>OZ010603.1:65906934-65951934 GCA_963932145.1 Acanthosepion lycidas | reverse complement strand
TTTTATTCTCTTTCACTCTCAGTAACCACTTGCATCTCCATGGCCTTATCACCTTACTCGGGGTGAATTGATAATGATAAAAAAAGAAGAAAAAGTCATGAAAATTCAAGGGGTTACTGAGTGTGAAAGCAACAGATGACTATAAAAGAACAGAATTCAAGGAGGCAGATGTTATTGATTGAAACTTCATTTTAATTTTTGAAGATTTTTTTTAGCTGACAAGAAAGCAGGAAGCTAGAAGACAGTTGCACATACAAGAATTGCGGGAGATAAAACTATTAGCCAACAGCGATATTTGAGAATATCACTATTATGATTGATAATATTAGACCAAGACTTCAAATTTTAAATATAAAAATAAAATTTCTAAAATATTAAACTTTCTTACCTTTTCTAATGTATATACTTACACATATCGTTTTCTCTAGTGAAAAGAGATGTGGTACCTACTCCGAAAAATTACCTTGAATTTTTTTAGCAGTGCAGCCTATCATGTTATAAACCGTAGATCATGAGGGTCACTACGGGAAAAAGTTTGCTCATACCTGGCTTAAACTCTGAAATTTTATTTACTGTTTATTTTTTCAATTTTTGATGGAATGATCTATTATGACATGTCTCTAATTATATAGATGAAATGATCTATTATGACATGTCTCTTATTATATAGATGAAATGATCTATTTTGTCTCTAATTATATAGATGGAATGATCTATTATGACATGTCTCTAATTATAGAGATGGAATGATCTATTATGACATGTTTTTAATTTGTATTTAGAAATATTGCATTTATTATCAATTTTTCTTGTTGAATTGCTCACCGAAATTGCGTACGGCCCTTTATTATACATAGTATTATTAGGTTGGTGCAAAAATAATGACGTAATGTGGACGTAATAATGTCATTTTTTGACGTAAAAAATACGTCAAAAAACGACATTAGTACGTCATTATTTTTGCACCAACCTAATATATATTATATATAAACAATGATTAAGTACAATGATTAAGTACAATGATTAAGTATCAGGTCATCCCATAAGTTCTGTCCGAATTTTGAATAAAGAAAACAAGTGACCAAATGTTACATTTAATTACAGATTCAATCAACAATGTATTTTCCCTGATTATCTATTAACAAGCTTACTAATTCCATTACTGTAAAATTCTTTTGGCTTTGATTCGAAGAACTCACAAATGTCAGTTTTAACCTCTTCCTGTGTTACAAAAGCTGTTTCTTCCAAATGATTCTGTAAGCTACGAAACAAATGGTAGTCTGAAGGATCAAGATCGGAAGAATAAGGTGGATGAGGAATTTTTTCCAAATCAAGTTCTTCGATCTTTTGTGACGTGATTTTTGCAGTGTGGGGTCGCGCATTGTCCTGATGAAACATCACCCCTTTTCGATTTACTAGAGCAGGTCTTTTTTTCCCTCAATCAAAGCTTGGTTCAAACGCTCTAATTGCTGACAGTATATTTGAGCATTAATTGTTGCATTAGGCGGTAAGAATTCAAAGTGGATTATTCCTTGGCGATCCCACCAGATTGAAAGAAGTACCATTTGCCCATGAAGTTCCCTTCTCTGCTGTGGCTGGGGTCCTTCTCTTTTACCAAGCCACTCTCTACGACTCTTAACATTTCGATAAAAGATCCATTTTTCGTCGCCAGTCAGAAGTCTATCCAAAAAAGGTGAAAGAAGTTGGCAAGATTGGAGAGAAGAGCAGATGTCAACTCGGGATTTGAGGTTGTTGTCAGACAATTCATGAGGCACCCATTTTCCAAGTTTAGGAACTTTTCCAAGATGTTGAAGATGACGATGAACAGTTGTATGGTTTGAACTGAGAACCACTGCCAATTCCTCAACTGATAAAGCAGGATTTTCTTCAAGGGCTGCTTCAAGAAGTTTTTCATCAAACTCAACTGGACGTCCGGTTCGATCTTCATCTTCAAGGGTGAAATCTCCATCTCTGAATTTTGCAAACCATCTTCTGCAAGTTCTTTCATTCACACATTCCTCTCCATAAACTGAGTGAATGTTTCTAGCCGCTTCGGCTGCTGAGTTTCCTTTCTTGAACTCATAAAGCATTATGTACCTCATGTGATTCTTGGGTACTTACGTGTTAGCAGGGTTTTAATCAAACAAAATTTAATTTTATTATTCTCTGAAATAAAATTTGATCAGTTTAAATGCATCTAAACATACAAATAATGTTCAGCTCAATTAGACATTATAAAATACTCTTTAAATTTCGTTCATTTTAACAAAAAGTTAAAATTCGGACAGAACTTATGGGATGACCTGATACAATGTTTGTTGAATTTTGTGCGCTTTCGGGGAAAGTAACATTGTCAGCATTTTGCATCATTGACTATTTTTACTACGGAAGACCATCCGTGTAAATATATTTTGCTTTTAAACATGAAACGCTCATGAAAATTTTTCCGCTAAAGAAGAAATATTTTCATTTTCAAATGAATAAATTATAAAAAGTATATATTTTTTTAAGTAAAAACTTGCGTCTTCGTCGCCTTGCTTCGGGTGAACTGATTTTTAAACAAAAGGATATGATTTTGCATCGTCACTTGAGAAGATATATGTCTAGAATGTTTCAGAAATCTTTCAAGGAAATAAAGAAAAAATTGTTTTAATTTTAAAAAAAGTTTTTCAAGGATTTTCAGATTAATGTCAGCATGCATATCTATTCAGCACAGAAAACATATACTTTCGAACAGCTACTTATGGAAGTTGTATTTTTTCTGTCTAATTTATTCGTTTCCTCTTGTCTTTATCTAATATTAATTCGGCTCCTCTTTTATTTATCTCAATTCCTGTAGCTACTCTTTATTTTATATTTATTTTCTTCAATTGGAGTAGATAGGTTCGCCTCTCGTCCGGTGCAAACGCCCCCATGTTCTTTTGAACATTTAAAAAATACTTTTTAAATGATCTCTTTTTTTTAGAAGCAAATGCATAAATATTGAGGTATAATAATTATTTTAAATGAAGAATAAATGGATATATATATATATATATATATATATATATATATATATATATATATATATATATATATATATATATATATATACTCTTTTAAAACAAGGAATTTATTAATGCTAATTGTCCCTAAGGTCTTTCGTCCAACATCTCATCAGGAGAAAATCGTTGGAAAAATTGATAAATTAAACGAAAAGAATAGCAACGAAAATGAAGAGCAAAAAAAAACGCGGAAACACGATAAAATCAATAAAATATAAGTATATATACTTATAACGATGGGAGGGGAAATCGTGTCTAAATAATTAGCGAGGAACAGTTAAAATAAAATATCGCCCAACAAATTAAGGGACTTCACAAAGTCTTTCTGCCGACAAAGAGAATGTTTCCGTAATCCTATACAGATTGATACCAAAATCTTCAAATGATTGTTGGAACCAGCGATGTGAATCATTTTGAACGGCTCTTTCGTATACAACCTGGCACAGGCTATATACTCTACTAGGTGTTGAGCAATAACGGATTCCATATTTGTAGAGGGAAGATAACACATGTTATCTATTTTGCCATGTCATATATATATATATATATATATATATATATATATATATATATATATATATAAACTTTTATTAATTTATGTAATTTTTTCTTTAATTAAAAGTAGATAAGTTCGTCTGTTGTCTGGCTCACAATCCTCCCCCTTTTTTTTTCGTTTTTTGTTAACGGGAATAAAAGTTTATCCCTTGTTTCCTGTTTAGGATTGGGTTTCCGGTTCGTTCTAAAGTTTTCTCATTCTCCTTCATTCCCAGTAACAACTTGCGATTAGTGGCAACATCGCCTAGCTTGGGATGAATTAATTGAAAAGAAACTGAGATATCTGGGATTTCAGTACAAATAAAAGTAAGTTTTCGAAATATATGTTAACAGGGGTAGATAATTGGGGGCCGTCCATATTAAAAAAAAGTAACCCTCACTACACAAAATTCAAACTCGTCCCAACACATTAAATGGCATCTAGACATTGGTTCTTTTGGAATGCTTCTGTCTATCACGTGATTTTGACGTCATAGAACCTCATCTTGAACTTAAGATCGGCGTCTGCTATTCCGCAACCGGTATCGTCGTATAGCAATTTTTTATATCAGCATAACAAAATATCATCTTTGACGGAGGATATCTTTGTTTCATACCTGTATAACAACTCTGTGGATGGCTCATGTGAGCCGAAAGCTTAGGAACAAATTAATAAAAAATATATCCAAATGTTTAACAACTTTTGTCTTTATTTTCACTAGAAATTAAACCAAATATTCGAATATTATAACAGCTGATGATCAGACATAATAAACATTCATTGTCTGTTATATTTAATAATATATGTTTAAGTAAGTATCTTCTGTCCAAGTACGCTATATATATATATATATATATATATATATATATATATATATATATATATATATATGTATAAATAAGTACAGGTTTGGTACGGATGGAATAAAATTCCGATAACCAAAAACCCTATTCATAAAGAGAGCTCAATGCAGAGTAGAGCAAATAATATATATATTATAAGATATATATATAATATTTATAACGTATGTATGAATATTATAACATCCCTACAAAAATAGCAATTTCTGCTGGTGTCTTATCAAGTGATGGTGTTGATTGTAAATATTTTTTATTTTTTTGCAATCAGCTACGTCACTTGCTAAGACGCTAGAATTGTTCAAACAAAATTGCTATATTTGTAGTGATGTAATAATATGCATATTTATAATTTTGAATATATATATATATATATGTATATATATATATATATATATATATATATATATATATATATATATATAAAATCAGAAGATCAGTGGATCCGCTACCTTGGTTTCAACCATACGGTATCCTCAGTCGATTTTTATCAAATAACCTTTCAACGCTTTATTTCATATATATATATATATATATATATATATATATATATATATATATATATATATCATTTATAGAAAAAAATAGACCGCTTTAATGTTCCATAGTTATAATTTATTTCACCAGAGATTTTATTTTTTCTGGATTTTCAGAAAGTGAAGTGTAAAGATCCAGAGAGAAATAAAATCTCTGGCGAAATAAATTATAACAATGGATCCTTAAATTGGTCTGTTTTTTCTTTAAATTACATTATTCGCTCTGACTTAACATTGAGCTCTCCGGATTTCATACACCTTGGGATTATCGATACGGATTACCATGGTTTTCGTTACTTATATATATATATATATATATATATATATATATATATATATATATATATATATATATATATATATTTAGAATGGAGATCAACATGTTTTAGTGGACTCAGCAATTTTCAATCTGCTTGTCAAGAAGCGAGAGCAAGATCTAAAAGTCCAGCCAATCTAACAATGATCTCATTTCACAATCCTCACACTTGCTCCATATGTGGCTCCTTTGTAAATCACTAGCGGTTCTTAAATGCCACTTAAGATTATCGCATAAACTTCCATAACTGAATCAATAAGCTGTCAGATCCTCATACGTCGAAACCGACGGGAGAGTCCATTATTGTATATATATATATATATATATATATATATATATATATATATATATATATATAGAGAGAGAGAGAGAGAGAGAGAGAGAGAGAGAGACCTCCATACTTATTTGGTTTTGTCATCAGCAATTGGACAGCTTTGACTCTTTCTTAGTCCTGGCTACATTCAGCAGCAAGTCATCTGATCGTGAGTTTTTGAGGATCTCTTAATCACCTCGTAATTGCTGTTGTTCTCAGGTCTTCTGAACCGGGGTGGTAGCAACTGAGTCGCAGTTCGGGGCAAAAAGAGTTTTTAATCCCGTTTGTGGTGTTCACTATGAAAAATATAAAAAAATAGATTTTATAGTAAAAATAACAATACATTAAAAAAAAAAAAATATATTACCGGCCATAAATTTGATTCACGACTAAACGTCCTTGGCATGATGATAAACTACATTCGGCAGCAAGGCCTCTGATCAAGATGTTTTGAGGAGGGTGGAATCACTTCTTAATTGCTCTTGTCCAGCATGACCCGAGATGGTATCACCTGTTAGAGTCCAAACAATTGGCAAATATTTAACCCCGAAAATAGGGTCAAATCACTATGAAAGTATAAAAATATTTTTATCGTAAAAATATTAGGTTGGTGCAATAATAATGACGAAATAATGTCGTTTTTTGACGTATTTTTTAACGTCAAAAAACGACATTATTACGTCATTATTTTTGCACCAACCTAATACCAGCAATATATTTTTGAAAAGAAAAAAATATCACCAAGAAGAAATTTAAACTCGACAAAACCCCTCTTTACAAAAATACGACAATGAAACCTGATCTAGCTGTCTATATTTCAGAGATCAGGTATTATGTACACTATTTACATTATTTGAACTGTTATCCCCATAATATTAGATAATAATATCAGGTTGGTGCAAAATAATGTCGTTTTCTCATACATGTTACTATGTGAAAAAACGACATTATTTTTGCACCAACCTAATAACAAGAAAAATTCCAATATGAGTTCTGGTAAAAAATTGTTGTTGAAGACATTAGGTTTATAATACCCAGAAATTCATACACAGATGTCCTCAAGGATAAAAGGCGTTAGTTAGATCTAGTGACAGGACCCCAAAGAGTGTGAGTTCAATACCTGGTTGAGGCGGGGGAGAACATTGAGAGGGGTATTAATAGGAGATAACTGACATTCATTAGACATGACGCGTTGAACTAGAACATTCTAGTGAGCGTAATAAAGTGTTCAGTTCGTCATTCCAACCACGTGAAGAAGTCCAGAGCGTAGAACAGCCGAAACGTGGCGACAAAGATTGGTACAACAGTCCAAATAATATAAATAGAAACCTGATCTACAAATTGATTACTAATGAAGGCTACATATTCTACTCATAAAAAACCTATTGTAAAAATCTTGTCGGCATTAACTAACCAATGAGGTTGATAAGCCGTAATACAGAATAAACCCAAACCCTAATTTTAGTTCAAACTTTTACAGTGAAGAACTACAGGATTGAATCACTCCCCCACCCTACAATTCCCTTCGTCTTTGATCTCTCAGACGGTTCCATCCAAAGAAGCACTACTTTGTGACACAGACTCCCGCGTGGATATTTCCTTGTACACTAAAACCTTAATCTCTTCAAGACATTGGTCAACCATTATCTATCATTATAATTTTAATTTCCTATTTTCTTCTCTGACGGTAATGTCCCACACATCATTCGGCAACGCTCTGCCATGAGTGAGTCTTGGGCCTTATATTGAATGTCCATAGATATAAATAAGGCGAATATGTAAAAACCTAACCACGGTTTGAAAAAGAATAAAAGATTTGAATTTGATAATCGCCGTAAGGTGGCTTCTCTGTAACTTTTTTACAAATACTTTAATAATTATATATATATATATATATATATATATATATATATACCAGTAACACATCTCTCTTTTTCTCTCTCACTTTACACGCACGCACACACAGACACACAAAAACACACAAACAAACACACACACACAAACACACACACACATATATTTTTTATCAGGTCATGAGACGTCTAATAAAGATTTTCCCCTTTATTGACGTTGAAACAAAAATGTACAATTTTGTAGTGGATATGTTTATGTTCTAATGTAACATTGCATAATAAATAAATAAATATTTACGGATCTACTTCATGTATTGAGCACTGTTTTTAAATTAACGTCTTGAACTCTGTAAGCCTACTGTTCGTACACCTACACTTTCATATATCCTGACTCAGTGGGGCGTCAAGTATATATATATATATATATATATATATATATATATATATATATATATATATATAAACATTTAAGTCAACACTCAGAGGCGACAGGCTATATATATATATATATATATATACATATACTCTTCAATGTTCACTTATATATATACATGTGTGTGTATATATTATATATATAAGTATATAATAAATTATATATGTATATTTATATAATAAATTATACACACACACAGACACACAGACACACAGACACACACACACACACATATATATATATATATATATATATATATATATATATATATATATATATATGTATGTATATTCTCAGATTGAGTGTATTCTCGAGAAAAAAACCCTCTTTACCAAAATACGCCAATGAAACCTGATCTACAAACGGATTTCTTACAAAGAATACATAAACTATTCATATAAATCTATTCTAAAACTGTTGTCGGCATTAATATCCCATTGAGGTTGATAATCCATAAATAAACCCAAACCCTTTGACCGTTCCTCTTCAGTTATATTCACTTTTCTCATAGTTAATAGTTCTTTTTTCCAGCTTTCCTTTACTACCTTGTCCAGGAATTCTTGCTTGTTACATTCATCAACACGGCATTTTCTGCGTATCCCAATCAGGTAACTCGCCCAAATGACCTTGTGCCCGACTACGCTTAGATGCCTGCACAATCTGTACAAACTCTATATTTGTAGCCTATGGGCGTCATTGCATTTTTGGAACATGACCGACTATGACTGTGAATTTAATCATTTTTCTTGTCTAAATTACTTGAATTATAGCAAACGGCTGGCCTGTGTGGTATAAGAGCACAATCCTCGGATCTCTGTATACTCTCCCGTACCCACTAAACCAAACACGCAAATATGTATATGTTTGTCTTTAAACGGATTACCAAAGAGAGATAAAAATCTATAAATTCATAGCTTATGAATGTGGCCAGCATTTATGATTCTAAGGCTGGCTTTAAATCTTGCCTTTAATATTTGGCATATGGCCCGGTACGACATTCGCTTTCAATCTTGAAAGCATAAATCCTAATAAACATTTCTATGATTGCGATTAAGCATTGGGTGCCAGTTTTGAAAATAAAACGTTCCACTGTATGAATTACAGCACCCAATTCGTTGTCGAATACCTTTACCAAAATATCAATCCTGAATTCTTGGACTTTCATAAAGTAAACAAATAAGTTCGTTCAACTAGATCATACATGAAGAAAATCCGAGTAACTTTACAGCATTGGGTGTGATAAAATATGTGAGAGGACGACTATTGTCAGAAATAAGACCGAAAACATTTCGATCACAACTGATCGTGAATACCAACGAGAATATCTATCTATTCAGTGTAGTATTTTTCATTTTGTTACCTCTAGCCATATATATATATATATAGATATATAATCTTATTTTGTCCACTGCACAGTATAGTAGGGTCAGTTGGGCACCGTCTGTGAGAAAAAAAGCACCTTGACGCAGTTCAATAAACTATTATACGAACACATGAAAAATAGATTAAAAATTAACCGCAGCACCTTGTCAGTTGTTTTTTAAGGAAACTTACACACACATATATATATATATATATATATATATATATATATATATATATATATATAAAAGAAAGATGTTGTAGTGGTTCCAACGAGAGAAAAGTATGTATATTAAAAAGAAGAGAAGAGAGGTGCCGTAAACGTTTTTGGTTGTGATGTGGATTTATTTAGAAAAAAATATTATGCTTTATTTTTTCTAAATAAATCCACATTACAACCAAAAACGTTTACGGCACCTCTCTTCTCTTCTTTTTAATATATATATATATATATATATATATATATATATATATATATATATATATATGTGTGTGTGTGTGTGTGTGTGTGTGTGTGTGATGTTTGTGTGTGTGTGTGTGAAACGCTTCCTCCAGACGGGCTTAATCACAAATTTAACAATATACATTGAATTAATATATAACCCCCACACATCAGGACCTACCACACTTCTCACCCACACAAGACAGACATGCTTGCGGAGGTATTGAGGTCACACACTTATACACACACATACGAATATACCCACTTACACGCATCATACTCACTCACTCCCTAATGAGCCAAATGATAACACACACCCATAGTAATATACACGCTTAGACATATCATACTCACTCACCCCCTAAGAACCAAATAACGTACACACACTTAACAGAGACACATTTCGTTTCCAGGAATCAATAAAACTCAAAATGACCAAAGGAATTCAGAGCAGCATGAATCCATCCAGCTCTTATCTTAAATAACTTAAAAGAGACTGTTTGATCAACACAAGGACTGACCAAAATTCATGTTTAAAAAAAAAAAAACGAAAACTACAGATAAAAGTGCATTTTCTCCATCAAGTCATTCATTTCTGTAGTTCATTGCTATTAACGAACATAAAAATGTTTTTTCTCCTGATGATGGCCATATTGGCCGAAAGTAGTCCCGGAATCTAACTGATATAATTAAAAATTAAAGAGTATTAATATACAACCCAGTGTGTTTGAAGATTTTAATTTTTTAATATTTTTTATTGTTTAACACGCACACACACACACACACACATATATATATATATATATATATATATATATATATATATATATATATATATATATATATATATATGTATGCAAATATATGGATATAGATCCGACAGTATGAAGAAAAATATACGGATCCTCCTTGTTTGCTTTTTCCCTATATTTTTCTTCATATATATATATATATATATATATATATATATATATTAGGTTGGTGCAAAAATAATGACGTAATAATGTCGTTTTCTGACGTTAAAAAATACGACAAAAAACGACATTATTACGTCATTATTTTTGCACCAACCTAATATTCATATATATATATATATATATATATATATATGCTTGACTGTGTTTGCATATATGTGTGTATGTTAGGGAGTGTATGCTTAATCAAAATTTAAACAACAAGGAATATTTAATAAGCTTTATTCAATTCTTGTCGTCTCCTTACAGTTTTTTTTTGTCTTTTATGAGGACTAAAAGGGTTCCTTGTTAGTAATTCTTTGACTTTGCTCTGTATAGAAGTAAATGATTCGAATTGAGTACGCCTTCAGAGCACTCCTAATCCGTTATTAATAGTTTTAAAGCTGCAAACGTTGAATACATGTCTATAATGTTTTAGAAAACCTTCTTCCATTGTATCGAAACATCTCTTACAGTTAGATGTTTTGGAATTTTCAGTTTTATCTATAAGGTATTTTCTTATGACAACGGGCAGCAGAACATAGAATACAAACATAAAACTATACTCAAAATGAACCCCTTGAAAATGACAACAGAATTAGTCGAAAGCGCTGGAGACAATAGCACACACACATAGACATCGTACGAATAAATTGTAAGGGCTCGAGAAATAATGAATAAAAAATTAAAAAAATTTCATCTATCCATTTCCTGAAGCGCGCCTTTTCTAGAAAAGAAAAAGAAAATTGGCATAATGTTTAACAATATTTCGACCCTGTCTTTTAAAAAAAAATCTAAACTTCAGTATCACACCATGCAAGGCAGTAAAGCCACTAAGACACAAGGTGTTATAGGATATGGAAGAATTAGGAACAGAGACATTAATAATAAGCGGAAGAGGAAAGTGTATTCAGGACAGCAGATAGCTCTTGACATTTCATTTAAATTTCTGTAGATTAAATTTGGCTGGAAAGCATAAAGCCGGAAGGGAGTTCCACAAGCGAGAAGTGCGAGAAAAGAAACGTTTAGCATAGAACTTACTGCTGCATCTAGCCAGCTCAACTCTAAATTGGGCACTGGATCCTATATGGCAGCTTACACATGAAGAATTAGGAACAGAAACATTGATAATAAGCGGGAAGAGGAAAGACTAATCAGGACAGCAGATAGCTTTTGACATTGCATTTAAATTTCTTCAGATTAAAGTTGACCGGAAAGCATGAAGCCAGATGGGAGTTCCACAAGCGAGAAGTGCGAGAGAAGAAACTGTTAGCATAGAATTTACGGTTATTAGGGTGGTGCAAAAATAATGACGTAATAATGTCGTTTTGTGACGTATTTTTAACGTCAAAAAACGACATTATTACGTCATTATTTTGCACCAACCTAATAAATCAAGTCAGCTCAACTTCAAATTGATGAGATCCGAACGTCAGTCTAGTACTGTGCTTATATTCACGAGGGTTGTTTTTTTTTTTAAATGAGTATCACCCCTAGCAAGTCAGTAAAGCCACTAAGGCAGAAGGGGTTACAGGGTGTGAAAAATTAGGAACAGAATCATTACTAATGAACAGGAAGTTGAAAGAGTAACCTGGAGGAAAGTAGACAGCGATTGACATTGCATTTAAATTTTTGGAGATTAAAGTTGGCTAGAAAGCATGAAGCCGGAAGGGAGTTGCATAAGCAAGAAGTGCGAGAAAAGAAACTGTTGGCATAGAACTTACGGCTACACCCAGCCAGTTCAACTGTAATTGATGAGTTCTTGATGCCAGTCTAGTACTCCACTTAAATTCAAAGATAATAGGGACCATAACGAATAGTTCACCCGTTTACCATGGAAGTATTTACAGAAACACCTTCACGTTATATATATATATATATATATATATATATATATATATATATATATATACATACATACATATATATATATATATATATATATATATATAGATGTACATTTTTAAATGACCCATGTCCTTTGTGCCTACATGAAAAGTTATATATTATTAAGTTTCTGAAAAATAAGGATTTATTAAATCAAAGAAATGAAATAAGTTTTCGTGGACATTGTAATATGATTTCCTTAGAAAATATTTCATTATAAAAAATTGCATAATTATAAATCAATTATTTGATCAATAATAAGAAAGTAATTAATTTTTTATATTTTAATTTTAAAATACCGTATATAGTTTAATAATAAATGTAATAAATATAGTATTTTAGCTCGTGTAGAGAATATTGTCATTATAGCTATAATTCTCCACACGTGACAATAACTGACGTTATTTTTAGGTAACAATAGCGTTCTCTACATTCCTCTAGTTGCTAAGAACATTCTGTTTTTTGTTATTATTAGTTACTTTCTTTAATTAAATTCATTTCGTTTTTTGCTTTGAGAAAGTCCACATTGGACGAAACGCGTCAGCAATAACTACAGTTTTCCTATTGTCATTTATATTTAAAAATATTGTCTTTTCTACTGGTTAACTTTGAGAAATTTTCATATATATATATATATATATATATATATATATATATATATATATATATAACCAGAAGAAGACATACATACTGTCGAAATATTGTTAAAAATTGTTAAACTCTGTCTTTTGTCTTTCTTTGCTGGAAAAATATGTATTCTACTGGAAAGGTTGCAAAATTATCGAAGAGTTACTTCAATAATAATAATAATAATAATAATAATAATAATTATTATTATTATTATTATTATTATTATTATTATTATTATTATTTCTTTTGATTTATATATGTCCTATAGTTATTTCCTTCAGGACCCTAACCAGAGGCCTGAAGGCAAAAATATTTACCGTTGAATACTTTTGTAAAAAAATAAAAATAAAACAGCCTGAGACCAAACACAGTTTGAACTGATAAAACCCATCCCAAGGTAGGAGCTCTACTTGTGAGAGTAATTTTCTTTGTATTTCTTTACGGCTAGGGCTACCAGGAATCCGTTCAATGAGTCTATAGGAATCTTTTCCAATCAATTCGAGGGCTCTAAATACAGCCAAAAGTATTGATGTCCTCATGTGCCACATTTTTGTTTTTAGATTTTCATTTCAAGAACCTTATATTTTGATAGTCTTTTGAACATCTTCAAAGATACATTACAATCTGCATTGACTGCCATATCAATCAGAAAACACATTCTAATTTTGACGTCTTTGACCACAATGTCTTTGCGATTAACTCTAATTGTTCCGTCTGTGTGTAATGTAAAGACCCATAAAATTGTCACGGATTCTATCTCTGTAAGCCGGTCTGGGTGATGTTCATACCAATTTCTTGCAATTTCCTTCCCGTAAAAGTGTAGCTCGTACAACCCTGTCATGCCGTGTTTTATAGCCAGTGGATGCTCTATGAAACATTCCTGTGATCTTTAGAATTAAAAAATTTAAAAAAATAAATTCGCATACATTTACATAGATAAAGCTCTTCTTAATATGTGACCTGTGTGAATGTGTGTACAATTTTTTGTATTACTTTATTAAATGGGCAATCGAAACCTTCTATCTAATCAATCCGAAGGATCCGAATTATTGATATCGTTGTGCCACATTTTTTAATATTTTCAAAGATACATTAAAATCTGCCATGTCAATGAGAAAGTATATTCTGTTTTTGTGGTCTTTGATCAAGATGTCTGGGCGATTAGCTTTGATTGATCTGACTGTGCGTATTTTAAAGAAATATACAATTGTTACCGGACCTCACGCTGTAACCGCGTTTGGTTGATGTTTATAGCAGTTTCTTGCTGTGTCCTTCCAGTAAAATATGTATATTTTACAGTGCAGATATTGACCTAATCTCTTACCGAGTTTTATATTCAGTGGATGCTAACCTGATAAAAGTTTTATATTCAGTAGATGCTGACCTGATAAAAGTTTTATATTCAGTGGATGCTGACCTGATAAAAGTTTTATATTCAGTGGATGCTAACCTGGTAAAAATTTTATATTCAGTAGATGCTGACCTGATAAATATTTTATATTCAGTAGATGCCGACCTGATAAAAGTTTTATATTCAGTGGATGCTAAACAGATAAAAGTTTTATATTCAGTGCATGCTAACCTGATTAAAGTTTTATATTCAGTGGTTGCTAACCTGATAAAAGTTTTATATTCAGTGGATGCTAAACAGATAACAGTTTTATATTCAGTGGATGCTAACCTGATAAAAGTTTTATATTCAGTAGATGCTGACCTGATAAATGTTTTATATTCAATGGATGCTAACCTGATAAAAGTTTTATATTTAGTAGATGCTGACCTGATAAATGTTTTATATTCAATGGATGCTAAACAGATAAAAGTTTTATATTCAGTAGATGCTGACCTGATAAATGTTTTATATTCAATGGATGCTAACCGGATAAAAGTTTTATATTCAGTAGATGCTGACCTGATAAATGTTTTATGTTCAGTGGATGCTAACCTGATAAAAGTTTTATATTCAGTGAGTGCTAACCTGATAAAAGTTTTATATTCAGTGAGTGCTAACCTGATAAAAGTTGTATATTCAGTGAGTGCTAACCTGATAAAAGTTTTATATTCAGTGGATGCTAACCTGATAAAAGATGGTCAATTGCTACATCTTCACAGAATCTGCATTTCAAGTTAACACAATTTCTCAGTATGTTTGTACTTAGCAAGGATTGGTCCTGGGCAGCAAGAATAAAACCATTGATTTCAACCTTTAAATTGCACTATGTAACCACTGATGGGTATTTGGTTTGTCTACATCATATTGTTTGGTACAGGCAGATTATTAATCATGAAGAGGTTTATCTTGTCAATGTTTCTGCATTGTATTTACTTCTTTTTAGGTTCTTTGCCTCTGCCGTAAATGTATTATAGTTTACTTTTACTTCTTCAACCACTTAAAATGCCTTTTTGAATTTGTTGGCTTCATTTATTAATGAATAAAGTTTCTTACTTCTTTCATGTTCTTTAACGTGGATCATTATCCAGATTACTGTAGTTTCCAGCTATTTTTGAAAATCGATTGTTGTATTTTTGTAATACAGTTCTAGTTGAACTAATCCTCTGCCTCATTCGGATCCGGACACACACACACGAGACATCGTTTTGCCATCCATTCGCTTTACGTCAGCTATAACCTAGGTAAAGAGGTTGGGCCTCTATTGCACCACAGTGACAGCAAAAGTATTTATGGTTGATATTATTTCTTGTGAAATTTACTCGGTATTTTCCGCTTCAGAAGGTGTATTGTAGTTTATTTGCAATTCTTCACCCACTTGAAATTCCATTTTGAATTGGTTGGCTTCTTTTATTGCTGAATAAAGTTTCTTATTTCTTTCATGTTCTTTAACACAGATCATCATAGTCTTCGGCAGTTTCCAAATATCAACCGAATGTTGTGTTTTGTAAGACAATTCTAGTTGAACTAATCTTCTTCCTCCTTCAGATCTGGGAGGTGCATACAGACGATCAACAACGGCCTTAGGATGATGCACACAGTGGAAAATGAGACGATTTCTCGTTTTTACATCCATTCACTTAAAATCAGCTATGGTCCAACTAAGGATGTTGAAACTGTATTGCACCACAGAGTCAGCCAATGTGTTTATGGTTGATATTCTTTTTTGTGAATTCAACTCGGTATTTAACACCAGACACACACGCTTGTAGAATTATTTTCTTATTTTTCTCTTTAATTTGGTTATGCTGTGTTCCATTTTCCCCGATAATTCCTTGGTATTGATTGGCTTCTTCTTCTTCTTCTTCTTCTTCTTCTTCTTCTTCTTCTTCTTCTTCTTCTTCTTCTTCCAGTTCCCTAATGTTTGTGACAACATCTAAATCTATTAAGTGTGTTTCTGTAATTCTCTCTTTTTTGAATGTTACTTTTACACATTTATCTAATCCGAAATCCATACTTATATCGCCATTGAAACATTTTACAGTATTGAGGAGACCCTTCAACTCATTGTCGTTTTTTGGCAAACAGTTTTATATCATCCATAAGAGAATAGAGTAGGTGATTGAATACTTTCTTTTTTTTGTTGTTTAGTTCTTGCGTAAGTGAGGTTAAGGACAGACAAAACAGAAGGGATGGCAAAGAGAGACTCAATAAAAGATTCCACGCCGGATATTCAGGCGGCTGGTGTGATTTAGGTATAATGTGGTTTTCCGTATTCTCATGCTGTGCTTAGAGAAATTTCCTACCACGTGGAAGACTTTGTACATTTCCAAATTCTTACGGATCCAAGAGTGCGGCACACTATCAAAGTGTCTATGGCCGATATTCTTTGTGATGTCGACTCGGTATTTAACACTAGACGAACATTATTCTTTTTTTTTTTTACTTTCTCCTTCATTTGGGTATGCTGTATACCATCTCCTTGGTATTTATAAGCTTCCTCTTATTCCAGTACCCTGATGTTTGTGACAAAATCTAAATCTATTCAATGCGTTTCTGTAATTCAGTCTTTCTTGAATGTTACTTTTGCACATTTATCTAATCCGAAATCCACACCGATATCGTCACTGAAACATTTTACAGTATTGAGGAGACCCTTCAACTCATTGTCATCTTTGGCAAAGAGTTTTATATCATCCATGTCGAATAGATGGTTAAACACTTTCTTTTTTTTTTTTACTGTGTATCCATTGTCCTTATTGTTTAGTTCATGCGAAAAGGGGGTTTAATGACAGGCACAACAGAAAGGCGTTGGGTATTCAAATAATTGGTGGCAACTGAAACATGATGATGATAATGATGATGATGATGATGATGATGATGCATGATGCATGATGCATTATGATACATGATGCATTATGATGCATGGTGATGATGCAGGATGATGATGATGCATGATGATGCATGATGATGATGCATGATGATGATGCATGATGCATGATGAAGCATGATGATGATGATGATGCATGAGGATGATACATGTTGATGATGATGATGCATGATGATAATGATGATGATGCATGATGATGATGCATGATGCATGATGATACATGATGCATGATGATGATGCATGATGATGCATGATGCATGATGATAATAATGATGAAGCACGATGATGCATGATGCATGAAGCATGATGATGCGTGATGATGCATAATGATGATGCATGTGGAAGCAACTCATTTTTTATATTCATTTGCTTAATGTCAGCTCTGACCCAATTACGGATGTTGAAACTGTATTGCATCACAGAGACAGCCAATGTTTCTATGGCCGATATTCTTTGTGATGTCAACTCAGTATTTAATACTAGACTCGCAATATTCTTTTCTTACTTTCTCTTTCATTTGGTATGCTATATTCCATCTCCTTCGTTGACTCCACGATATTTATAGGCTTCTTCTTGTTGCAGTTCTCTAATCCTCGTGACAAAATCGAGATTTATTAAATCTAGTTTTGGCAATTCATCTTCCTGGTTTAGGATCGTGTTTCCTTTCAATTCTCTTTCTCTCCCAGTGGTATCTTGCGTCTTAGTGTCATTGTTGCCTTCCCTGGGTTTAAACGATTTTAAAAATGTCACATAATGTTAGAGAATGTTTTTATTGCGGTTCTTTGAAGTTAAATAATAGAAAAAAAAGAAGGTAGCTATTTTAAACGAAAATAATCCTTTAAATGTTATTAAGATTAATGTTAAACAGGGTTAGAGATTAATTCTTATCTTACATTTACGGGTTAAAAGCGAAAAGAAATCTCTAGAAATCTTAAGTATGAGATGCTTACATCGTAAGTTTATAGGTTTGTGTTGCGCGTGCGTGGGATTTACGATTCGTCATTTAGTTTTCTGTCTAGCGTTACGTTTTGTATCGTATTAAAACTTTAATTCAGTCGGTGTTAGTATCGTGATATATCTGAGATAAGTTCTTTTTAATAGGATTTGCCAACTATGGCGATTGCAGTATTCCTAACTCTAAACATAACACGTGCGCAGCAAAGTTTGGGCAGCTTTCAGAATGTGAAATGTGAAAATCTGAAGTCTGCCAATGATCAAGACAGCATATGACATTGAATTTTTGGGATTATTTTTTGATGCAGCAATGCTTAGTTAAATCCCTGGTTCCGGCTTTGCAGAATTTTTTAATCCTCTTTTTGCCGTTATGTTAATCCACTTAAATCCCGACATTGCTATAAGGAGCTGACCAGAAGAAAATAATAATTTTTTTCACATGTTTATATCAATAATAATAATAATAATAATAATAGTACAGAAGGCTGGATGACGATCTATCTCAAGGAAGATGAAAGAAACAAGAAACTTTATTCAAATAAAAAAGGATGAAACGAATTCAAATTCGAAGATCCGAAGGAGACAGAGGACTAATTCAAATATACCTGGATACTACAGAAGATTGAATGAGGATCTGCGTCAAAGAAGATGAAAGAAATAAGAAACTTTATTCAATAATAAATGAAACAACAAATTCAAAACAGAATTTCGAGTGAGTAAGGAAGCACATATATGCCATAATACACTTACTGTGGTGCAATACAGTTTAAACATAGTTAATTGAACCATAGCTAGCATTAAGCGAATACATGCCAAAACGAGAAAGCTTCACACCTGCCACCGCATGCATCATCCTAAAGCTGATGTTGACCGTTTGTATGCGCCGCCCAGATCCGAATTAGACAGGAGATTAATTCAAATAGAACTGTCTTATTAAATCACAACAATCGGTCTTCAAATATACCTGGAAACTACAGAAGATTGGATGAGGATCTGCGTCAAAGGAGATGGAAGAAATAAGAAACTTTATTCAATAATAAAGGAAGCAACAAATTCAAAAGGGAATTTCGTGTGGGTAAGGAAGCACATATATGCCGTAATATACCTACTGTGGTGCAATACAGTTTGAACATACTTAAATGAAATAACGAAGGGAGAGACAAGCACATTTTTATCACTGTTGGTATTCCTTCTAAGCTTTTTGACTCCTAGTGTATCACTTGCCCTTGTGTCACTGATTACGAGATTTCCAATCTCAGGAAACATCTGCCCATGATAGTACTTCCAACATTGCACACATATCGGAGGGATCGGTAGTAATAAGAATGCTAGCCTAAGCGACGGTTGCGGAGGCAGGGATATTTTGGGACCTGGTATGGGTACACACGCTCGGGCTCCGCCATATTAAACTGGCCTTGTGTCACATCCTGTCAGCGTGAGAAAGAAAATAGAATTGATTCTCGACAGTTTTGTATAAATTAAAGTATAACATCTGTTCTTATCAGCTTAATCTGATTCACTCTCTTCACTTCTATCTTTCCTTATTTCTTTCATCTTCTAGGCCTTTTCACTAAGATCAAAGTGTAGTATCTGTTCTTATCAGCATAATCTGATTCTCTCTCTCCATTTCTATCTTTCCTTCTTTCTTTCATCTTCTAGGCCTTTTCAGTAAGATCAAAATGTAGTATCTGTTCTTATCAGCTTAATCTGATTCACTCTCTTCACTTCTATCTTTCCTTATTTCTTTCATCTTCTAGGCCTTTTCACTAAGATCAAAGTGTAGTATCTGTTCTTATCGGCTTAATCTGATTCTCTCTCTTCACTTCTATCTTTCCTTCTTTCTTTCATCTTCTAGGCCTTTTCACAAAGATCAAAGTGTAGTATCTGTTCTTATCAGCTTAATCTGATTCTCTCTCTTCACTTCTATCTTACCTTCTTTTTTTCTTTCATTCTTTCCAGCTTTTATCACTGCAAAGAATTACTTTGTTTTCCCGTCTTTCCACGCAATCAAAGCGGAATGATCCCTTATTTATAAATTATTGGCAGGGCGTAATGGTCGTACAAACTAAGGAACGGAGAGATAAACACAATTATACAAGAATTATAATAACGACAAGGCAAATTTGGGATCTATCATATGGGCTTCAATCCATAAATACTATAAAATGTTTCAGTGATGATATCAGTACGGATTTCGGATTAGATAAATGTGCAAACATTTAAGAATTAGAGAAACACACTCAATACATCTAAATTTTCTCACAAACATTAGGGAACTGGAACAAGAAGAAGCCTATAAATAACTAGAAGTCAGCGAGGGAGATGGAATACAGCATACTCAAATGTGAGAGAAAGTAAGAAACGAATGCTACAGGCGCGTGCGTCTGCTGTTAAATACCGAATTGAATTCAGAAAAAAAAGAATATCAACCATAAACAATGTGGCTGTTCCTGTGGCGCAGTTCCAAGTTAATTGGATCATAGCTGACATTAAGTTACTGATATCAAAATAAGAAAGCTTCTCACTTGCCACCGTATGCATCATCCTGAGGCTGATATTGATCGTCTGTATGCGCCGCCCAGATCCGAAGGAGGCAGAGAATTAGTTCAACTAGAACTGTCTTATAATATGAAAACAATCGGTCTTCAAAGATGACGTGAAACTACAGAGGATCGGATGAGGATCCGGGTCAAAGAAGATCAAAGAAATAAGAAACTTTATTCAATAATAAAGGAAGCAACAAATTTGAAAGTGTATTTCGTGTGGGTAAGGAAGCACATATATGCCATAATACACTTACTGTTTAAACCTACTTAATTGAACCATAGCTAGCATTAAGCGAATAGATATCAAATAATGATAGCTTCTTTCATCCTAAAGCTGATTTGATCGTTTGTATGCGTCAGCCAGATCCGAAGGAGGTAGAGGATTAGTTCAACTAGAACTGTCTTATAATATGAAAACAATCGTTCTTCAAAGATGACGTGAAACTACAGGAGATTGGATGTCTGTGTCAAAGAACATGAAAGAAATAAGAAACTTTATTTAGTAATAAGGGAAGGCTACAGATTCAAATATAACTCTCAACTGGGTAAAGAAATGCAAATAAACCTATTGCCATGGCAAAGAACCTAGAAAAGAAAGCAAAAGCAAATACAATGTACAAAACGTAGAAACGATGGCAATCTTCTCCATGTTCTACCTGTACCAAACAAGATGATGTAGACGAACCCCGTACCCATCAGTAGTTAGAGAGTACAGGCTTAAAAGCTGAAACCGATGTTTTTATTCTTACTGCACATGACGAATGATAGAAATTACTAAGAATACATAAATAAAAATCGTGTTAACCCGAAATGCAGATTTTGTGATAAATATCCAGAAACAAATGACCGTCTTTTGCTAAGTTGAAACCGAAGGTTTTATTCTTGTTACCCAGGACCAATGTTTACTAACTAGATATTACCAAGGACACATACGGAAAAATTTAGTCAACGCGAAATACAGATTCTGTGATAAATATCCAGAAACAAATGACCGTCTTTTGCTAAGTTGAAACCAAAGGTTTTATTCTTATTACCCAGGATCAATGTTTACTAACTAGATATTACCAAGGACACATACGGAAAAATTTAGTCAACGCGAAATACAGATTCTGTGATAAATATCCAGAAACAAATGACCGTCTTTTGCTAAGTTGAAACCGAAGGTTTTATTCTTGTTACCCAGGACCAATGTTTACTAACTAGATATTACCAAGGACACATACGGAAAAATTTAGTCAACGCGAAATACAGATTCTGGGATAAATATCCAGAAACAAATGACCGTCTTTTGCTAAGTTGAAACCGAAGGTTTTATTCTTGTTACCCAGGAACAATGTTTACTAACTAGATATTACCAAGGACACATACGGAAAAATTTAGTCAACGCGAAATACAGATTCTGTGATAAATATCCAGAAACAAATGACCGTCTTTTGCTAAGTTGAAACCGAAGGTTTTATTCTTGTTACCCAGGAACAATGTTTACTAACTAGATATTACCAAGGACACATACGGAAAAATTTAGTCAACACGAAATACAGATTCTGGGATAAATATCCAGAAACAAATGACCGTCTTTTGCTAAGTTGAAACCGAAGGTTTTATTCTTGTTACCCAGGACCAATGTTTACTAACTAGATATTACCAAGGACACATACGGAAAAAATTAGTCAACGCGAAATACAGATTCTGTGATAAATATCCAGAAACAAGTGACCGTCTTTTGCTAAGTTGAAAACGAAGGTTTTATTCTTGTTACCCAGGACCAATGTTTACTAACTAGATATTACCAAGGACACATACGGAAAAATTTAGTCAACGCGAAATACAGATTCTGTGATAAATATCCAGAAACAATTGACCCTCTTGTGCTAGGTTGCACGGTGTTAGTACTTCCTTTTCTTTATTTTCTGTGAATTGCCATGATGTCTTCGGAAAGATGGTAGAATGGTTTCCCTCTTATACTCCACAGATTCCGTTTCATTATTATCCGTGAATTGTCATATCTCCTGGAGAATGAATATAAAATTGTTTCCTGTTGTTTTCTCTGCTGTTTTTTAAGAATATTCTTCCAGGCAGTAAACCAAACAAGAGTAACCATTTTACCCTATTATTTCACTAATTCCTGTTGGAAAATAATTTGATTTCTGTCTTTTATTTGGTTATTAGGGCTAAAATGAAGGTAAACAGTGGGCCCTTGATTTGAACTTGGGTCCCCGATTATCGCTTTCTCCCACGAAGAACTGTTACCCATCAGGCACGTCAACTGATCTCCACCAAGTGGATTTTATTTCCCATCACATCTGGATTGGTTCGAGCATCGTCACTACCTTACCGCATACATCAGGAAATCCCTGTCAGATCAGTCGAAATCCAGACGCCAATCAATAATGTGGCGCTTTTATTCTATCACTCATTTAAGTATCATACGTGATACACTTTTGGGCGATCACGTCTCTCCACAATTCCTACACCATTGTTTATCTAAATAACTATTGTCATTTTCATTTGAGTATCGTGTGATGCATGCTTGGGTGATCATGCCTCTTTCCTTCTATGACTGACGAAGAGGAAGATTTTTTTCACAGTATGCGTCCGTTTTTATGTAATAGACTGGTCGCTAGCCATGGATATATTTCAGTCTGTCCTGGGATTCACCCAATAGCTTGGGTGAAGATGGAGTTATCTCCTTCCAAATGGTATTTGCGCCTCATTGAATATAACGAACCCAACTGGAATTCGAACACCGCTCTCCGATTTCTTATTTTGAACTGATATCCATTACACCCCGACGCGCTTTTGTCAATGCTCTTAATTCTGTTCCCGCCTCTTTTTTTTTAATATCCGGAGTAACACGAGGTTCAAGAAAACTTATTTGTTTTCGTCAGCCGTTCTAACGATGGTAATTTTCTGAATGATTAACAATTTCGTCTTTATTTTACAATTCATCAAATCTATCATTATCTAACGGTTGACACATCCCACTTACCTTTCGCGTTCAACGGAGATCCCTACTAGGGGACGAGGCTAACATCTCACGGGCAGGTTTCGAATAAAATGGCTACTGAGACGGATGCACTGTACCTTCCGAAAAAGAAAAAAAAATAATGTATGATTAGCATTATTCCGAACTTACGCTGAGCGCCTTGTCCGGCAAATCAGTCAATAATGGATCGCAGATCTTGTCTGTAGAATCCGATTCCTGCTCACCAAACCCCTTGCTCTTTCTCAGTTCTTGCCTGGAATTTGCCTCTCCGGAATCGGAGACAAGTCATACGTCCAGCCGTCTCGGCACCATAAGTCTAACAATAAAAATGAAATCAGTTCTGTTTAATCGTGTTTTCTGCAAAAGTATCCACACAATTATGAAACTGTCACTATTAGCTAAATTGGATTCAATGAAAACGCAATAAAATAAAAGCGTCTGGATTATCGAATAAACATTTGAAATAAAAGACTTCTGTTTATATTCCTAGCTAAATTATGAATGTTCATAATCAAGGCAGTAATTAAGACATCGGACGCTGAGTCTGCTTTGGTTCAACTGGTTTCAAATTTAAAGGTAGGGAAAATCACAATGAAATCATTCGTTTTAAACGTCATATAAAACGAACGATATATCTCCAACGTCGTATAAAATGCACGTTACATTCCCAATGTCATATAAAAACTCACGTTATATTCCCAACGTCGAATAAAAACTACGTTATATTCCCAATGTCATATAATCACACGTTACATTCCCAACGCCATATAAAACACACGTTACATTCCAAACGTTTTATGAAACGCAACTTATATTCCGAACGTCGTATAAAACGTACCTTATATTCCCAACATTCTATAGAACGAACGTTATATTCCAAACTTCGTATAAAACGCACATTATATTCCCAACGTCATATAAAACGCACGTTATATTCCCAACGTCATATGAAACCCACGTTAAAATCCCACCGTCATATAACACCCACATTATAATGCGAATGCCATATAAAAAGCCCGTTATATTTTCAACGTCGTATAAAACACACATTATATTCCAAACGTCGTATAAAACGCACGTTATATACCTAACGTCGTATAAAACGCACGTTATATTTCCAACGTCATATAAAACAAACGTTACATTTCCAACGACGTACAAAACGCACGTTATAATCCCAACGTCGTATAAAACGCACGTTATATTCCCAACGTCATATAAAACGCACGTTATATTCCCAGCGTCATATTAAACTCACGTTATATTCCCAAGGTCGTATAATACACACGTTATATTCCCAACGTCGTATAAAACGCACGTTATATTCCTAACGTCATTTAAAACGCACGTTATATTCCCAACGTCATGTAAAATGCACGTTATATTCCCAACCGATAAAACGCAAAATCCCCCTCACACTTTGAGCACGTTATGTATCTGGGAAGAGAATAGCAGGTGAGGCTGAATGAATGAAAGGAGATCAAGAAGTATTTTTCAAAAATTGATATACCAAAAATTAATATGATTTTAAAATTTTAAATTTCATGGATTACTTGTAATTGCATGAGTCCCACTATAAATAGTTATAAATAATTACCGGCCGATTTATCACTGTGCTATTTTTGCATTATACCAAGTATAAAAGAATATAGTAACCAGGGTCCGCAAATTGGAGGAGAGTGTTATCAATAATAATGTTCTAACTTCGAATCCGCGGTTATCTCCCTTTAAATTTTCTCTGTTATTTTTCATTTTTAAATGTGTTTTTATCACGTAAAAATTGTTGAGGCACAAGCTAACATTCTTTGCGGCCCACAGAAAAAAAGTTTGGGAACTTACGATCTCGGGGAAGGAAAACACTGACTTTAAACCTGCGCTACGTTGCGGTCCTATCTCAAACACGGAAACCGCTATCCAAAGAGAAAAATCGGAAGTAGATAAACTTCCAACACTAACATCTAACCGACAATTACTGCAGCCAAGCCATCCCCAAATGTAATTCCATGCATGGATAAATCGTTATAAATAATTATTGACGGATTTTATCATTGTGATATATTTGCATTATATCCAGTATTAAGAATATAGTAACTAGGGTCCGCAAATTGGAGGAGAGAGTTATCAATGATAATACTCTGATTTCGAATGCACGGTTATCTCTCTTCCAGTTTTTATTTTTAAGTGTACTTTTTATCAGATAAAATTTATGAATGACAGTGGACTTGTTTCCGGTTAACTTCTGCACGGATTGCTTTTCTTTATTATCTGTGAATTGCCATGACTTCTTGGGGAAAACAGTGGAGTGGTTTCCCGTTGCCTTCTTCAAAGATTGCTTTTCTTTATTATCTGTGAATTGCCATGACCTCTTGGGGAAAACAGTGGAGTGGTTTCCCGTTACCTTCTCCACAGATTCCTTTTCTTTATTATCTGTGAATTGCCATGACTTCTTGGGGAAAACAGTGGAGTGGTTTCCCGTTGCCTTCTCCACAGATTCCTTTTCTTTATTATCTGTGAATTGCCATGACTTCTTGAGAAACACAGTGGAGTGGTTTCCCATTGCCTTCTCCACAGATTCCTTTTCTTTATTATCTGTGAATTGCCATGACTTCTTGGGAAAGACAGTGGAGTGGTTTCCCGTTGCCTTCTCCAAAGATTCCTTTTCTTCATTATTTGTGAATTGCCATGACTTCTTGGGAAACACAGTGGAGTGGTTTCCCGTTGCCTTCTCCAAATATTCCTTTACTTTATTATCTGTGAATTGCCATGACTTCTTGGGAAACACAGTGGAGTGGTTTCCCGTTGCCTTCTCCACAGATTCCTTTTCTTCATTATCTGTGAATTGCCATGACTTCTTGGGAAAGACAGTGGAGTGGTTTCCCGTTGCCTTCTCCACAGATTCCTTTTCTTTATTATCTGTGAATTGCCAGGAATTCTTGGGAAAGACAGTGGAGTGGTTTCCCGTTGTCTTCTCCAGAGATTTCATTTCTTTATTATCTGTGAATTGCCTTGAATTCTTGGGAAAGACAATGGAGTGGTTTCCCGTTGCCTTCTCCATAGATTACTTTTCTTTATTATCTGTGAATTGCCATGACTTCTTCGGAAAGACAATGGAGTGGTTTCCCGTTGCCTTCTCCACAGATTCCTTTTCTTTATTATCTTTGAATTGCTATGACTTCTTGGGAAAGACAGTGAAGTACTTTCCCGTTGCCTTCTCCACAGATTCCTTTTCTTTATTATCTGTGAATTGCCATGACTTCTTGGGGAAAACAGTGGAGTGGTTTCCCGTTGCCTTCTCCACAGATTCCTTTTCTTTATTATCTGTGAATTGCCATGACTTCTTGAGAAACACAGTGGAGTGGTTTCCCATTGCCTTCTCCACAGATTCCTTTTCTTTATTATCTGTGAATTGCCATGACTTCTTGGGAAAGACAGTGGAGTGGTTTCCCGTTGCCTTCTTCAAAGATTCCTTTTCTTTATTATCTGTGAATTGCCATGACTTCTTGGGAAAGACAGTGGAGTGGTTTCCCGTTGCCTTCTCCAAAGATTCCTTTTCTTCATTATTTGTGAATTGCCATGACTTCTTGGGAAACACAGTGGAGTGGTTTCCCGTTGCCTTCTCCAAATATTCCTTTACTTTATTATCTGTGAATTGCCATGATTCTTGGGAAACACAGTGGAGTGGTTTCCCGTTGCCTTCTCCACAGATTCCTTTTCTTCATTATTTGTGAATTGCCATGACTTCTTGGGAAAGACAGTGTAGTGGTTTCCCGTTGCCTTCTCCACAGATTCCTTTTCTTTATTATCTGTGAATTGCCATGACTTCTTGGGAAAGACAGTGGAGTGGTTTCCCGTTGCCTTCTCCACAGATTCCTTTTCTTCATTATCTGTGAATTGCCATGACTTCTTGGGAAAGACAGTGGAGTGGTTTCCCGTTGCCTTCTCCACAGATTCCTTTTCTTCATTATTTGTGAATTGCCATGACTTCTTGGGAAAGACAGTGGAGTGGTTTCCCGTTGCCTTCTCCACAGATTCCTTTTCTTTATTATCTGTGAATTGCCAGGAATTCTTGGGAAAGACAGTGGAGTGGTTTCCCGTTGTCTTCTCCAGAGATTTCATTTCTTTATTATCTGTGAATTGCCTTGAATTCTTGGGAAAGACAATGGAGTGGTTTCCCGTTGCCTTCTCCATAGATTACTTTTCTTTATTATCTGTGAATTGCCATGACTTCTTCGGAAAGACAATGGAGTGGTTTCCCGTTGCCTTCTCCACAGATTCCTTTTCTTTATTATCTTTGAATTGCTATGACTTCTTGGGAAAGACAGTGAAGTACTTTCCCGTTGCCTTCTCCGCAGATTCCTTTTCTTTATTATTTGTGAATTGCCATGACTTCTTGGGAAAGACAGTGGAGTGGTTTCCCGTTGCCTTCTTCACAGATTCCTTTTCTTTATTATCTGTGAATTGCCATGACTTCTTGGGAAAGACAGTGGAGTGGTTTCCCGTTGCCTTCTCCACAGATTCCTTTTCTTCATTATTTGTGAATTGCCATGACTTCTTGGGAAACACAGTGGAGTGGTTTCCCGTTGCCTTCTCCAAAGATTCCTTTTCTTCATTATTTGTGAATTGCCATGACTTCTTGGGAAACACAGTGGAGTGGTTTTCAGTTGCCTTCTCCGCAGATTCCTTTTCTTTATTATCTGTGAATTGCCATGACTTCTTGGGAAACACAGTGGAGTGGTTTCCCGTTGCCTTCTCCACAGATTCCTTTTCTTTATTATCTGTGAATTGCCATGACTTCTTGGGAAAGACAGTGGAGTGGTTTCCCGTTGCCTTCTCCACAGATTCCTTTTCTTCATTATTTGTGAATTGCCATGACTTCTTGGGAAACACAGTGGAGTGGTTTCCCGTTGCCTTCTCCGCAGATTCCTTTTCTTTATTATCTGTGAATTGCCATGACTTCTTGGGAAACACAGTGGAGTGGTTTCCCGTTGCCTTCTCCAAAGATTCCTTTTCTTCATTATTTGTGAATTGCCATGACTTCTTGGGAAACACAGTGGAGTGGTTTTCAGTTGCCTTCTCCGCAGATTCCTTTTCTTTATTATCTGTGAATTGTCATGACTTCTTGGGAAAGACAGTGGAGTGGTTTCCCGTTGCCTTCTCCACAGATTCCTTTTCTTTATTATCTGTGAATTGCCATGACTTCTTGGGAAAGACAGTGGAGTGGTTTCCCGTTGCCTTCTCCAAAGATTCCTTTTCTTCATTATTTGTGAATTGCCATGACTTCTTGGGAAACACAGTGGAGTGGTTTCCCGTTGCCTTCTCCAAATATTCCTTTACTTTATTATCTGTGAATTGCCATGACTTCTTGGGAAACACAGTGGAGTGGTTTCCCGTTGCCTTCTCCACAGATTCCTTTTCTTTATTATCTGTGAATTGCCAGGAATTCTTGGGAAAGACAGTGGAGTGGTTTCCCGTTGTCTTCTCCAGAGATTTCATTTCTTTATTATCTGTGAATTGCCTTGAATTCTTGGGAAAGACAATGGAGTGGTTTCCCGTTGCCTTCTCCATAGATTACTTTTCTTTATTATCTGTGAATTGCCATGACTTCTTCGGAAAGACAGTGTAGTGGTTTCCCGTTGCCTTCTCCACAGATTCCTTTTCTTTATTATCTTTGAATTGCTATGACTTCTTGGGAAAGACAGTGAAGTACTTTCCCGTTGCCTTCTCCGCAGATTCCTTTTCTTTATTATTTGTGAATTGCCATGACTTCTTGGGAAAGACAGTGGAGTGGTTTCCCGTTGCCTTCTTCACAGATTCCTTTTCTTTATTATCTGTGAATTGCCATGACTTCTTGGGAAAGACAGTGGAGTGGTTTCCCGTTGCCTTCTCCACAGATTCCTTTTCTTCATTATTTGTGAATTGCCATGACTTCTTGGGAAACACAGTGGAGTGGTTTCCCGTTGCCTTCTCCAAAGATTCCTTTTCTTCATTATTTGTGAATTGCCATGACTTCTTGGGAAACACAGTGGAGTGGTTTTCAGTTGCCTTCTCCGCAGATTCCTTTTCTTTATTATCTGTGAATTGCCATGACTTCTTGGGAAACACAGTGGAGTGGTTTCCCGTTGCCTTCTCCACAGATTCCTTTTCTTTATTATCTGTGAATTGCCATGACTTCTTGGGAAAGACAGTGGAGTGGTTTCCCGTTGCCTTCTCCACAGATTCCTTTTCTTCATTATTTGTGAATTGCCATGACTTCTTGGGAAACACAGTGGAGTGGTTTCCCGTTGCCTTCTCCGCAGATTCCTTTTCTTTATTATCTGTGAATTGCCATGACTTCTTGGGAAACACAGTGGAGTGGTTTCCCGTTGCCTTCTCCAAAGATTCCTTTTCTTCATTATTTGTGAATTGCCATGACTTCTTGGGAAACACAGTGGAGTGGTTTTCAGTTGCCTTCTCCGCAGATTCCTTTTCTTTATTATCTGTGAATTGTCATGACTTCTTGGGAAAGACAGTGGAGTGGTTTCCCGTTGCCTTCTCCACAGATTCCTTTTCTTTATTATCTGTGAATTGCCATGACTTCTTGGGAAAGACAGTGGAGTGGTTTCCCGTTGCCTTCTCCAAAGATTCCTTTTCTTCATTATTTGTGAATTGCCATGACTTCTTGGGAAACACAGTGGAGTGGTTTCCCGTTGCCTTCTCCAAATATTCCTTTACTTTATTATCTGTGAATTGCCATGACTTCTTGGGAAACACAGTGGAGTGGTTTCCCGTTGCCTTCTCCACAGATTCCTTTTCTTTATTATCTGTGAATTGCCAGGAATTCTTGGGAAAGACAGTGGAGTGGTTTCCCGTTGTCTTCTCCAGAGATTTCATTTCTTTATTATCTGTGAATTGCCTTGAATTCTTGGGAAAGACAATGGAGTGGTTTCCCGTTGCCTTCTCCATAGATTACTTTTCTTTATTATCTGTGAATTGCCATGACTTCTTCGGAAAGACAATGGAGTGGTTTCCCGTTGCCTTCTCCACAGATTCCTTTTCTTTATTATCTTTGAATTGCTATGACTTCTTGGGAAAGACAGTGAAGTACTTTCCCGTTGCCTTCTCCGCAGATTCCTTTTCTTTATTATTTGTGAATTGCCATGACTTCTTGGGAAAGACAGTGGAGTGGTTTCCCGTTGCCTTCTTCACAGATTCCTTTTCTTTATTATCTGTGAATTGCCATGACTTCTTGGGAAAGACAGTGGAGTGGTTTCCCGTTGCCTTCTCCACAGATTCCTTTTCTTCATTATTTGTGAATTGCCATGACTTCTTGGGAAACACAGTGGAGTGGTTTCCCGTTGCCTTCTCCAAAGATTCCTTTTCTTCATTATTTGTGAATTGCCATGACTTCTTGGGAAACACAGTGGAGTGGTTTCCCGTTGCCTTCTCCGCAGATTCCTTTTCTTTATTATCTGTGAATTGCCATGACTTCTTGGGAAACACAGTGGAGTGGTTTCCCGTTGCCATCTCCGCAGATTCCTTTTCTTTATTATCTGTTAATTGCCATGACTTCTTGGGAAAGACAGTGGAGTGGTTTCCCGTTGCCTTCTCCGCAGATTCCTTTTCTTCATTATTTGTGAATTGCCATGACTTCTTGAGAAACACAGTGGAGTGGTTTCCCGTTGCCTTCTCCACAGATTCCTTTTCTTCATTATTTGTGAATTGCCATGACTTCTTGGGAAACACAGTGGAGTGGTTTTCAGTTGCCTTCTCCGCAGATTCCTTTTCTTTATTATCTGTGAATTGCCATGACTTCTTGGGAAACACAGTGGAGTGGTTTCCCGTTGCCTTCTCCACAGATTCCTTTTCTTTATTATCTGTGAATTGCCATGACTTCTTGGGAAAGACAGTGGAGTGGTTTCCCGTTGCCTTCTCCACAGATTCCTTTTCTTCATTATTTGTGAATTGCCATGACTTCTTGGGAAACACAGTGGAGTGGTTTCCCGTTGCCTTCTCCAAATATTCCTTTTCTTTATTATCTGTGAATTGCCATGACTTCTTGGGAAACACAGTGGAGTGGTTTCCCGTTGCCTTCTCCACAGATTCCTTTTCTTTATTATCTGTGAATTGCCAGGAATTCTTGGGAAAGACAGTGGAGTGGTTTCCCGTTGTCTTCTCCAGAGATTTCATTTCTTTATTATCTGTGAATTGCCTTGAATTCTTGGGAAAGACAATGGAGTGGTTTCCCGTTGCCTTCTCCATAGATTACTTTTCTTTATTATCTGTGAATTGCCATGACTTCTTCGGAAAGACAATGGAGTGGTTTCCCGTTGCCTTCTCCACAGATTCCTTTTCTTTATTATCTTTGAATTGCTATGACTTCTTGGGAAAGACAGTGAAGTACTTTCCCGTTGCCTTCTCCGCAGATTCCTTTTCTTTATTATTTGTGAATTGCCATGACTTCTTGGGAAAGACAGTGGAGTGGTTTCCCGTTGCCTTCTTCACAGATTCCTTTTCTTTATTATCTGTGAATTGCCATGACTTCTTGGGAAAGACAGTGGAGTGGTTTCCCGTTGCCTTCTCCAAAGATTCCTTTTCTTCATTATTTGTGAATTGCCATGACTTCTTGAGAAACACAGTGGAGTGGTTTCCCGTTGCCTTCTCCACAGATTCCTTTTCTTCATTATTTGTGAATTGCCATGACTTCTTGGGAAACACAGTGGAGTGGTTTTCAGTTGCCTTCTCCGCAGATTCCTTTTCTTTATTATCTGTGAATTGCCATGACTTCTTGGGAAACACAGTGGAGTGGTTTCCCGTTGCCTTCTCCACAGATTCCTTTTCTTTATTATCTGTGAATTGCCATGACTTCTTGGGAAAGACAGTGGAGTGGTTTCCCGTTGCCTTCTCCACAGATTCCTTTTCTTCATTATTTGTGAATTGCCATGACTTCTTGGGAAACACAGTGGAGTGGTTTCCCGTTGCCTTCTCCGCAGATTCCTTTTCTTTATTATCTGTGAATTGCCATGACTTCTTGGGAAACACAGTGGAGTGGTTTCCCGTTGCCTTCTCCAAAGATTCCTTTTCTTCATTATTTGTGAATTGCCATGACTTCTTGGGAAACACAGTGGAGTGGTTTTCAGTTGCCTTCTCCGCAGATTCCTTTTCTTTATTATCTGTGAATTGTCATGACTTCTTGGGAAAGACAGTGGAGTGGTTTCCCGTTGCCTTCTCCACAGATTCCTTTTCTTTATTATCTGTGAATTGCCATGACTTCTTGGGAAAGACAGTGGAGTGGTTTCCCGTTGCCTTATTCACAGATTCCTTTTCTTTATTATCTGTGAATTGCCATGACTTCTTGGGAAAGACAGTGGAGTGGTTTCCCGTTGCCTTCTTCACAGATTCCTTTTCTTTATTATCTGTGAATTGCCATGACTTCTTGGTAAACACAGTGGAGTGGTTTCCCGTTGCCTTCTCCACAGATTCCTTTTCTTCATTATTTGTGAATTGCCATGACTTCTTGGGAAACAGAGTGGAGTGGTTTCCCGTTGCCTTCTCCAAAGATTCCTTTTCTTCATTATTTGTGAATTGCCATGACTTCTTGGGAAACACAGTGGAGTGGTTTTCAGTTGCCTTCTCCGCAGATTCCTTTTCTTTATTATCTGAGAATTGCCATGACTTCTTGGGAAACACAGTGGAGTGGTTTCCCGTTGCCTTCTCCACAGATTCCTTTTCTTTATTATCTTTGAATTGACATGACTTCTTGGGAAACACAGTGGAGTGGTTTCCCGTTGCCATCTCCGGAGATTCCTTTTCTTTATTATCTGTGAATTGCCATGACTTCTTGGGAAAGACAGTGTAGTGGTTTCCCGTTGCCTTCTCCACAGATTCCTTTTCTTTATTATCTGTGAATTGCCATGACTTCTTGGGAAAGACAGTGGAGTGGTTTCCCGTTGCCTTCTCCACAGATTCCTTTTCTTCATTATCTGTGAATTGCCATGACTTCTTGGGAAAGACAGTGGAGTGGTTTCCCGTTGCCTTCTCCACAGATTCCTTTTCTTCATTATTTGTGAATTGCCATGACTTCTTGGGAAACACAGTGGAGTGGTTTCCCGTTGCCATCTCCGCAGATTCCTTTTCTTTATTATCTGTTAATTGCCATGACTTCTTGGGAAAGACAGTGGAGTGGTTTCCCGTTGCCTTCTCCAAAGATTCCTTTTCTTCATTATTTGTGAATTGCCATGACTTCTTGAGAAACACAGTGGAGTGGTTTCCCGTTGCCTTCTCCACAGATTCCTTTTCTTCATTATTTGTGAATTGCCATGACTTCTTGGGAAACACAGTGGAGTGGTTTTCAGTTGCCTTCTCCGCAGATTCCTTTTCTTTATTATCTGTGAATTGCCATGACTTCTTGGGAAACACAGTGGAGTGGTTTCCCGTTGCCTTCTCCACAGATTCCTTTTCTTTATTATCTGTGAATTGCCATGACTTCTTGGGAAAGACAGTGGAGTGGTTTCCCGTTGCCTTCTCCACAGATTCCTTTTCTTCATTATTTGTGAATTGCCATGACTTCTTGGGAAACACAGTGGAGTGGTTTCCCGTTGCCTTCTCCGCAGATTCCTTTTCTTTATTATCTGTGAATTGCCATGACTTCTTGGGAAACACAGTGGAGTGGTTTCCCGTTGCCTTCTCCAAAGATTCCTTTTCTTCATTATTTGTGAATTGCCATGACTTCTTGGGAAACACAGTGGAGTGGTTTTCAGTTGCCTTCTCCGCAGATTCCTTTTCTTTATTATCTGTGAATTGTCATGACTTCTTGGGAAAGACAGTGGAGTGGTTTCCCGTTGCCTTCTCCACAGATTCCTTTTCTTTATTATCTGTGAATTGCCATGACTTCTTGGGAAAGACAGTGGAGTGGTTTCCCGTTGCCTTATTCACAGATTCCTTTTCTTTATTATCTGTGAATTGCCATGACTTCTTGGGAAAGACAGTGGAGTGGTTTCCCGTTGCCTTCTTCACAGATTCCTTTTCTTTATTATCTGTGAATTGCCATGACTTCTTGGTAAACACAGTGGAGTGGTTTCCCGTTGCCTTCTCCACAGATTCCTTTTCTTCATTATTTGTGAATTGCCATGACTTCTTGGGAAACAGAGTGGAGTGGTTTCCCGTTGCCTTCTCCAAAGATTCCTTTTCTTCATTATTTGTGAATTGCCATGACTTCTTGGGAAACACAGTGGAGTGGTTTTCAGTTGCCTTCTCCGCAGATTCCTTTTCTTTATTATCTGAGAATTGCCATGACTTCTTGGGAAACACAGTGGAGTGGTTTCCCGTTGCCTTCTCCACAGATTCCTTTTCTTTATTATCTTTGAATTGACATGACTTCTTGGGAAACACAGTGGAGTGGTTTCCCGTTGCCATCTCCGGAGATTCCTTTTCTTTATTATCTGTGAATTGCCATGACTTCTTGGGAAAGACAGTGTAGTGGTTTCCCGTTGCCTTCTCCACAGATTCCTTTTCTTTATTATCTGTGAATTGCCATGACTTCTTGGGAAAGACAGTGGAGTGGTTTCCCGTTGCCTTCTCCACAGATTCCTTTTCTTCATTATCTGTGAATTGCCATGACTTCTTGGGAAAGACAGTGGAGTGGTTTCCCGTTGCCTTCTCCACAGATTCCTTTTCTTCATTATTTGTGAATTGCCATGACTTCTTGGGAAACACAGTGGAGTGGTTTCCCGTTGCCTTCTCCAAAGATTCCTTTTCTTCATTATTTGTGAATTGCCATGACTTCTTGGGAAAGACAGTGGAGTGGTTTCCCGTTGCCTTCTTCACAGATTCCTTTTCTTTATTATCTGTGAATTGCCATGACTTCTTGGGAAAGACAGTGGAGTGGTTTCCCGTTGCCTTCTCCACAGATTCCTTTTCTTCATTATTTGTGAATTGCCATGACTTCTTGGGAAACACAGTGGAGTGGTTTCCCGTTGCCTTCTCCAAAGATTCCTTTTCTTCATTATTTGTGAATTGCCATGACTTCTTGGGAAACACAGTGGAGTGGTTTTCAGTTGCCTTCTCCGCAGATTCCTTTTCTTTATTATCTGTGAATTGCCATGACTTCTTGGGAAACACAGTGGAGTGGTTTCCCGTTGCCTTCTCCACAGATTCCTTTTCTTTATTATCTGTGAATTGCCATGACTTCTTGGGAAAGACAGTGGAGTGGTTTCCCGTTGCCTTCTCCACAGATTCCTTTTCTTCATTATTTGTGAATTGCCATGACTTCTTGGGAAACACAGTGGAGTGGTTTCCCGTTGCCTTCTCCGCAGATTCCTTTTCTTTATTATCTGTGAATTGCCATGACTTCTTGGGAAACACAGTGGAGTGGTTTCCCGTTGCCTTCTCCAAAGATTCCTTTTCTTCATTATTTGTGAATTGCCATGACTTCTTGGGAAACACAGTGGAGTGGTTTTCAGTTGCCTTCTCCGCAGATTCCTTTTCTTTATTATCTGTGAATTGTCATGACTTCTTGGGAAAGACAGTGGAGTGGTTTCCCGTTGCCTTCTCCACAGATTCCTTTTCTTTATTATCTGTGAATTGCCATGACTTCTTGGGAAAGACAGTGGAGTGGTTTCCCGTTGCCTTCTCCAAAGATTCCTTTTCTTCATTATTTGTGAATTGCCATGACTTCTTGGGAAACACAGTGGAGTGGTTTCCCGTTGCCTTCTCCAAATATTCCTTTACTTTATTATCTGTGAATTGCCATGACTTCTTGGGAAACACAGTGGAGTGGTTTCCCGTTGCCTTCTCCACAGATTCCTTTTCTTTATTATCTGTGAATTGCCAGGAATTCTTGGGAAAGACAGTGGAGTGGTTTCCCGTTGTCTTCTCCAGAGATTTCATTTCTTTATTATCTGTGAATTGCCTTGAATTCTTGGGAAAGACAATGGAGTGGTTTCCCGTTGCCTTCTCCATAGATTACTTTTCTTTATTATCTGTGAATTGCCATGACTTCTTCGGAAAGACAATGGAGTGGTTTCCCGTTGCCTTCTCCACAGATTCCTTTTCTTTATTATCTTTGAATTGCTATGACTTCTTGGGAAAGACAGTGAAGTACTTTCCCGTTGCCTTCTCCGCAGATTCCTTTTCTTTATTATTTGTGAATTGCCATGACTTCTTGGGAAAGACAGTGGAGTGGTTTCCCGTTGCCTTCTTCACAGATTCCTTTTCTTTATTATCTGTGAATTGCCATGACTTCTTGGGAAAGACAGTGGAGTGGTTTCCCGTTGCCTTCTCCACAGATTCCTTTTCTTCATTATTTGTGAATTGCCATGACTTCTTGGGAAACACAGTGGAGTGGTTTCCCGTTGCCTTCTCCAAAGATTCCTTTTCTTCATTATTTGTGAATTGCCATGACTTCTTGGGAAACACAGTGGAGTGGTTTCCCGTTGCCTTCTCCGCAGATTCCTTTTCTTTATTATCTGTGAATTGCCATGACTTCTTGGGAAACACAGTGGAGTGGTTTCCCGTTGCCATCTCCGCAGATTCCTTTTCTTTATTATCTGTTAATTGCCATGACTTCTTGGGAAAGACAGTGGAGTGGTTTCCCGTTGCCTTCTCCGCAGATTACTTTTCTTCATTATTTGTGAATTGCCATGACTTCTTGAGAAACACAGTGGAGTGGTTTCCCGTTGCCTTCTCCACAGATTCCTTTTCTTCATTATTTGTGAATTGCCATGACTTCTTGGGAAACACAGTGGAGTGGTTTTCAGTTGCCTTCTCCGCAGATTCCTTTTCTTTATTATCTGTGAATTGCCATGACTTCTTGGGAAACACAGTGGAGTGGTTTCCCGTTGCCTTCTCCACAGATTCCTTTTCTTTATTATCTGTGAATTGCCATGACTTCTTGGGAAAGACAGTGGAGTGGTTTCCCGTTGCCTTCTCCACAGATTCCTTTTCTTCATTATTTGTGAATTGCCATGACTTCTTGGGAAACACAGTGGAGTGGTTTCCCGTTGCCTTCTCCAAATATTCCTTTTCTTTATTATCTGTGAATTGCCATGACTTCTTGGGAAACACAGTGGAGTGGTTTCCCGTTGCCTTCTCCACAGATTCCTTTTCTTTATTATCTGTGAATTGCCAGGAATTCTTGGGAAAGACAGTGGAGTGGTTTCCCGTTGTCTTCTCCAGAGATTTCATTTCTTTATTATCTGTGAATTGCCTTGAATTCTTGGGAAAGACAATGGAGTGGTTTCCCGTTGCCTTCTCCATAGATTACTTTTCTTTATTATCTGTGAATTGCCATGACTTCTTCGGAAAGACAATGGAGTGGTTTCCCGTTGCCTTCTCCACAGATTCCTTTTCTTTATTATCTTTGAATTGCTATGACTTCTTGGGAAAGACAGTGAAGTACTTTCCCGTTGCCTTCTCCGCAGATTCCTTTTCTTTATTATTTGTGAATTGCCATGACTTCTTGGGAAAGACAGTGGAGTGGTTTCCCGTTGCCTTCTTCACAGATTCCTTTTCTTTATTATCTGTGAATTGCCATGACTTCTTGGGAAAGACAGTGGAGTGGTTTCCCGTTGCCTTCTCCACAGATTCCTTTTCTTCATTATTTGTGAATTGCCATGACTTCTTGGGAAACACAGTGGAGTGGTTTCCCGTTGCCTTCTCCAAAGATTCCTTTTCTTCATTATTTGTGAATTGCCATGACTTCTTGGGAAACACAGTGGAGTGGTTTCCCGTTGCCTTCTCCGCAGATTCCTTTTCTTTATTATCTGTGAATTGCCATGACTTCTTGGGAAACACAGTGGAGTGGTTTCCCGTTGCCATCTCCGCAGATTCCTTTTCTTTATTATCTGTTAATTGCCATGACTTCTTGGGAAAGACAGTGGAGTGGTTTCCCGTTGCCTTCTCCAAAGATTCCTTTTCTTCATTATTTGTGAATTGCCATGACTTCTTGAGAAACACAGTGGAGTGGTTTCCCGTTGCCTTCTCCACAGATTCCTTTTCTTCATTATTTGTGAATTGCCATGACTTCTTGGGAAACACAGTGGAGTGGTTTTCAGTTGCCTTCTCCGCAGATTCCTTTTCTTTATTATCTGTGAATTGCCATGACTTCTTGGGAAACACAGTGGAGTGGTTTCCCGTTGCCTTCTCCACAGATTCCTTTTCTTTATTATCTGTGAATTGCCATGACTTCTTGGGAAAGACAGTGGAGTGGTTTCCCGTTGCCTTCTCCACAGATTCCTTTTCTTCATTATTTGTGAATTGCCATGACTTCTTGGGAAACACAGTGGAGTGGTTTCCCGTTGCCTTCTCCGCAGATTCCTTTTCTTTATTATCTGTGAATTGCCATGACTTCTTGGGAAACACAGTGGAGTGGTTTCCCGTTGCCTTCTCCAAAGATTCCTTTTCTTCATTATTTGTGAATTGCCATGACTTCTTGGGAAACACAGTGGAGTGGTTTTCAGTTGCCTTCTCCGCAGATTCCTTTTCTTTATTATCTGTGAATTGTCATGACTTCTTGGGAAAGACAGTGGAGTGGTTTCCCGTTGCCTTCTCCACAGATTCCTTTTCTTTATTATCTGTGAATTGCCATGACTTCTTGGGAAAGACAGTGGAGTGGTTTCCCGTTGCCTTATTCACAGATTCCTTTTCTTTATTATCTGTGAATTGCCATGACTTCTTGGGAAAGACAGTGGAGTGGTTTCCCGTTGCCTTCTTCACAGATTCCTTTTCTTTATTATCTGTGAATTGCCATGACTTCTTGGTAAACACAGTGGAGTGGTTTCCCGTTGCCTTCTCCACAGATTCCTTTTCTTCATTATTTGTGAATTGCCATGACTTCTTGGGAAACAGAGTGGAGTGGTTTCCCGTTGCCTTCTCCAAAGATTCCTTTTCTTCATTATTTGTGAATTGCCATGACTTCTTGGGAAACACAGTGGAGTGGTTTTCAGTTGCCTTCTCCGCAGATTCCTTTTCTTTATTATCTGAGAATTGCCATGACTTCTTGGGAAACACAGTGGAGTGGTTTCCCGTTGCCTTCTCCACAGATTCCTTTTCTTTATTATCTTTGAATTGACATGACTTCTTGGGAAACACAGTGGAGTGGTTTCCCGTTGCCATCTCCGGAGATTCCTTTTCTTTATTATCTGTGAATTGCCATGACTTCTTGGGAAAGACAGTGTAGTGGTTTCCCGTTGCCTTCTCCACAGATTCCTTTTCTTTATTATCTGTGAATTGCCATGACTTCTTGGGAAAGACAGTGGAGTGGTTTCCCGTTGCCTTCTCCACAGATTCCTTTTCTTCATTATCTGTGAATTGCCATGACTTCTTGGGAAAGACAGTGGAGTGGTTTCCCGTTGCCTTCTCCACAGATTCCTTTTCTTCATTATTTGTGAATTGCCATGACTTCTTGGGAAACACAGTGGAGTGGTTTCCCGTTGCCTTCTCCAAAGATTCCTTTTCTTCATTATTTGTGAATTGCCATGACTTCTTGGGAAAGACAGTGGAGTGGTTTCCCGTTGCCTTCTTCACAGATTCCTTTTCTTTATTATCTGTGAATTGCCATGACTTCTTGGGAAAGACAGTGGAGTGGTTTCCCGTTGCCTTCTTCACAGATTCCTTTTCTTTATTATCTGTGAATTGCCATGACTTCTTGGGAATCACAGTGGAGTGGTTTCCCGTTGCCTTCTTCACAGATTCCTTTTCTTTATTATCTGTGAATTGCCATGACTTCTTGGGAAAGACAGTGGAGTGGTTTCCCGTTGCCTTCTCCACAGATTCCTTTTCTTTATTATCTGTGAATTGTCATGACTTCTTGGGAAAGACAGTGGAGTGGTTTCCCTTTGCCTTCTCCACAGATTCCTTTTCTTTATTATCTGTGAATTGCCATGACTTCTTGGGAACACAGTGGTGTGGTTTCCCGTTGCCTTCTTCACAGATTCCTTTTCTTTATTATCTGTGAATTGCCATGACCTCTTGGGAAAGACAGTGGAGTGGTTTCCCGTTGCCTTCTCCAAAGATTCCTTTTCTTTATTATCTGTGAATTGCCATGACTTCTTGGGAAAGACAGTGGAGTGGTTTCCCGTTGCCTTCTCCACAGATTCCTTTTCTTTATTATCTGTGAATTGCCATGACTTCTTGAGAAACACAGTGGAGTGGTTTCCCGTTGCCTTCTTCAAAGATTGCTTTTCTTTATTATCTGTGAATTGCCATGACTTCTTGGGAAACACAGTGGAGTGGTTTCCCGTTGCCTTCTTCACAGATTCCTTTTCTTTATTATCTGTGAATTGCCATGACTTCTTGGGAAAGACAGTGGAGTGGTTTCCCGTTGCCTTCTTCAAAGATTGCTTTTCTTTATTATCTGTGAATTGCCATGACCTCTTGGGAAAGAGAGTGGAGTGGTTTCCCGTTGCCTTCTCCACAGATTCCTTTTCTTTATTATCTGTGAATTGCCATGACTTCTTGAGAAACACAGTGGAGTGGTTTCCCGTTGCCTTCTCCACAGATTCCTTTTCTTTATTATCTGTGAATTGCCATGACTTCTTGGGAAAGACAGTGGAGTGGTTTCCCGTTGCCTTCTTCAAAGATTCCTTTTCTTTATTATCTGTGAATTGCCATGACCTCTTGGGAAAGACAGTGGAGTGGTTTCCCGTTGCCTTCTCCAAAGATTCCTTTTCTTCATTATTTGTGAATTGCCATGACTTCTTGAAAAACACAGTGGAGTGGTTTCGCGTTGCCTTCTTCAAAGATTGCTTTTCTTTATTATCTGTGAATTGCCATGACTTCTTGGGAAACACAGTGGAGTGGTTTCCCGTTGCCTTCTTCAAAGATTGCTTTTCTTTATTATCTGTGAATTGCCATGACTTCTTGGGAAACACAGTGGAGTGGTTTCCCGTTGCCTTCTTCACAGATTCCTTTTCTTTATTATCTGTGAATTGCCATGACTTCTTGGGAAAGACAGTGGAGTGGTTTCCCGTTGCCTTCTTCAAAGATTCCTTTTCTTTATTATCTGTGAATTGCCATGACTTCTTGGGAAACACAGTGGAGTGGTTTCCCGTTGCCTTCTTCACAGATTCCTTTTCTTTATTATCTGTGAATTGCCATGACTTCTTGGGAAAGACAGTGGAGTGGTTTCCCGTTGCCTTCTCCACAGATTCCTTTTCTTTATTATCTGTGAATTGTCATGACTTCTTGGGAAAGACAGTGGAGTGGTTTCCCGTTGCCTTCTCCACAGATTCCTTTTCTTTATTATCTGTGAATTGCCATGACTTCTTGGGAAACACAGTGGTGTGGTTTCCCGTTGCCTTCTTCACAGATTCCTTTTCTTTATTATCTGTGAATTGCCATGACCTCTTGGGAAAGACAGTGGAGTGGTTTCCTGTTGCCTTCTCCAAAGATTCCTTTTCTTTATTATCTGTGAATTGCCATGACTTCTTGGGAAAGACAGTGGAGTGGTTTCCCGTTGCCTTCTCCACAGATTCCTTTTCTTTATTATCTGTGAATTGCCATGACTTCTTGAGAAACACAGTGGAGTGGTTTCCCGTTGCCTTCTTCAAAGATTGCTTTTCTTTATTATCTGTGAATTGCCATGACTTCTTGGGAAACACAGTGGAGTGGTTTCCCGTTGCCTTCTTCACAGATTCCTTTTCTTTATTATCTGTGAATTGCCATGACTTCTTGGGAAAGACAGTGGAGTGGTTTCCCGTTGCCTTCTTCAAAGATTGCTTTTCTTTATTATCTGTGAATTGCCATGACCTCTTGGGAAAGACAGTGGAGTGGTTTCCCGTTGCCTTCTCCACAGATTCCTTTTCTTTATTATCTGTGAATTGCCATGACTTCTTGAGAAACACAGTGGAGTGGTTTCCCGTTGCCTTCTCCACAGATTCCTTTTCTTTATTATCTGTGAATTGCCATGACTTCTTGGGAAACACAGTGGAGTGGTTTCCCGTTGTCTTCTTCACAGATTCCTTTTCTTTATTATCTGTGAATTGCCATGACCTCTTGGGAAAGACAGTGGAGTGGTTTCCCGTTGCCTTCTCCGCAGATTCCTTTTCTTTATTATCTGTGAATTGCCATGACTTCTTGGGAAAGACAGTGGAGTGGTTTCCCGTTGCCTTCTCCACAGATTCCTTTTCTTTATTATCTGTGAATTGCCATGACTTCTTGAGAAACACAGTGGAGTGGTTTCCCGTTGCCTTCTTCAAAGATTGCTTTTCTTTATTATCTGTGAATTGCCATGACTTCTTGGGAAACACAGTGGAGTGGTTTCCCGTTGCCTTCTTCACAGATTCCTTTTCTTTATTATCTGTGAATTGCCATGACTTCTTGGGAAAGACAGTGGAGTGGTTTCCCGTTGCCTTCTTCAAAGATTGCTTTTCTTTATTATCTGTGAATTGCCATGACCTCTTGGGAAACACAGTGGAGTGGTTTCCCGTTGCCTTCTCCAAAGATTCCTTTTCTTTATTATCTGTGAATTGCCATGACTTCTTGGGAAACACAGTGGAGTGGTTTCCCGTTGCCTTCTCCGCAGATTCCTTTTCTTTATTATCTGTGAATTGCCATGACTTCTTGGGAAACACAGTGGAGTGGTTTCCCGTTGCCATCTCCGCAGATTCCTTTTCTTTATTATCTGTTAATTGCCATGACTTCTTGGGAAAGACAGTGGAGTGGTTTCCCGTTGCCTTCTCCAAAGATTCCTTTTCTTCACTATTTGTGAATTGCCATGACTTCTTGAGAAACACAGTGGAGTGGTTTCCCGTTGCCTTCTTCAAAGATTGCTTTTCTTTATTATCTGTGAATTGCCATGACTTCTTGGGAAACACAGTGGAGTGGTTTCCCCTTGCCTTCTTCAAAGATTGCTTTTCTTTATTATCTGTGAATTGCCATGACTTCTTGGGAAAGACAGTGGATTGGTTTCCCGTTGTCTTCTTCAAAGATTCCTTTTCTTTATTATCTGTGAATTGCCATGACTTCTTGGGAAACACAGTGGAGTGGTTTCCCGTTGCCTTCTCCACAGATTCCTTTTCTTTATTATCTCTGAATTGCCATGACTTCTTGGGAAACACAGTGGAGTGGTTTCCCGTTGCCTTCTTAAAAGATTGCTTTTCTTTATTATCTGTGAATTGCCATGATCTCTTGGGAAAGACAGTGGAGTGGTTTCCCGTTGCCTTCTCCACAGATTCCTTTTCTTTATTATCTGTGAATTGCCATGACTTCTTGGGAAAGACAGTGGAGTGGTTTCCCGTTGCCTTCTCCACAGATTCCTTTTCTTTATTATCTGTGAATTGCCATGACTTCTTGAGAAACACAGTGGAGTGGTTTCCCGTTGCCTTCTCCACAGATTCCCTTTCTTTATTATCTGTGAATTGCCATGACATTTTGAGAAAAACAGTTAAGTGGTTTCCAGTCTTTTCTGTACTTATTCATTAGCTTTATTGTGTGAATTGCCATGGCTTCTAAGGAAAACCAGTGGAGTGGTTTCATGTTACATTCAAAAATTTCTTAAATATATACCGATCACGTGACTCATTATGGCTGTGGTTACAAATAATGCGGTGAACCTCAGAGGTGCGGCGGGATAGCAGGTGAGGCGCAAGAGGATAGCAGGTGAGGTGCAAGAGGATAGCAGGTGAGGCGGAAGTGGATAGCAGGCGAGGCGCAAGAGGATAGCAGCTGAGGCGGAAAAGGACATCAGGTGAGACGGAAAGTATATCAGGTGAGGTTGGAAAAGCATAGCAGATGAGGCGGAAGAGTATAGCAGCTGAAGCGGAAGAGGATAGCAGGTGAGGCGGAAGAGAATACCTGGCGAGGCTGAATGATTGAAAGACAATCAAATATTTGGAAACAGTTTTAAAACATTCATATGAAAAAGCTGCGAACCTAGCCAGTTTGTGTCCAATGCTCTTCAACCTATATTGAATTCCATCTTTTAGACTTGTTGCCAAACAAGGCTATACAAATTCAGCTGTCATGTTACTTACCCATAGCTGGACGGCGGGAAGAGAAGCGATATAACATTCCCAAGGAGACATGTGCTTGGCTCTCTGATTTCTCCTCCCGGACCGGAGAACATTACACCATGGCGCATCCAAATGTAATATATACA
>OZ010603.1:65859434-65901934 GCA_963932145.1 Acanthosepion lycidas | reverse complement strand
ATCAGAATAATTACCATGGACATACTTATCAGATTAAGAAACTGTTAGCATAGAACTTATGGTTACATCTAGCCATTTCAACTGTAAAATGATGAGACCTAGCTGCCAATCTAGTACTTCTCTTAAATTCATAAAGTCTAGGTACCAAAGAGGATAGCTCATCAGAATAATTACCATGAACCTACTTATCAGATTAAGAAACTGTTAGCATAGAACTTATGGTTACATCTAGCCATTTCAACTGTAAAATGATGAGACCTAGCTGCCAATCTAGTACTGCTCTTAAATTCATAAAGTCTAGGTACCAAAGAGGATAGCTCATCAGAATAATTACCATGGACATACTTATCAGATTAAGAAACTGTTAGCATAGAACTTATGGTTACATCTAGCCATTTCAACTGTAAAATGATGAGACCTATCTGCCAATCTAGTACTGCTCTTAAATTCATAAAGTCTAGGTACCAAAGAGGATAGCTCATCAGAATAATTACCATGAACCTACTTATCAGATTAAGAAACTGTCAGCATAGAACTTATGGTTACATCTAGCCATTTCAACCGTAAAATGATGAGACCTAGCTGCCAATCTAGTACTTCTCTTAAATTCATAAAGTCTAGGTACCAAAGAGGATAGCTCATCAGAATAATTACCATGAACCTACTTATCAGATTAAGAAACTGTTAGCATAGAACTTATGGTTACATCTAGCCATTTCATCTGTAAAATGATGAGATCTATCTGCCAATCTAGTACTGCTCTTAAATTCATAAAGTCTAGGTACCAAAGAGGATAGCTCATCAGAATAATTACCATGGACATACTTATCAGATTAAGAAACTGTTAGCATAGAACTTATGGTTACATCTAGCCATTTCAACTGTAAAATGATGAGACCTAGCTGCCAATCTAGTACTGCTCTTAAATTCATAAAGTCTAGGTACCAAAGAGGATAGCTCATCAGAATAATTACCATGAACCTACTTATCAGATTAAGAAACTGTTAGCATAGAACTTATGGTTACATCTAGCCATTTCAACTGTAAAATGATGAGACCTAGCTGCCAATCTAGTACTTCTCTTAAATTCATAAAGTCTAGGTACCAAAGAGGATAGCTCATCAGAATAATTACCATGAACCTACTTATCAGATTAAGAAACTGTTAGCATAGAACTTATGGTTACATCTAGCCATTTCAACTGTAAAATGATGAGACCTAGCTGACAATCTAGTACTGCTCTTAAATTCATAAAGTCTAGGTACCAAAGAGGATAGCTCATCAGAATAATTACCATGAACCTACTTATCAGATTAAGAAACTGTTAGCATAGAACTTATGGTTACATCTAGCCATTTCAACTGTAAAATGATGAGACCTAGCTGACAATCTAGTACTGCTCTTAAATTCATAAAGTCTAGGTACCAAAGAGGATAGCTCATCAGAATAATTACCATGAACCTACTTATCAGATTAAGAAACTGTTAGCATAGAACTTATGGTTACATCTAGCCATTTCAACTGTAAAATGATGAGACCTAGCTGCCAATCTAGTACTGCTCTTAAATTCATAAAGTCTAGGTACCAAAGAGGATAGCTCATCAGAATAATTACCATGAACCTACTTATCAGATTAAGAAACTGTTAGCATAGAACTTATGGTTACATCTAGCCATTTCAACTGTAAAATGATGAGACCTAGCTGCCAATCTAGTACTGCACTTAAATTCATAAAGTCTAGGTACCAAAGAGGATAGCTCATCAGAATAATTACCATGAACCTACTTATCAGATTAAGAAACTGTTAGCATAGAACTTATGGTTACATCTAGCCATTTCATCTATAAAATGATGAGATCTATCTGCCAAACTAGTACTGCTCTTAAATTCATAAAGTCTAGGTACCAAAGAGGATAGCTCACCAGAATAATTACCATGGACATACTTATCAGATTAAGAAACTGTTAGCATAGAACTTATGGTTACATCTAGCCATTTCAACTGTAAAATGATGAGACCTAGCTGCCAATCTAGTACTGCTCTTAAATTCATAAAGTCTAGGTACCAAAGAGGATAGCTCATCAGAATAATTACCATGGACATACTTATCAGATTAAGAAACTGTTAGCATAGAACTTATGGGTACATCTAGCCATTTCAACTGGAAAATGATGAGACCTATCTGCCAATCTAGTACTGCTCTTAAATTCATAAAGTCTAGGTACCAAAAAGGAAAGCTCATCAGAACAATTACCATGAACATACTTATCAGATTAAGAAACTGTTAGCATAGAACTTATGGTTACATCTAGCCATTTCAACTGGAAAATGATGAGACCTAGTTGCCAATCTAGTACTGCTCTTAAATTCATAAAGTCTATGGTGATCAAAGAGGAAAGCACGTTTGCGGTATCTCTATTCTGTTTAATTTATATATATATATATATATATAGAGAGAGAGAGAGAGAGACACACAGAGAGAGAGAGAGAGAGAGAGAGAGAGAGTTCTACCGTCTAAATCATAAGACTATGTAAAATAATTTCATGTGAAAATCTTCTGAGAAGAGCAAATGGTTTGTGTCGAATGAGGTTTACAATTATTGCATTTATTGTACAAGAGAATATTTCTCGATTGTTTGGTCTGTAAAGTTTTAAGTTTAAATTCTCTCAAAGATGCCAGACAGAGAGAAAAAAAAGCACTTTAAAAAGAAATTAAAATATTTCATTAATTAAAAATCTTCACTTCCAATGATCTAATCTAATGCCGAGATGATTTCACCCAAAATAGAATATCGCCGAAGAAAATGAAAAAAGATCATAAACTTTCAGTCGCTAAAAACTAAGACCCATTTTGGTATTCAATAATGCCAACTTCTGTTTGGCGGGGGTGGGGAACAGTCAGCAGGTGGTTGGTGTTTGGAACATTGTTTGGAAAATATATTTTGAGAAAAATTCATTTCTAGAATTAATTTCAGATTAAGCAATTGAAAGCAAACTTTTGAGGTCAGTGGAACCAACGCTGGAATTTGTTTATGTTTATTAATTTTCGCAACTTTTATTTTTATTTTATTCCTATTTGGAAATATCGATATTAATACAAACGTATATATTTATATATGTAAATATTGGGGTATGTGTGGTGCAGTGTACTTAGACAGACAGACAGATAGATAGATAGATAGATAGATAGATAGATAGATAGATAAATAGATAGATAGATAGATAGATATGAACGGTTAAAGTTGACTAGAAAATAAGAAGTCGCAAGAAATTTCCACGAACGAGAAGTGCGGAAGAAGAAACTGTTAGCAGGGAACTTATGGTTACATCTAGCCATTTCAACTGTAAAATGATGAGACCTAACTGCCAATCTAGTACTGCTTGTAAATTCATAAAGTCTAGATACCAACGAGGATAGCTCATCGGAACAATTACCATGGACATACTTATCAGATTAAGAAACTGTTAGCATAGAACTTATGGTTACATCTAGCCATTTCAACTGTAAAATGATGAGACCTAACTGCCAATCTAGCACTGCTCGTAAATTCATAAAGTCTAGGTACTAACGAGGATAGCTCATCGGAACAATTACCATGAATATACTTATCAGATTAAGAAATTGTTAGCATAGAACTTATGGTTACATATAGCCATTTTAACTGTAAAATGATGCGACCTAACTGCCAATCTAGTACTGCGCTTGAAGTTTTTAAAATCTAAGTACCATAACGGAAATTACCTCAGATTAATTACCATGGAAGTATTTACAGAAAAGGTTCAGAAAAACCACCTTTAAAGACCAATAACATTCCAGATTATTCTTTGCGTTTCAGAAAGAATCTCTAAATATAGAGCAGGAGAGCCAAAACTTGATGTGGCCATAATCTTCAAAGCAAGAACGAATGGGAAACGAATGGGATGTATGTAAAGCTGACTCTGGAGACAAAAAACCGTCTAGCTCGAGATAGAGAACAAATTTTCTTAGATGCAGACTTAGCAGTTGATACAATATACTCTTTCCACATCATGTCAGCTCAAAACTTTCATGCGAGAAGGCGTAATAAGTGACTCTCCTGGAGGTCAGTATCAGTATATCCTTGAGGTTATATGTAAAAGAATATTTTATAAGTATTCACATAAATACTAATAAGTATTATCATAATATTTGTCGAACAAAAGGCATTAGTTCTATCGATTTGGGCATTCTTCGTTTGGAGGCATAAAATTAATCAAATTCCACTCAGAAAAGGGTCTTTCTCTTAAGCAATTACATCGTAATTCATGGCATTTGAGTGCTTCCGAAGGTGAACAGCCGAAAGGGCTTAACTATTTTTGGCCTCTAGTCCCATATTGGCGCGTTATTGCCAATTTAAAATTTACATTATCTCGTTTGGTTTGGTTTGGTCTGGCTTGGTTTATGGGTTATTTAATGCCGATAAGATTTTTAGGATAGGTTCTTATGAATAGAATATATATTCTTCGTAAGAAATCAGTTTGTAGGAGATTTTGTTTGGTTTATTTTGTTTTACGGCATATCAACCTCAATGCCGACAAGATTTTTAGGATAGGTTCGTATGAATAGAATATATATTCTTTGTAAGACATCAGTTTGTAGGAGAGTTGGTTTGGTTTATTTTGTTTTACGGCATATCGACACCAAAATTGGTTTTTTAATGCCGAGGAGATTTTAAGATAGGTTCTTATGAATAGAATATATATTCTTTGTAAGAAATCACTTAGATTTCGTTTGGTTTATTTTGTTTTACGGCATATCAACACCTCTATGGGTTATTTGATGCCGAAAAGATTTTTAGGATAGGTTCATATGAACAGAATATATATTCTTTGAAAGAAATCAGTTTGTAGGAGATTTGGTTTGGTTTATTTTATTTTACGGCATATCAACCTCAATGGGTTATTTAATGCCAACAAGATTTTTACGATAGGTTCTTATGAGTAGAATATATATTCTTTGTAAGAAATCAGTTTTTAGGAAATTTGGTTTGGTTTATTTTGTTTTACGGCATATCGACACCACAATGGGTTATTTAATGCTGACAAGATTTTTGTTGGTGGCAATATTTCAACCAAAAGTGTATTGCTGCTAATAACTGTTAGTTAACTATTTGCCCATAGTTGGGACCCTAACAGGTGCTACTACTCGGGGTGAGGGTGAACCTGGGAAACCAGCAATTAAGAGGTAGTTCCACGCTCCTCAAAACCTCCTGATCAAAGGCCTTGCTGTCGGATGTAGTTTATCGTCTTCTCCAGGACAGTACATTCTCTGGAATATAAGTGGGTAGAAACTAATATGACCACAAAATGAGTGATCGTTTTATATATAGATTTTCATGTAGAATCGATCCCCTACTTTATGTCCATATTATAATTACTTGTTTGGTGATTAGTTATGAATGTAATCTAAAAATATTTTCTGGCTTTAAATAACCTGCAAAAGTTGATAAACCGTAAAAAAAACGAATCGACCAAATATCTTTTGTTCATATCACATTTTCATCTTAAAGATTATCATTTTAACAGTAATCCTCTAATTTGAGTGTCTCTCTAGACTTTTATGCGGTGAATACTGGTATAAATAAAAACACAGAAGAAAGCGGGGAGAAGAAGGGTTATAGGCGAAGCTACGAAAAAATTATATTTAGTTTGTGTGAAATGAGAGAGGATGATGTAGAGAGCCATGAACATCCACGAACTGGTGGAAAACGACATATAAATGATTATACGAAAAAAAAGAAGAAAAAACAGAGCGTTACCATAAATGTTTACCCAGTTGTTCAGGCGGTCGCTGGACTCCGGATCTTTTCACCTAATTTAAGTATCGTATCAGTCGCAAAGGACTCTTGGCTTTTCCCATGTCTTCCACTTAGCAAACTGTTTCACACGATCGAGACGTTTTTCTAATGGCTTTTTAAAGTACTTTTGTCACACTTTATTTCGATTTTCGTCGCCGCCATAAATTCAATTAATATTAACATTCATATGTTTTCTACGGTTCTTTATAGTATAAAGTACTTTTTCTTCTCTTGAAATGTTGTAATGAAATAATTTATTTTCTTATAACTTCTGACTATGTTAGGTTCTTTCATGTTTCCTGCTTTTTATTAGAAGTCTTTTCTACGTTTATTTTAATTACTTTGTGACTGTCTATCATCTATCTATCTATCTATCTATCTATCTATCTATCTATCTATCTATCTATCTTTCTATCTATCTATCTATCTATCTATCTATCTATCTATCTATCTATGTCTGTCTGTCTGTCAGTTACAGTCTGTATCTATCTATCTATCTATCTATCTATCTATCTATCTATGTCTGTCTGTCTGTCAGTTACAGTCTGTACCTATCTATCTATCTATCTATCTATCTATCTTTTACAGTCTGTGCATATCTATCTATCTATCTATCTATCTATATATATATATATATATATATATATATATATATTTATATATATATATTTATTTCAGTTTCTCTCTCTCTCTCTCTCTATATATATATATATATATATATATATATTTATTTCAGTTTCTCTATCTATCTATCTATCTATCTATCTATCTATCTATTTCGTTCTATTTATTTCCATCTGAATATCTATCTTATGAATACTCAAGGATAGATAGATAGATAGATAGATAGATAGATAGATATGAACAGATTTTGATAGATGTACAAATGTATATGAACAGATCTATTTATCTATCTTATATATATATATATCTATATATCTATATCTATATCTATATATATATATATATATATATATATGAGATAACGATTTATATTTTTATATAGCAAGAACAGTAATGAAGAAGATTGTATGACAAAATATAAAAAGTTCAGTTGTGATGCGTTTCATCCGTTAGGACTTCATCGGACTGGGATTGTTGGAGTTGTCATGACAACGCATGCGCATGAAATAGAGACGTTGTTAGTTTCCTAATTATTTAAATACTTTTATTCGAACTGCCATGGTCTTGCGTTTATGTGCATGAGTTTTCATAACAACGTCAGCAAATACAGTCTGATGAAATCCTAACATATAAAATGCGTCACGAGTAAACTAATTTCATACACATGTATGTATGTGTGTGTGTGTGTCGGTGTCTGTGTGTGTGTATCACACAAGCAAGCAAGCAGAGCCACCAAGACACAAGGAGTTACTTGGTGAGAAAGAATTAAGCACAGAAACATTAATAATGTGTGGTAAAGAGTAAAGAATAATCGGAAGGATAGTAGATAGCTATTGACATTACACTTAAATTATTCTCGATTAAAGTTGCGTAGAACCGGAAGTGAGTTACACAAGCATATTACAATATATATATATATATATATATATATATATATATATATATATATATATATATGCTAGCAGCATATCCCGGCGTTGCCCGCCCTTGATTTAAAAAATCGTACGACTCATACACCAATCGCTATCACTTGAATTAAAATATTTTTACCCTTCCTTGCCTTTAAAAGAATGCCCTTTGCCGTGCTGATGTTGCTACATGCCTTACTTCTTGCCTATCTCACAGTGCAAATTCTTTCTAAGCTCTATACTAAACATTAAATCTGTTACGAAAAAAGAACTAAAATAAATGAACACAAAACGATCAGCTTTAAAAAAGGACTCGTAATTGGAAAAACCGAATGAAAAAAGAATGTTAACAACAAATACTTTTCACATCCAACCCAGTTCTGCGGAATCAGAATCAACATTGAGTTCAAGCAAGCGAATGAGCCAATTGGAGTAAAGTGCCATGCAGATTTAATTTTTTCCCCACTTGTGACGAATGCAGCTATCGCTATATATATATATATATATATATATATATATATATATATATATATATATATTGCATGCTAGCATGCTAGTTAACATTCGTGTCAGTCAGCTGTTGGCTCTCACGCTGGACAATAGAATCTTCCTGCCTATTCGTGGCAGCCAGCTATAGGCTCTCACTCTGGCCAGTAGAAAATGGCCGCAAACTACATGAAAACTGCCGTAGAAGCATGAAAAAAACGATTATTTCCATTATCGATGGGAGTTGGGAAAAGCCTTCTCGCTACCTAATGTGTATGTAAATTTTGGTGCAAATTCGTCGAAAATTGCGGCCGTGCATTCGTTACACAGAAACATCCTGCCTTATATATATATATATATATATATATATATATATATATATATATATATATATATATGTGTGTGTGTGTGTGTGTGTGTGTGTGTGTGTGTGTGTGTGTGGTCAGAATAACCCAACACGCGGAATAACCGAATACGTAGGTTAACACTGCAGACAAAATAGCCCAGCTGGCCGAATAACACAAAACGAAGAATAACCGCTCACGTAGAATAGCCATGCAGACAGAATAACACATTACGGAATTCTGTAACTATGTGCTATTTTTGTCTGTAAAGATGACAATCATTTCTGTTATCTTTAAATCATATAATTAAATAAAAAAAAATAATAAAAATACCAACAAAAAGAAAACGTACAACTTAAACTGATTGGTCCGCTTGTCAAAAGTTAGGAAAATACTTTCTCGGAATAACACTTGTAGAGTAACCAATATTTGATCTTCTTCACAAGACGACATTTGACAGAATCGACATTTTTTCCTCCATTTGGAAGAGGAGACTTGTTCATAATATAAATTGAGTGTCAAATCAATCGCTGAATTTTTAAAGAGTTACCTGGACATTTTTTTTTTCTTGTTTTTCTAAACAGGACCTACGTCATTACTAACTGCGTACACGTCCTTTTTCCAAATTCCTAACATTTACCAAAAAAAAATTCCGTGAATAACAGAAACACATTGAAGAATTTGATTTAAATCTGTTGAATTTTACTGGAACCGATCTGCATGGCATTTTGCCAAAAAAATTTATAACTCAAATATGAAGAGGAATATTGAAAAGTCCTGGGCCCACCCAAGACGAACGAAGCCTAAAAGGGATAAACACATTTAGCAACACACCTGGCACATTTCTAATGTTTATTTAATATTTCTCGACAAATTCCTTATGTCAAGACATTTAGCTAGCTAGCTATCTAGATAGATAAAGAGAGGACATAGATAGATAGATAGATAGATAGATAGATAGATAGATAGATAGATAGATAATGAAAAGACATAGATAGAATGATATATATATATATATATATATAGATAGATAGATAGATAGATAGATAATGAAAATACATAGATAGATAGATAGATATATATATATATATATATATATATAGATAGATAGATAGATAGATAGATAGATAGATAATGAAAATACATAGATAGATAGATAGATAGATAGATAGATAGATAGATAGATAGATAGATAGATAGATAGATAGATAATGAAAAGACATGGATAGATAGATAGATAGATAGATAGATAATGAAAAGGCATAGATAGATAGATAGATAGATAGATAGATAGATAGATAGATAGATAGATAATGAAAAGACATGATAGATAGATAGATAGATAGATAGATAGATAGATAGATAGATAGATAGATAGTGAAAAGACAAACAGACTGACAGACAGACAGATAGCTAACTAGATAGATAGATAATGAAAAGGCAGACAGACAGATAAGGCAGACAGACAGACAGACAGCTCGCTAGCTAGCTAGCTAGCTATCTAGATAGATAAAGAGAGGACATAGATAGATAGATAGATAGATAGATAGATAGATAGATAGATAGATAGATAATGAAAAGACATAGATAGAATGATAGATAGATAGATAGATAATGAAAAGGCATGATAGATAGATAGATAGATAGATAGATAGTGAAAAGACAAACAGACTGACAGACAGACAGATAGCTAACTAGATAGATAGATAATGAAAAGGTAGACAGACAGATAAGGCAGACAGACAGACAGACAGACAGCTAGCTAGCTAGCTAGCTAGCTAGCTAGCTAGATAGATAGATAGATAGATAGATAGATAGATAATGAAAATACATAGATAGATAGATAGATAGATAGATAGATAGATAGATAGATAGATAGATAGATAATGAAAAGACAAACCGGCAGACAGGCAGATAGCTAACTAAATAGATGGATAATGAAAAGAGAGACGGACAGATAGACAGACAGATAAATAGATAGATAATGAAAAGATATAGATAGATAGATGAGCAGAATCATATTGATATATTTGTATCGTCAGTTTAGATAGATTTATTTGATTTACAATAGCTATTAATCCTTTCAAATCGAGAGATAAACGTTCGTTAAATAGCCAGCAGTGAAATTTGAAACTGCTACCATACCCATCTGGTTTCACGACACATAGTCATCCTGGCTGCCTTATTAAAACGAACATGTGCACTAAACGTGTTGAAAATTAGCACATTTTTTGGAACGCAAAATATTTTATTGTCGCTTGCCTCCCCACTCTCTTTAAAATATACGGAAAACGTGACAAATATAATGACACTTTTTATGCTAACGGACATATATATATATATATATATATATATATATATATATATATATATATATATATATATATATATATATTCTCGCGCACATTTCAAACAAAAAAAGAACTATATGACTATAAATATTGCTTGACTGCGCGAACAAGCTATACTTTCTATTATTTAAATCTCAGCTGACAAGATTTATTTATTTACTTACCATATGATTTTTCACACCAGCAATATCTGTTGGCTCTCGCAAGTGTCAAGTGTCACCATATCCATCCAGCATTTTTCTTAGTTTCCATGCAAACGCATGCAATGCCGTGACTTGAGTAGTCTCACGTCATCACAAAAACATATGCTACTGACCTCAAGTTAAACTAACAGCTTTTTGCTTTATCCCAAACTTATACTCATTTTGGGAACAAACATCTTAAAGCACGAATATGAAAACTCGAAGCGATAATTGTTCAAAGATATCGAAAGATATATTTTTCTCCCTAATGTAAAATCGAAAATCTTGCACCTTTGTACTTGCAAGAAAAAAAGGGTCTGTTAAAAAATCATTATCCCTTAACAATTTTCTTGGCTATCTTCACTCCTCGGCAATGTTTATTGTGTTAAAAATTTATGATGACAATTGTTTACATTATTCGGACTATTGTCCTCATCTTTGTCGCCATATTTATTACAACATTTCGGCCTTTCAGTATCTGTCTATATTTCTGAGATGAGGTATTATGTACACTATTTACATTATTCGGACTATTGTCCTCATCTTTGTCGCCATATTTATTACAACATTTCGGCCTTTCAGTATCTGTCTATATTTCTGAGATGAGGTATTATGTACACTATTTACATTATTCGGACTATTGTCCTCATCTTTGTCGCCATATTTATTACAACGTTTCGGCCTTTCAGTATCTGGCTATATTTGTGAGATGAGGTATTATGTACACTATTTACATTATTCGGACTATTGTCCTCATCTTTGTCGCCATATTTATTACAACGTTTCGGCCTTTCAGTATCTGGCTATATTTGTGAGATGAGGTATTATGTACACTATTTACATTATTAGGACTATTGTCCTCATCTTTCCTCCACAAAGGTCTATCAACGACAATCATCAACAATTCTGGCACAGTCATACCTATCGATTGTTTGACATTGTGCAACTATTTTTTTTTTTTTTGCGTTGGTGTCCCTCTCCTACGTCCATCTTTTAACTGTGCCTTAATTAAGCGTAAAATAGTCTAGGGTGATGTCATGCGTAACGGTTAAGAAGAGTGTGACGTCACCGGACGATTTTAAATTTTCAGCTTTCTAAAGAATACCAGGGTGTAGCCAACGAAATCTTGTCTACCACACGGACATCACATGTTTCTTAAAATGACTGAGACGTTCGAATATATTGAAACAAAACAACAGAACAAGCATGAACTTTAGACGATTTATCTACAATTTCGATTCCAATATAAAACATCTTATTCTAAAGTAAGGAAAATATACCGTACCTATACATACATAAACCTACTTGGAATCATCCTCGCCCCAAAACCGATAACATCAGGAAGCCTCCTTAATTCTTTTCTTTCTTCCTTCCTTTCTGACTTTCTTCTCCCTTTTCTTTTTTCTTTCTTTCATGCCACCTTTCTTTCTTTCTTTCTTTCTTTCTTTCTTTCTTTCTTTCTTTCTTTCTTTCTTCGTTCCGTCCTTTCCTCCTTCCATTCCTTCCATCCTATATAACAAAAATGTGAATTTCATCATTCACTATCTGTTAATTTACTATAAAATATTTTCAAAGTCCGATCATCATCACCATCATCATCATCATCATCGTCGTCCTTCCCCCCCCCCAGACTTTTGTAATCGTATTTGAGATCCGAATGTCAGAAGCCATATTGAATCTCCTCCACAAAGGTATATCAACGGCAGCCGTCAGCAATTCTGGTACAGACATACCTGTCGATTGTTTGACATTGTCCAACTATTTTTTATTTATTTGTTTATTTATTTATTTTTGCGTAGGCGTCCTCTTCTATGTACACCTTCAAAGGTACCTTGTATGATGGTCCTGCACAGGCTTTCGTGCCTTATAATGTGTCCAAGCCACCCCTTTTTTCTCCGTTTGACAGGGGCGAGAACAAGTTCCTGGTACCTCACAAAACTTTCAACTCTTTTTCCGCACAAACTCATTGGTTTTCCGCACTAACTTATCTTCATAATCATCATCATCTTCATCATCATCATCATCTTTATAATCATCATCATTATCATCATCACCTTCATTATCTTCATCATCTTTATAATCATAATTATAATGATCATCACCTTCATCATCATCATCTTCATCACCATCATATTTATAATCATCATCATCATCACCTTCATCATTATCTTTAATATCATCATCATTATCATCATCACCTTCATATTCATCATCATCATCCTTACAATCATCATCATTATCATCATCACCTTCATCATCATCTTCATCATCATCATCATCTTTATAAATCATCATCATTATCATCATCACCTTCATCCTCTTCATCATCATATTTATAATCGTCATTATTATCATCATCACCTTCATCATCATTTTCATCATCACCTTCATCATCATCATCATCATCTTTATAATCATTATCATTATCATCATCATCATCATCATAATGATCATCACCTTCATCATCATCTTTATAATCATCATCATTATCATCACCTTCATCATCATCATCATCATCTTTATAATCATCATCATTATCATCATCACCCTCATATTCATCATCATCATCTTTATAATCATCATCATAATCATCATCACCTTTATCATCATCTTCATCATCATTATCTTTATAATCATTATCATTATCATCATCACCTTCATCATCATCATCATCATCTTTATAATCATCATCATTATCATCACCTTCATCATCATCTTCATCATCATTATCTTTAAAATCATTATCATTATCATCATCTTTATAATCATCATCACCGTCATCATCATCACCTTCATCATTATTTTTATAATCATCATCATTATCATCATCACCTTCATCATCATCATCTTCATTATCTTTATACTCATCAGCATTATCATCATCACCTTCATCATCTTCATCATCATCATATTTATAATCATAATTATTATCATCATCACCTTCATCATCATCATCATCTTTATCCACATCATATTTATAATCATCATCATTATCATCATCACCTTAATCATCATTATCAGCTTTATAATAATCTTCATTATCATCATCATCATTATCATCATCACCTTCATCACCTTCATCATCATCATCTTTATAATCATCATCACCTTCATCATCATCTTCATCATCATCATCATCTTTATAATCATCATTATCATCATCACCTTCATCATCATCATCATCACCTTCATCATTATCTTTATAATCATCATCATTATCATCATCACCTTCATCATCCTCATCATCATCTTCATCATCATCATATTTATAATCATCATCATCATCATCACCTTCATCATCATCATCATCTTCATCACCATCATATTTATAATCATCATCATTATAATCATCACCTTCATCATCATCATCATCTTTATAATCTTCATTATCCTCATCGCCTTCATCATCATCATCATCATCATCTTCATCATCATCATCATCATCCCCTAGACTTTTATAATCGTAGTGGTGATCCGAATGTCAGAAGCCATATTGAATTTCCTCCACAACGTTCCATCAAGTCAGCCATCAGCAATTTCCACTACAGTCATACCTGTCCATTGTTCGACATTTTCCAAATTTTTTTTGCGTTGACGTCCTCTCCTACGTCCGCCTTCAACAGTGCCTTTTATGATGGTCTTACACTGGCTGTTGTGCCCTGTAATGTGTCCAAACCACGCCTTTTTTCTCCGTTTGACAGGGGCGTAAACAGGTTCCTAGTGGCCCACAAAACTTTAAACCCTTTTCCCCATATACTCTTTTTTTTTGTTCCCAATAGAAAATACCAAGGAGTTTTTATATAAAAAAATAATAAACATTTTTTATATATTGTTTATTGTAATGGTTGATAAGAGATCATCTAACTGCCATCGATTCGAACTTTATAAAAATGCTAAACAAGCATTCCCTTATAGTTGGTTCACATATATTAATAATTTAGTATATATTTATAAATTGAGGAATAATAATAGCCTACCACTCTTATTCGACGATAGCAGTCTGCTAGGGCGGCTAACCAGTCCCTATTGCAGACGTTCACTCACTCGTTCATATTTGGGTTTGTTCAACACCCACAGAGCCCAGCTGTGGTTCATACTGCAACTATGCTGAGAAGACCTTAGAGTTTCTGGATAGAGAATGATCAACAATCTGAACAACGCCAGCAAACACAATCCCTCAATCATGCTGACTTTCTAGCATATAGCTATCAACGTTCCCCCAAGTGTTCCGTCTATCTAATTTCACTTACAAGTCTTGGGTAAACCGTTTTATGGTTTGCAGGCAATTTCCACAGGTGACACACGTTGGAATCGTCCCACGACACCAGATCGATAACACTAGGGAATCTCCTTCCTTACAAATCAACTGTGGTGAAATTCAAACCCGGGTCACATGATCAGAAAGGGAACCTGCTCACCATTTGGTCAGGTATGAATAAAAATACGTTTTCAGATTTATTTTTTACTAGCAGCATGGCCCGGCGTTCCGGCGTAGTCCATTTGACAAAGTTGATTTGGCGTAGCCGATTCGACATAAGAATTTTTTGGCAGAGGAACACTTAGGCGTCAGATTACTACTTCGTCGTTATAGTCAAATTTGTTCTCTCTCCCTCTCTTTCTCTCTCTCTCTCTTTCTCCCCCTCTCTCTTTCTCCCCCTCTCTCTATTTCTCCCCTCTCTCTCTTTCTCCTCTCTCTCTTTCTCCCCTCTCTCTCTTTCTCCCCCTCTCTCTCTTTCTCTCCCCCTCTCTCTCTTTCTCGTTTAGTAGTCAAATTAATCCTTCGTTATCTGCTCAAATCGTTCAATTTAAGAAAAATATGAGCTAGATATGCATCATCCCTTCAATCTGGAAATTTATTGATACCTTACGGAAAGTTCAAAAAGGACTTGATGCATTTCACGAAAAGTTGATCGCTGGATTCCCCCACCCTCCCCGTAAAAAAAAAAAAGCTAAAAAATATAGAAATGCTGACGAACGAATCAAAAAACTTATAATAGAAGTTAGATCCTACTGAATTCCTGGAGAGTGTTGCTCATAATTACGAAATAAAGAAGTAATCTTTTAAGATTAGATTTAGTAAATTATTTATTTTTTTATTTTTTTTTTTAATAGAATATTTTTAATTTATGTTTTTAATTTACATTATTCCTTTATTGTTTTAAAATAGGACTGATAAAAAGTCAAATTGAAAATTGGGAGTGTTTTCAATGCTTTTATCCTTTTTGTGTGTGAGTGGGGAGGGGGATGCCTCTGGTCAAAGACAGTGACGTTGAAACAGTCTGACGCCCAAATGGCTGTTCCGAATAGTCCAATTATTTTTCTGACGCCGAATCAGCCAGGCCGAATCAAAACACCAGATGTTTTCTATGTTTTTATCCTTTTTGCGGGGGGATACCTCTTGTCAAAGACGGTGACGTCGAAACAGTCTAACGCCTAAACGACTGTTCTCAATAGTCGAATTATTTTCTTGACGCCGAATCAAACACTCCAGAAAGTACCAGACTCCTAAAACGGAATACAGATTATTTACACTGCTTACATTCGAACTATTGAAACTATTAGTGTTTTAATAGGATTCATAATTTCTTAAATGAATAAAAAGTCATATTGAAAGTTGGGTGTTTTCAATATTTTTACCCATTTTTGTGCGCGCGGTGGGGTATCTCAGGTAAAAAGACAGTGACTTCGAAACAGTCTGACGCCTAAACGGCTGTGCCAAATAGTCCAATTATTTTTCTGGCGCCGAATAATCCAATTTTTTTCTGACGCCGAATACTCCCATTATTTTTTTGACGCCGAATAGTCCAATCATTTTTCTGACGCCGAATAGTCCAATCATTTTTCTGACGCTGAATAGTCCAATCATTTTTTCTGACGCCGAATAATCCAATTATTTTTCTGACGCCGAATAGTCCAATCATTTTCCTGACGCCGAATACTTCAATCATTTTTCTAACGCCGAATAGTCCAATCATTTTTCTGACGCCGAATAGTTCAATCATTTTTCTAACGCCGAATAGCCCAATCATTTTTCTGAAACCGAATAAGCGACGCAAACTTGGTTACGCCGAAACGTACCAAATTCCTGGCAGATAACTGCATTAGTACGAAAGGAACTCGAACAGTGACCGTTCAAGGTTACTTTTATTTCACGATTCCATAGAAAAGATTCGATCAGTTCAAAAATTTGTCCAGCGACAACGTAGCTTTTCAGTACGTGGAGAAGACCTACATATCAAACCCTGTTGAAAGCTTTTGAGATGCCCAAATCTACAGACCAGCCTTCACCATTTTTATCTCGAGCTTGATAAACTCTTTCCGTGTAACATTTTAAACAAAAAAAAAGATATATGGTAATATATGAAATGTAGAACTAAGCGCTAAGATTAATACTTGATATATCAATTTACTAAATATGACTTTATAGTAATTATGTCTCCGTGGATTAAGGCCAACTTCCCTAAAAAACAAAAACAAAAACAAAAGCTAAGCAATAAAGAGATAATTAAGGCGGAAATGGATCTGAAGTAGTCCTCACAATCTGGAGCCATTTTCAAGAACCCACCGCTGAGTCTTTTCACGACAGACGCTAACACAGACTTTACATTCGCTCAAGCGAATAGTGTCTTTCGACACAGAAATAATAAGACCCTACAGATCTATCTCTGCGTTCCACCTTGAAACAAGAACACTGTGAAAAATAAAATATGTTCTCCATTTTGAAGAGATTTTGATTGAAGAATAAAAAAAAAATATGTTAATGCTTCATTTTTTTTCTCTTCCTCTCTCGCTCTTTTTTTTTTAAAAGTTTTAAATTTCGTGATTGAAGAATCAAGTCACGGATTCCGAACATATTTTTTTGGCATTTAGAAATTAACCCTAATCTGACACAAGGCTACAAAAATAGGGGCAGCGCGTGAGGATCGAATAAAGTTTTATTCACGAGATTGAATACAAGTTTGTGAACTACAGCGCGACGCCCTCAATTGTTAATAAATCTAGCATACTCTAGCGTAACGTTACATGTGTTTAGGTTTTATTGGGAATCTAATCTAATAAACATTGCCGAGGATTAAAGATAGCTTAAATAATAGCGGTGTCAAAGGAAAATCTATCCTTTTCACACTCCGTATTTTCCCTGGGACAAAGTAATATAACTGCTGTAAAATCTTATTATTATATAACATAGGAAGTAACGTTTTTCTTTTCTCTCAATAAGCCCTCGATAATATAGACGTGAATAAAGGGCAAAGACGAAAAAAAGTGGGTTTGGAAAATGTAACACTCACAGAATTTATTATCAAGAGAGAAACACAAGAAAACAACCCATAACCAAGGAGTTGGTAACCATTTGCTAATTATGTGCCGACTTAGGATTTTAAAATCATTCAGTGTACAAACAACATACGTATTTTTATACAACTCAAAGTAAATAAACCTGTTCTACAATATATTTTATACACTAATATATATATATATATATACTTTAGTATATATTAAAATTGAAACAGTCTTCTTTGTGTTGTAGTTGTTATTGGTTCGGACTTCGTGATATCATTTGCGGCTGCGTGCTATTGGAAATTCCTTACCGTAGGTTGCTGACCCCTGACCTAAACAATAATAATTCTGAAAAATGTTTTTTTCAACATTAAAGTATATTTAATCACATCTCCCTAATAGCTGTCACGATACAATATAAGTATTGGTTTTATCCGCTTTTTGATAAGTTATCTGAGTCTGGTCGCGTAGTTCTTTGGCAGCCATTTTTAATTATTTTGTTTGGAGTGTGAACGAGTTTTTCCCCTTGTCGTATCTGATATTTTTTTATTGCTTCAGCTTTTAGGAGGCCACGAATTTCTGGATATGTTTTAAGTCTTGTTTTTTTTTTTTAATTTTGTATATTTTGATATAACATTTCAATTTCCTTTTTTCTTTTCTTTCAAGCTCTTGTATTGTTTTAAAAAATTCAACAATTAGGTCCAAGGATAGGTAATTCATTTTGGCGTTCTCTTACTTCGTAGTAACATTCTTATATTGCATTTCTTTTAAGTCTCCCGATCAAGGTCCTGCTAGTTCTGAAATTTCTTACACTTCATGATCATCAGATTCAGGGGTCGGCAACCTTTTACTGACTATGTGTCGACTTAGGGTTTTACAAACATTCAGTGTACCAACAGCATACGTATTTTTATACAAGTCAAGGTCAATATATCTGTTCTACAATATATTTTATATACTAATATATACAATAATACGTAAAAGACGTTAATAGATATAAAATGTTATTAAAAGTTTTTGTAAAAGGTTTTATTATTAATGGGATTCCAATGAGGCAGAAGCTATGAAAAAAGCTAAATATCTTCTATGCGCTGTCGTATTTATTGGTACGGACTTCGTGATGTCATTTGCGGCTGCGTGCCATTTGGAATTACTTGACGTGCCACGTGCGGCACGCGTACGGAACGCGTACGGAACGCGTACGGAACGCGTACGGAACGCGTGCCGTAGGTTGCCGATCACTGCAACCTGTCTAACGAGTTTGTTCAAATAGGTGACGGGGCAGGGATTAGGGGTTGAAGCAAAAAGGCAAACTTTACTAAGGGCTGCAGAAGTTAGAAAATTGTGGAGAGCCATGAACGTCCTGAAGAGATGGCACCTAAATGAAGAATATCTATTGTGAACAGGGATTCGATGCTGTGATTCGAATGAGACATGCAAATGAAGTAACCGTCATACAATAATTTTATTTTTTGACTTAAGAATCAAGAGTTTCTGTAGTTAATTTATCACTGATAATTCCTTTATTATTTTTTCTTATTATCCAAGCAGCAAATTCATATAAAGACAGGAACAAAAGGAATATTTAGTACAATGTAATACGCTTAAAGTTTAAAATCTATCACCGCTTCGATTATTTTAACTAAGGTTTAATATAATTGGTATTGAATACTAATTTTAAAGAACAATATTGAGACTATCCTGGATTATTATTATTATTATTATTATTATTATTATTATTATTATTATTATTATTATTAATAATAATAATAATAATAATAATAATACGGCCAAACATTTCCTCGCGAGATTCTGTTTTATCTATTAGGTTGGTGCAAAAATAATGACGTAATAATGTCGTTTTTTTACGTATCTTTAACGTCAAAAAACGACATTATTACGTCATTATTTTTGCACCAACCTAATAGCAAAAAAAATCGTTCCACTAGTACATAAGAATACAGACGAGTTAGGTTCACGTGCTGTCCAAGACGATTTTATTTTTGTGGGGAGGGGGGATTTCCAACTAAGCAACTTACAGGGTTACAAATTAGGTTAAAATATTAGAACACAAGAAAAGTAAATAAATAAATTAATTAAATTAATAAAAACAATAAAAAAAATAAAGTGTTTGATTAGCAAATACAGAAAGAAACAAAGCGAATGAGAGAGAGAGAGATAATCTCCAACTATTCAAATGTAATGTCAATCGACGTCTCCAAATGCCTTGATCTATCCCCTATCCTTCTCTTCATCCCTTCCTCTATCTATCACTCCTCTTTGCTCTCGCTCCAACTTCTCTGTAACTCCTTGTGTGATAGTGGCTTCCCATCTTGCTTGGGGTGAAAAGCTAAAAAAAATAAAAAAAATAAAATAATAATAATAATAATAATAATTCTGTGATAAATATCTTGAAACAATTGATCAGGTTGCACGATATTGGCACCCAGTGAGTATAAAACCCGGCATGACAGATTAGGCCAATATCTGCACTGGAAAATTTGCAACTTCTATGGGAAGGAAACTGAAAGAAACTGGTATGAACACCACCCAGACCCGCTTACGGAAATAAGACCTGTTACAATTCTATGGGACTACACAATACACACTGACAAAACAATCAAAGCCAAACGCCCAGATATTGTTATTAAAGACCACAAACAAAAAAAAGTGCCTTCTTATTGATATGGCAGTCCCTGCTGACTGCAATGTATCTTTGAAGATCTTCAAAAAGCATCAAAATACAAGGACCTTGAAATCGAAATCTCAAAAATGTGGCACATGGGAACATCAACAATCCCTGTTGTATTTGGAGCCCTAGGACAGGTTAGAAAAGATCGCAGTAGACCAATTGAAGGGATTCCTGGAGGTCCATGCCTGAAAGAGATACAAAACATTGTTCTCACAAGTACAGCCGACATTTTTACAAAGGGCTTTATCTATGTAATTTTCTTTTTTCCTTTTTTTTTTTTTTTTTTTTTTTGTCCGTGAAAAGTGTCATGATGTCATTTCTAACCCTAGGTCCCTTGGCGGAACCCAGAAAGAAATGTGTAAAAGCCAGAAATCAAAGGAATAATAATAATAATAATAATAATAATAATAATAATAATAATAATAATAATAATAGCAGCATCTGATATTGCTTCCTGATAAAAAAAAAAGAGTTTATTTTCAGGTCAACGCTCGTAATAACTTAAAAGAGGCCGACCATCCGTTCAGTTTATCGAAAATCGTTATTGTTGAAACTTGACTAATGCATGGAATAATAATGCAACACAAAATGTACTTAGAACAAAATGTATTAAAACAAGAAAGTGTACACAGTATTTACATATAGTCTTTTGTATATTCCTGTGAAGACCGTTCCTGGAGAATGTGTTGACGGAGTCGCAGTCAGGCAGAGTCTCTGGTTGAATCTCTTGATTCCTGTATTTATCAATCCACCCACGAGGATCGAATGTGGCACAAGGCCGTTTTAATTTGGGTATCCCCTAGCCCGTAGGCTCGGCCAAAAATATGGCCTTTCTGAACCCGCCTAGACGGGTTCAGGCCCTGTCAACCTCCCCGGACGAAACCTTGCCTTTCGGCAAAGCCTCGTCCGGGTTACCCTCTGCTAATGCAGAGAGTTCGACAGTCGCCGAGAGTCTGTCTCTTGGTCTCTGAATCTCTTGATTCCTGTATTTATCAATCCACCCACGAGGATCGAATGTGGCACAAGGCCATTTTAATGTGGGTATCCCCGAGCCCGTAGGCTCGGCCAAAAATATGGCCTTTCTGAACCCGCCTAGACGGGTTCAGGCCCTGTCAACCTCCCCGGACGAAACCTTGCCTTTCGGCAAAGCCTCGTCCGGGTTCCCCTCTCCTAATGCAGAGAGTTCGACAGTCGCCGAGGAATCTCTTGATTACTCCCCTCTCTTCCCGGTACCAACCATATTTATATGGTCGGTACTCCACTATGCAAATTAGGTGGATCCTACCACAACAGTTATCCGATATTTTTCAAAGTAACCTTGCGTTTTTGTGTAGGTATGACTTTTTCAGTTGCACTATTTTCAAATCACAACCTGCAAGGTTACCCCCCCATTTCGCTCCCCCCTGTCCTATGGTTGCTTCTCTGTGTCTATTCTATAAATACTTTCGGAATAACGGTGCGCGATTATTCCAAGACGTTAGTAAATTAATATCCAGGGATTTTTTTATAATATTCATTTTGTACAAGGCCCAAGAAATATAAAGCAATAAAACACACACACATACACACACGCAGACACGCAGACACGCACACAGATTAAGCAATAAATGAGAGAGAGAGAGATAAAGTAAAAATATAAAAGTAAAAAAAAATAAAAGTTTGCCGGCCATTGCCACCGAGCGGACAGGGAAATCGTCTCATCCTTACTTCTATGGCTTCTTCTGGAAGTCACTTCTCAAGGAAATTGACATTCCCAGACACCATAGCTCAAGACTCAGTATTGTACATTGGGGATCTGGGGACAGCAATGCAGGACCGAACAGTGTGGAAAAGGATTGTCAATGGAGTTCCGATCAACCATAAAAGATCGAAAGATGATGATGATGATTATGAAGAATGATGATGAAATATGATGTAATAAAAGCGAGAGAGTGAGTGTGTGTGTGTGTGTGAGAGAGAGAGAGAGAAAGGAAGTGGTATAAAGCAATAAATGAGAGAGATAAAGTAAGAAATAGGAGTTTGGCGGCCACTGCCACCGAGCGGACAGGGAAATCGTTTCATCCTTACTCCTATGGTATCCTTCTGGAAGTGTCTTCTGAAGAAAATTGACATTCCCAGACACCATAGCTCGGGACTCAGAGTTGGACATTGGTGTTTCTGGGGACGGCAATATAGTACCGAACAGTATGGAAAAGGATTGTCAATGGAGTTCCGACCAATCGGAATGTCGACGGATGATGATGATGTGTGGCCCTGTGCCAAACTAAATCAGGGTTAGTAAATCCATATCTAGGCACTATTTTTCTAACGTTTACTCTGTACAAGACCCAAGAGATATAAAGCAATAAATGAGAGAGAGAGAGAAAGTAAGAGTTATGAGTTTGCTGACCACTGCCACAAAGCGGACAGGGAAATCGTCTCATCCTTACTTCTATGGCATCGTTCTGGAATTGTCTTCTCAAGAAAATTGACATTCCCAGACACCATAGCTGGGGACTCAGGGTTGGACATTGGGGATCTGGGGACAGAAATACAGTACCTAACAGTATGAAAATGAATTTTTAATGGAGTTCCGATCAACCATAAAAGATCGAAGGATGATGATGATGATGATGATGATGATGATGAATGATGAAGTAATAAATGTGAGAGAGTGAAAGAGAAAGAAAGAAAGAAAGAAACAAAGAAAGAAAGAAAGAAAGTGATATGAAGCAATAAATGAAATAGATAGATAAGAGTTTGCCGGCCACTGCCATCGAGCGGACAGGGAAATCGTCTCATCAGACACTAGAGCTCGGGACGCATATATATATATATATATATATATATATATATATATATATATATATATATATATATATATATATTCCTGTACAGACATGGAACTATATATATATATATATATATATATATATATATATATATATATATATATATATATTCCTGTAGAGACATGGAACTATATATATATATATATATATATATATATATATATTCCTGTACAAACATGGAACTATATATATATATATATATATATATATATATATATATATGTAAATTCTTTTCATATCGTCTAATAAGCTTAATAACATTATCATTAAACGAAGAAAGGAAACCCCAGTATTGATATATATTTCTTAATCCATTCTAAGCATTCGGCTTACATAAGCCATTATCAAAGATGAGAATTACTGTGTAATATATTAAGCAATACACGGACAAGACAATGATGATAGTCTGTGATGATAGTCTGTTTCTGTTTACATGGAAGATTTCCAAGCAACGACAAACTCGTGCATATGAGACGCTGGAAGCGAAAATCGCACCGCAGCTCATGACGTCACACATGACCACACGAGAATGAAAACGAGAAGTATTAAGTATGGGAATCCGTTGGTTTAAACCAATGGCTTCTGTTATCAAACATGAAAAACAATAAGCAAAAACTAAAAATTCTTGAAGCTATATACAAAACAGAGTTGAAACCTCACCCGAACAAAATAAACTATGAAATCTCCACAAATATTCTTCAATGTTTATAATTGGTAACAGAAGCCATTGGTTTATACCAACGACTTCCCATACTTAATACTTCTCGAATTCACTTTCGCGTGGTCATGTGTGTCGTCATGAGCAGCGGTGCAATTTTCGCTTCCAGTGTCTTATATGCACGTGTTTATCGTTGCTTGGAAATCATCCATGTAAAAAAAACAGGCTAACATCACTGATTAGTCTGTGTATTGCTTAATATATTTTAATGCAATTGTCATATATATATATATATATATATATATATATATATATGACAATTGCATTAAAATATATTTTAATTCAGTGTACCAACAGCATACGTATTTTTATACAAGTCTCTCTCTCTCTCTCTCTCTATATATATATATATATATATATATATATATTTACATGTGTGTGTGTATTTGTGAGTGTGTGTCGATTTTTTCTGTCACGTACTTCACGAGTTTGTGTGTTTGCTGTTTCTACTACAGAAATGAATTGTAAATCGATCCAACTTTAAAAAAAATGTTTTCTAGCAATGATATAGTCACATATTCGATATATATATATATATATATATATATATATATATATATATATATATATATATATATATATAGTTAGGGTGTCCTAATATCCCATAAGACTTTGTGTAAAGAAAGCCTTTCGAATGGTGTTTTTATTAAGTTTGCACTAAAGTATAAACAAACCATGGAGATCGTATACGAATTAATATTATGCTGAATTAAAGGCTTAAATATGTTTTTTTATTCACGAAATAACTTTCTTGTAGAAAAAAGTGTAGATCTTGAATAGTATTATTAATGTCTCAATTAGCCATTAAAATTTCAGTTAAAGGTTATTTGAGTTTTCAATGCTAAATTTCATTTATTTTTATATATAAGACTTTGTCCAAGTTTGGGATAAGAGGCTGGGTTTTGTCTGCTACGTTTTGCCCGGTGGGATTTTCTCCGATTACCCAGCAAGTGTAGTAGGTGACAATGTATTAATTTCAATTAATTAAAAAAATAATAAAAATAAAAAAAATAACGAAGATTTTCACGATAAAGTTTTATTGGTTCCAAATCAGCATGTTATATAGAAGAAAAAATGTCTACACTGTACAAATTTTATTTTGGAATGATATCTATAGAGCAAAAAAGGTGTATATTATCTGTGTTATATTAGGTTGATGCAAAAATAATGACGTAATAATGTCGTTTTTGACGTATTTTTTAACGTCAAAAAACGATATTATTACGTCATTATTTTTGCACCAACCTAATATATATATATATATATATATATATATATATATATATATATATATCCAAGTGTGTGATTAGTGTATACGGAATAAATTCCAATCCCCAAAATTTACTATTCTTAAAAGTGCGGTCAATACAGAGTAAAGCGAATATATTAATTTGTATATTTGTATAATTAATTAATTTGAACATTTTAAAATCTTCATTCTACAATCTACTTTCAACGTCATCACTTGATAAGACACCAAAGGTGTTGAAACAAAATGGCTATTTTGTAGTGATTTTATAACATATTTTTTAAATAAATAATTATATATATATATATATATGTATATATATATATGTGTGTGTGTGTTATGATATGTTTTATTATGTAGATATCGTTCCAAAATAAAATTTGTATGGTGTAGATATTTTTCCTTATAGATAACAAGCCAAAATTGCACTGTTTTATTTTTATCCAATTTGGGGCATTTTTGTCATCTATCGACGTTTTAGCGAATGTCTTATAAGTACCTAATTAGACAACTAGTACCCCTAAGCGACTAGCGAAAGAATGATCAAAAGACTAATCAAGAACTAATAAATAACCATGCCTCATCAAAGAAATTCAGACGACATGAGTTTTATTGCTACAAGATGTAAATAAGCAATACAAATAAAATGAAAAAAGAAAAAAAACTAGCTAAGAATTTGTTAATGATGACAATGCTTCATATTAAAAACTAGCAGCATGATCCGACGTTGCCCGTGCTTGATTCAAAAATCGTACGACTCATACAGCAATCACTATCATTGACTTAAAATATTTTTGCACTCCTTTGCCTTTAAAGAAGTGCCCTTTGCCGTGTTGATGTTGCTACATACCGTACTTCTTGCCTATCTCACACTGCGAATTTTTTTCTTAGCTCTATACTAAAGATTAAATCTGTTACGAAAAAAGAACTAAACAAAATGAACACAAAACGATCAGCTTTCATCTAAGAAATTCAGAAGACATGAGACTATTCTTGTTCCTGCTTGGTGTGAACATTTCATAAAAGCAGCGATAGAAAGGCTTGTTAAATAGTAAATAATAATGACAATACTTCATGTGAACATTTCGAAAAAATCATATCATTACTATGTCTTTTTCTTATATGTTCAAAAAAACCTCTTCTTAGTAGTCGGTGTAATCAAGCCGTGAAAATAAAAGGAAATAAAGACGAGTAAACCTTATTAATAAAAATAATTTCAGATGAAAATCCCAGGTAACTTAAGTCAATTTGATTATATTACAAGCAAGCAATAAAATGAAAGACTATTCAAAAATTAATATTAGTAACAAAGCCTTATAAGAAGAATTCAGGTAACTTAAAACTATTTTGTTATATAGCAATAAAATGTAAGACCATTCAAAAATTAATATTAACAACAATGCCTGATATGAAAAATTCAGGCAACTTAAAACTTAAGTTTTATTACCAGTGAAAGAAAACCAGCGATAAAATATGATGAAAGAAAGACTAATAAAAATGATTATTAATAATAAAAAAAAAAGGTTCATCTAAGTAATTACGACAACTTAAGATTCTTACTAAATAATTTAAATCCAGAGAAATAAAATGAAAGACTTAATGGTGGAAAATTAATAATAACTGATAATGATTCATCTAAGAAATTCAGACAAGAAAAACACTGGAAGAAAATGTTGAGTGAAGAACAAGTTTAATCACTTAAGAGACATGGATTAATAACAAAGTAACAGGAAATACTGTAGTTCAGTGCAGGAATGCGTACGACTCAGTCTCTACGCCTTGCGGCCCACTTTGCAACAACCGTAGATCAAATATGGATCGGAATGGATATGGATATATTTTCCTTGTTCTTGAGAATTGCCAACAAACATAATAAACATTATTATTTATTAGATTGATATTATTATTATCATAATTATTATTCATTACATTGTTTATTTACACAAATTATTAGATTGTTTACTGGAACGTTTGGAATATTTATTCGACCGTTATGAAATGGTAAATAAAGGATTTCCTTATAGTCGGTTTGCATATTTTAATTATTTAGATATGGAGAAAAAAGAAAAGCATGTTATTTTTTTTATTTTTTTGTTGTTTAATTTTCATTAGTCAAGCAGGCTTCATGTACATTTGACTTGGTAAGCAGCGTTCGTGTGTACAATTTATGGCGTTCTGAAATCAAGGAGAAATGATACGTATAAAGATCATAGTGAATTGGGATCAAATACAGATCAAATATGGATCGGAATCCGACAGACTGAGAAGATAAAGAACAAATATGAAATGTTTATCAATCTAACATTTTGTCACGTTTATTAAAGTTTCATCAGAGAATGGAATATGGAGAATAAGAAGAAAGAAATTGGGGTATTTTTTATTTTTATTTTTGTGTTGTTTGATTTTCATTGGTTAAGCAGGCTTCATGCACATTTTACTTGTTAAGCAGCGTTCGTGTGTATAATTTATAGCGTTCTGAAAACTAGGTGAGTCGAGAGAAGAGCTCGTGTTCCACGTTGTTAATGTAACTACACCACGGGAACTGATGCTGACTAGGAACTTTCAACACATAAGTATTGATGAAGAGGAGGGCTATGCTGATGACATACTATGTTTAAACCCATGAGAGACGTGGATTAATAATACAGTAATAGGGAATACCGTAGTTCAGTGCGGCAATGTGTACGATTCCAAAGCTACGCCTTGCGATCCACTTGGCGACGACCGTTCCTATGAGCAGACGTTCTACCCATAACGAATGGATGAGTCCATGTTGAACAATTAGGGTAGAGAAGGTCGGTCGCCTTTTCTACACGACAAAAGTTAAATTACACACGTCAAAAACTAACAGTAATTAAAAAAAAAATTCATTGTCGAGGTAATTCAGATATGAGATTATTACGTCTTATTACGCCTAAGTGAAAACAAGCAAGACAAACAAAATGAAATAAAACGAATAGAAAGTAAAATAATAATCATAATGCTTCATCTGAAAATGTCAGACAAGACGAGTACATCATCAAACTACAAACTGTAAGCTAATAATGAAATAAGATTAAAGTTAAACTAATTCAAATTAATAATAATAGACATTGTTTAATCAAAAAATGTCTGTAAAATTAAGATTTTTTTCTTTTTTTGTCATATTACAATAAGGAGTAAATAAGAAATACAAACAAAGTGAAAGGTAAACAATTCGAAAATTACTAATAATTAACAAGTCTCCATCAAAAACAATCTCACATTTTAGGTGTTCCTATACAAAGATAAGATTTAAATGCAATCAAAAGAGAAGGAAAATCGAGACTTGTTACAAAATGGTTTAAAAAGCAGTCGAAATAAGATGGAAGAATTACTAGACAAGAATTAATAATAATTGACACTGTCTTATACAAGAAATTCGACAATTTATGATTATTACTACTTGGGGTAAAATCAAGCGAAAAAAGGTGCAAGAAATAATGATTAAAAATTAATAATTGACAAAAAAAAAACAAGGAAAATAAGGTGAATTAATTACTACTAAAATAATAATAATTGACAAGAAAAAAAATTAAAACTACTGATGACTATTACTACTTGGTGTAAAATCAAGAGGAATAAAGTGAAAAGAATACTAGTAAAAAGGAATAATAATTGAAAATGCTTCATAGGAGCGATTCAAACAACTTAAGACATTTATTGCTAGGTGTAAAAACAAGGGAAATAAGGTGGAAGCAATATTAGTCAAAAGTTCGTAATAACTGATCTAAGAAATTCATAAAAGTTAAATATATTACTATTAGGTACAAATAGAACATTAAAATTAAAATTATACTCAAAAATTGATAATTTTCAATGCTTCTTCTAATTCAAACAACTTAAGCTTTATTACTAATTAGTTTAAAAGCAAAAATGAATAATAATTAACACTTCGTCATCTAATACAGACATCTTAAAACTTTTAAGTTTTATTACCACAAAGAGCAAATAAACAATACAAAGGAAATAAAAGATAAATCCGTCAAAAGTCTATTAATAATTAACATATCTTTATCGAATAAATTGTGACAAAATGAAACTATTCAGTCTTATTACTACTAGATCTATTATTTATTATGTTATTATTAGGTTGGTGCAAAATAATGACGTAATAATGTCGTTTTTTACTCTTTTTTTAACGTCAAAAAACGGCATTATTACGTCATTATTTTTGCACCAACCTAATACTAATAGGACTTACTATTTATTAGCTTATAGTATAACGTTGTCTTACACTTTATTAGGTATTATTACTACTAGGTCTTACTATTAGGTTTGATTACTACAAGGTGTTACTGTTTATTAGGTTTTAGTACTACTTGGTTTTACTATTTATGAGATAGTTCTTACTATTAACTAGGTTTTAATTATTATTAAGTCTTACTTATTCGGTCTTATTACTACTATGTCTTACTATTTATTAGGTTTCATTACTACAAGTTCTAATCATTAGGTGTTATTTCTCCTAGGTCTTACTATTTATTAGATTTTATTACTACAAGGTCTTACTAATTATTCGGTCTTATTACTACAAGGTCTTGCTATTTATTAAGTTTCATTGCTACATGGTCTTACTGTCTATTATGTTTTATTAATACTAGGTCTTACTAGTTATTCGGTTTCATTACTAGAATGTCTATTAGTTTTTATTGCTCCTAGGTCTTACTATTTATTAGATTTATGGCTACTAGGTCTTACTGTTTATTAGTTTTATTACTACTAAGTCTTAATATTTATATGTTTTATTACTACTAACTCTTACTATTTATTAGGTTTCATTACTATTAGGTTGGTGCAAAAAATAATGTCGTTTTCTCACATAGTAACATATGTGAGAAAACGACATTATTTTTGCACCAACCTAATACTAACTCTTACTATTTATTAGGTTTCATTACTATTAGGTTGGTGCAAAAAATAATGTCGTTTTCTCACATAGTAACATATGTGAGAAAACGACATTATTTTTGCACCAACATAATACTAACTCTTACTATTTATTAGGTTTTTATTACTAGTAGGTCTTACTGTTTATTAGGCTTTATTGCTTCTAGTTTGTACTATTTATTAGGTGTTATTACTACTAGGTCTAAATATTTATTTGATTTTATTACTACTAACTTTTAGTATTTATTAGGTTTTATTACTACAAGCAATAAAAATGAAAAAGAAGGTAAACTTGTCAAAAATTAATATTAATTGACAAACGCTTAATAATATATGAATAAAAAAAAAATCATTTTTGGAAGGTGTAGATTTGAATCCAGTAAAAAGAAAATCCGTTTGCTGAGAGCGAGTAAATAAAATAACTGTAAATGAAGAGTGAAAACAAAAGAAGGAATTTGCATTTATTTCTATGTCTTTTGAACAATGTCATTTAATCATATCTTGTGTCCCGTCTTTGGAGGAGAAAAAGGACGACAATCACGAAGGAATGGTCCCGGTGGGTGGGTGCGTTGAGGTGAGGCAGGTGGGGTGGCGACGAAAGTTGGGCGATAGAATGTCTTTGATTCGCTGCAGGAAATTACACAATAGCTGACAACGGAAGTCATTCCCCAAAGAATTAATTGCAAAAACAATTACGACGACATTAATAGGGAACTTATTCCGAGCAAGAAATTAGTATCAGGTTATGAACGCGCAAATTCGTCTTGTGCGCTTCGGGAGGTGAGGAGGAAGAGTGAAGAGGATATATATATATATATATATATATATATATATATATATATATATATATATATATATATATAGAGAGAGAGAGAGAGAGAGAGAGAGAGAGATAGATAGATCGGTTGTGCTTAAAATCAAATGAATTAAGAGTCTTTTTTTTTAACTGCGACACTGACCGATGTTCTAACTTAAAAAAATTGGAATTCTGATTTTCAGCACTGACATGTTCGTCCTCATTTTGAAAATTGGCGGAATAAAATCTTTCCTTTTACAACTCCAGTTATATTTGCAGAGCCTTCCTTTGAGATGAGATGATTTTGTATTTCCTACATGCAGCATTTTTAGATAAGAAGAAATCGGCCAATTGAAGGCCAGACTTTCCACTCAAAGTAGAGGATTACAGTTAAAATAGAAATTACCGGATTTGACTGTATATAAGGCCCCTTTTAATTTTACTCAAAATTCCCCTGCGTCTTATATGCCACGTGTAGATTTAAAATTCGCGATAGTCGCCCGAAATTAGTTACCTGGCAACTCCTATTAGCTTAGACTTAAACATGAAAGAGCAATGGAACACGTGGATGGCAATGCCTGATCACGACCTTACACGTCTTTCTTTTTATAGGCCATGTCCTTGCAGGACGTAGGCGATCATGGCTCTCCACCTCCCTCTATCTCTTGCAGCTCTCAACATGTTCCTTCCCTTTGCTATCTCCCCGAGAACTCGTTCTGTCATCCACTTGCGTAAGCCTGCCAGGTATATCACGAGTTGTTTTCCCTTGTTTCTCTTTTCCTCTATTCGACCCGTGAGTATCAGATTCTCTTTGCTCTCCTTCCTCATTATGCGTCCCAGAAACATCAGCTGTCTCTTCCTGATGTTAAGCATGAGCCTCCTCCTTGTCTACATTCTCGAAGATCTCATCGTTGCTAACACGCTCGGTCCACGAAACCCTTTGCATCCTTCTGTAGAACCACATCTCCGTCGGCTCGAGTCATTTCTTCATCTGTCCCGTCTATCTAATTTCACTCACACGTCTTGGCTCAACCATGGTATGGCTTTCAGGAAATTTCCGAACGTCTAACCATAAAAATAGCATAAAATGAAAATCGGAAATCCGTGAAATTTACAAAGGAATTCTTTCTTTCTTTCTTTCTTTCTTTCTTTCTTATTATTACGTCTGCTTTCTGTTACTCATAAAATGGTGAAACCTGTTAATTTTGAATCTGTTCATTTGTACCCTCTTATTACTTTAAATTATATCCTGCATAATTATGATTGTTTCTATAACATTTTGTGAAATTTGTTTCGCTCATTTATTTGACGATCCAATAAGAGAATTGTCATGGGTAATTTATATCCGTAAAACTTTCCATTAAATCATTAACTTAAGAATTGATTAAATCAAAAAACCGTGAATATTTTACGGGTACTACTCATAAACTTTATTACATAGAATAAGTCAATGCAGAATTGATTGACCTATTAGTAACACGTTAGCCAAGTAAAGACAATTTTCGTGACGACACACCTGATATTGATTAAATTATATCCAGAACAATCTGGGAAAACTAATGTTCACCACCTCCACCATTGTTTTTATGGCACTTACTTCTAGTGGGAGATATGTATCACTTGCAAGTAATTCCACTCATATGTTCCTACTTGAAATGGTCGACGATGTCTTACGAGGCGTCTAAGTAGGAGAGGTTAAGCCACTTGATAGAATTGAGAGTCGACGGCGACAGTGGCTAAAATGATTACCTGCAGGTTATTATTAATTTGGTTTGCTTGGAACAATTAAGCATAACAATTTATATACGAAAGCAATATATATATATATATATATATATATATATATATATATATATATATATATACAAGTATAGCATTGGTGTATACGGAATAAATTCCAATAACCAACAAATATTATTCTTAATAGAGTGCTCAATACAGAGTAGAGCAAAATATATGTATTTATTTGAAATGTATCAGATAAAAATGCTATAGAACTACTAAAAAATAGCCATTTTTGTTTCAACACTTCTGATGTCTTATCAAGTGATGGTGCTGAATTGAAAGAAAATGGTTATTTTTCTGGTGATTTTATAACATATTTATGTTATAATTTTCGCATAAATAATTATATATATATATATACATATATATATATATATATATATATATACATATATATATATATATATATATATATATATATATATATATATATATATATATATAAGGCAGGATGTGTGTGTGCGTGTACTGAATGCACGTCCGCAATTTTTGACGGATTTGCACCAACATTTACATGCACGTGCTCCAAGTTAGCGAGAAGGCCAACACCGACTTTGCATTTCCCAACTCCCGTCGATAGTGGAAATAATCGATATTTTTATGATTCTATGGCACTTTTCATGTAGTTTGCGGCCATTTTCTACTGGCCAGAGTGAGAGCCTATAGCTGTCTGCCAAGAATAGTCAGGAAGATTCTATTGGCCAGCGTAACAGGCAACAGCTGACTGACACGAATGTAAACTAGCATGCTAGCATGCAAAAAAATCGATAGCTGCATTCGTCACAAGTGGGAAAAATTTAAATCTGCATTGGCTCATTTGCTTACTTAAACTCAAAGTTGATTCTGATTCCGCAGAACTGGGTTGGATGTGAAAAGTATTTGTTGTTAACATTCTTTTTCCATTCGGTTTTTCCAATTACGAGTCCTTTTTTAAAGCTGATCGCTTTGTGTTCATTTTGTTTAGTTCTTTTTTCGTAACAGATTTAATGTTTAGTATAGAGCTTAGAAAAACTGCGCAGTGTGAGACAGACAAGAATTAAGGCATGTAGCAACATCAGTACGGCAAAGGGAACTCCTTTAAAGGCAAGGAAGGGCAAAAATATTTTAAGTTAAATGATAGCGATTACTGTATGAGACGTACGATTTTTGAATCAAGCACGGGCAACGCCGGTCAATGCAGCTAGTATATATGTACATACACACAAAATAGAAGAGAACTATATATATATATATATATATATATATATATATATATATATATATATATATATATATATGTATATCCAAGTAAGATGAGAACGTTTAAATCTAAATAAATCGTTCACTCGCCTGATGATACGCATCGAGACACTACTCTAATTATGTAGATTTTTTGACATGTTTTCGATGTAATGTCCTAACGTGTATATATATATATATATATATATATATATATATATATATATATATATATGTAAGTGAATATTGAAGGCAACACCCAAAGCAACAGCAGGTTGTTTCATGCTGGAGGCAGTCGTCAGACAGCCTGAGGATTGCGTCTAGCATGAAACAGCCTGTCGCCTCTGAGTGTTGGCTTCAATGTTCACTTTTATATTTATATTTACATACGCTCTATCACTGTTTCGTGCTAGACGCAATCCTCAGTCGGCCCGACGATTCCGTCTACCACGAAACATCCTGTCGCCATTGAGTGTTGACTCCGATGCTCATTTTATATATATATATATATATATATATATATATATATATAAGAAGTAAAACAATGTTAGAAAGAATTAATTCTGAACTTAGGAAGAAGTTAGGAGTAAACCAGTGGAAAAATACAAAAACAACTATTGACTGGTTCCACAGCATAAATAACAAACAAAATTGCCAATTCCTACAATTAGACATAAAATAATTTTACCCATCCATAACAGATGCATGTTAGATAAGGCCATCAACTTAGCTCAGGAACAAATAATAGTAAAACCAAGCGAAATGAACATCATTGAGCACTCCCGTAAATCATTATTATTCCACAATGAAGAAGCATGGATAAAGAAAGGTGGGATATTTGACACTACAATGGGAAGCTTTGACGGTGCTTGGACATGCGAAATCATAGGTATTTACTTACTACACGAACTGAGCAAAATAATAGATAGAAATGACACAGGACTCTACAGGGACGACGGTCTCATAATCTTAAGAAACTGTAACAAACAAAACACAGACAAAACTAGAAAAGCAATAATAAAGATTTTTAAAGATAATGGATTCGACATACATATAAAAACTAACCTAAACGAAGTAATTTTCTAGATGTTACCTTTAACCTAAGAAAAGGCACTTATAAACCATATAGAAAACCTAATGATAAACCACTCTACATACACACATAATCAAACAGATACCAAAATCGATTAACCGCAGGCTTTCCGACAATTCCTCCAATGAATCCATATTTAACAAAGCTAAGAAAGACTATGAAACAGCCGTAAAAGATATCGGATTCCCAGCAACACTCACATACTCACTACAGAACACAAAAAAGCCCAACAGGAGAAGAAATATCATATGGTTCAACCCGCCGTACAGCAAAAACGTAAAAACAAACGTAGGAAAAATATTCTTCAAACTCTTACACAAACACTTCCCGGAATCAAGCAAGCTACACAAAATATTCAATAGAAATACAGTAAAAATCAACTACAGCTGCACCGAGAACATGTCACAAATAATAAAAAAGCACAACAGGAAAATTATCAACAAACCACACTAACAAATTAAACCCACGTCCAACTGCAGAATAAAGAATGAATGTCCCTTAAACGGAAATTGTTTACAAAACAACGTAATATACCAAGCCACGATAAAATCACCAAATAATGAAGAAAAAGTATACATAGGAGTAATTGAAGGACCCCGGAAACAAAGAAGTTATACACACAAAACATCTTTCACAAATAGTAAATATGCGAACAGTACAATGCTTTCTAAGTATATCTGGGGAATTAAAAACAAAACGCACATCACACCAAAAATATCTTGGAAAATAAGGAAAAGACCATCAGCCTACAACAACCAATCAAAAACTTGCAAACTTTGCTTGGAGAAAAAAAATAGCTATCATTACTTTCGCAGACCAAAATAAATTATTAAATAAAAGATCCGAGCTCATCTCAAAATGCAGACATGAAAACAAATTTTTACTACATTACTTAAAAATTGAAAACGGAAAAAACAAAATAAAAACAAATAAACAAAATAACAATAAAATAAACAAAATTAATTAATCCAAACAAATTACCAAATCACACCTGTTAGAATAGACGAAATAGAATAATAATAATAATAATAATAATAATAATAATAATAATAATAACAAAAAAACAACCCAAATAGATAAAGTAAATAATAAACAAATTAGCAAACCATTATGACCAAAATATTAGACTAAAAAATCGAACCAAAAAATCGAACGAAAAAAATACCTATAACTATTATATAACGATAAAAAAAATAAAAATAAAAATAATAATAAAAATAAAAAATAAATGAATAAATACTACCTTACTTAAAAATCGAAAACCGAAAAGAGAAAATATACAAGTAAAATAAACTGACCTAAATTCATCCAAGTAAATAAATAAACAAACCAATTCCAATAAAGTTACCGTTAGAAAAAAAAAATAACGATAATCAACCCAAATAAATACAAATTAAAAACCGTTCCTGCCAAAATAATAGTTAGAACAAACTAAAACAATCAACCCCCAAATCGAATAAATAGCTTTAATGAAATTCTCAAACAAAAACAAAACCATTAAATAAGTGATATAAACAAATTTTTACTTCGTTAATAAAAACACCGATTAAAAAATAAATAAATAAATAAATAAAATAAGAAACAAAAAATAAAAATAAATAAAAACAAGCAAAATAATTTAGCCCAAATAAATAAATAAACTACTTCCGGTAAAATAACCACCATAATAGACTACCCACAATGCACCACTGACCCGTATATATATAAATAGCCTAGAAAAATATCAGCACACGTGGCCTGACGATTGCATATAGCATGAAACAGACTGCGCCTCTAAGTGTTGACTTCTATGTTCACTTTTATATTTACACACGCTCTATCTCATAAATAGAGAACACCTTAAGACTATATATATATATATATATATATATATATATATATATATATATATATATATATACGGCGTCTATAAAGGCTCTTTACAATTTAAAATTTATTACAATAGGTAATGAACAGTCAAATATGTGGAAATTGTTCCAAAATGAGGTGTAGATATTAAACTTTCTTCTAATTAATTGAATACACCTCTATATGGGTAACATTAGTTGCACGAAGCATATCACGATGTTACTCGATTTGTACCATCGATTTTTCTCCCAGATGTTCTTACTTTTCCCCTCCTCCTTGTATCCAACACTGTCCCTGGCCCCATAAATATCTTGCGCCACGCACGAATTGACAGAAGCTGATTCTCTTGCATACCAAGTTCTGTAGTTTTGCTGAGTCAGCGTTTGAAAAAAAACATGACAGACATTGTGCCTTTTCTTGAGAAGTAGACATTTTTTCGGGGTTCAGTACCTCTTTCAGTCAACCGGATTCCTGAAATACACAAATGCAATAACTCCCGAGAGGTTGCTTCCCAGTCATTATAATCTTAACCTCTTCATGTCTAGGGTAACCTGTTATTTTTCATCAGTCAGTTGTGTGCCATACGTAATAAACGCTTAGGCGATCATGTATCTTTCGATACATGACTAACGAGGCAGATTATTTTTTCCGCAGTAGGCATTTCTATCTGCGGTAGTTGCCATCCAGAGCTATAGAAGCCGGTTTGTTCTGCTATTTACCTATAGCTGGAGGGAAGATGAAGAAGATTCATACCTTTCCCAAGGGTATTAGCATGTAAGTGAATGTAATGGGTTCGATTGGAATTCGAACTCAGCTCTCCGATTCAGTTAAGTTCCATGCGTGATACACCCTTAGGTGATCATGTATCTTTCGATACATGACTAACGAGGCAGATTTTTTCCCGCAGTAGGTTGCCACTTCTATATGCGGTAAACCAGTTGCCATCCAAAGCTATAGAACCCGGTCAGTCCTGCTTCTTTCCTATAGCTGGATGGGAGAAGAGGAGGATTCATTTTTTTCTCAAGTGAATGTAATGGATTCGACTGGAATTCGAATTCGTCTTTTTGATTCCTCAATCCGAGCTGCTCTCTTTCATACATAACGTTATAATCCGCGATTCTCACTTTCTCGTTTGACTTTCATAGACTAAACGCATTCGTTTTATCTTGAGTTGCAATTTAGTATCGTATTGGCTAATCAGTTAGTAATAAACGTTCTTACGAGAATAAGTTAGCGAGAGTAATGTACGAGATTAACCGAGATTGCACGAGATTTGCTATAATGTAACACACAATAGTTACCACACAGAGCCCCAAAGAAACAACAGGTTTCTTTTCTACTTAGAATAACTGAACAGTAGAAAACAAATGAGCCGATCTTTAAGCTATTGGTATATCACGTTAAGCTTTGTAAATATCTTTCTCATCTGTAAAAGAGTTATAGTTAAAAAAAAAAAACTATTTTTACATTCGTCAGAATACTGAGTTCGATATTCTGTAGATACTGTGTATTTTTCTCTGTGATGAGGAATTATTATTATTTACATTATTTAAAATCGAACTATTGTCCTTATCTTTGTTGTAATTATCACAATGTTTCAATTGTTCTGCTCTATAGCCTTCTTCAGATGCTTTTCGATATTTTAACCTAAGAGGAATTTCAAACAGAACCGTTTATTTCCTCTGCTTGTTAGATTGTTCTCATCCTACTGTTCATGTATCAGTGTTTTTCGTCTGTATCTCATTTAGTATTGCTTAGCTCTTATTCGCCTAGCTTTCACTAGGTCTATGTCTTCACTAACCGACCCAATCACAATTACTACCCCACCAGTTTTAATCCACTAAGCAATTATTCAGTAGAACAATCCTGAGTGTAGAAATTGTAGCCTTAAACATAACCTACGTGCTTCTGAAGAGCTACTGAATTCACAGAGGCTTCTCTTTTCTTGCAGCTTCTGCTACATTTTGAAGCCTCTGATTTCTCTTTATTTATTAACGCTTCTCGTATATTGTATACTAGCTTAGAAGCCGCCCTTCGAAGGGACTTTAGACTAGACTTCGGCCTTTTACCTTCAGCGTTCTATGTACGTAAAATCTATAAGAATTTAGTAATAATAAAATTACCTCGGCTCACCGATTCCTCAATCCAAGCCGCTATCCATTACTCCACCATTCCTCCAGTCGAATCCATTACATTCACTTACGTGTTAATACCCTTGGGAAATGTGTGAATCCTCTTCTCCCTCCAGCTATGGGTAAATAGCAGGACAGACTGGGTTCTATAGCTTTGGATGGCAACTGGTCTAGAAGAAGGGAAACTCTGAATTCAAAACCTTCGGAGGGTCGTTTGGGGACCTTGTGGCACGTAGTGCACCAAGTCTCTGTAATCGGCCCTTCAAAAAGTGTGGATGGTCTTGCACAAAACCTTCAACAATATAATCAAAAATCTCATGTGCTATACATGCGGGTTGGGGACCGCTTGGGTATTCCAAATTCCCATGAAACTCCAATATTGGAGCCGGCTCAACCCACATTGGGTGAATGCCGTTACAAGAACAAGAAGAGAGAAGAAGAAGAAAATTATTTTATCTTTATTCGACACCGTAATTCGGCATAATTTTTATTCGTATACACAGCCGATCTCCGTAGGTTGTTTACATTTATTTTGAGAGCAATTTTTATTTTCTTTTAAAATCACCATTCTTTATGATCCCTACATATAAAGCCACTTTTAAAAGATATCAAGGAACCCAAACTATGTAATATTTCAAATATGTCACAGTAGGCGTACTAGAAGAAGAAAAAAAAACATGAGCAACGTACCGTGCCACTTTTAAATTTTAATTACGATTTAATTAGACAATACAAATTGCAACTGCGAAGAAAAGCGAAATTAAAGTTAAATCTTTAATAAAGGAATAGTAACTACAGTAGTTATTACGTGTTACTTAAGGTTGTTTATGATTCGCCCGGGTTGAAAAACAGACGGACGGATACACGTGCACTGCGCTTTACTTATATATATATATATATATATATATATATATATATATATATATATAATATTAGTGGTAAATATATACATACATATGCAAAATATATAAATATATATACATAGGTGCATACACATACATGTATATTTTGGGAATAAAAAATTCCGAGAGGATAGAATCGAGGTAGAACTCAATGTTCAGGACATTTCCAGAGTTGTTCTTTTCTGTTTCCTTTTTGAATTTGTAGGTCTGATGAATTGGATCGTATTAGGTTGGTGCAAAAATAATTTCGTTTTCTCACATAGTAACATATGTTAGAAAACGAAATTATTTTTGCACCAACCTAATATTTACGATTCCTATGGAATAAATTATGACCATGGAATATTAGTGTTTAAGCCTTTCTATTATATATATATATATATATATATATATATATATATATATATATATATATATATGCTACGCCTCCTAAAGAGGTCATTATAACCTAGCATATGTGTTGGTCGTATGATAGTATTGCTCTGTTTCTATTAAATCTAAGTCTAAATCTGTACTATCCAGCTAAGGGTTTTGAAATGATATATTTCTGTACTAACTACATACTAAGTACATAATCTGTACTAAATACATAATTATGTACATAAATCTGTACTATCCAGCTAAGGGTATTGAAATCAAGACACAAATCTTGTGTCAGACAAAGATAACTTAAATGAGTTGAAGGTGTAGAAATGATATAATCGGAGATTGATTTCAATTTGTCTTATCGATTCAGAATGAATAAATGCACACTGTCTTGCAAACAACATTGCTTGCTCTTTTTGATAAATAACAATTTTATTTTTTAAAAATCACAAAATAGACACTTTTTTTGAGAAGGGAGGCAATCGTGGATTACTCCAAACTTACTACCTGTTACTTCAGTTTGTTTATGATTAGCCGAGGTTGAAAAACGGGCGGATGGACGGATACACGTGCACTCCGCTTTATTTATATAGATTTCTATGATACGGCTCCTAAAGAGGTCATTATAATCTAGCATATGTATTGATCGTATGATAGTATTGATGAGTCATTGCTTGCCCTGTTTCTACTAAGTCTAAATCTGTACTATCCAGCCCAGGGGACTGAACTCTTATATTGACCTTGTGCCGGACAAAGCTAACTTAAATGAGTTGAACGCGGAGAAATGATCTAATCGGAGAGGGATTCCAGTTTGTCCTATCGATTCAGAATAAATGGAATGCACACTCTCTTACAAACAACATTGTTTGCTCTTTTTGAGGAATAACAGTTTTATTTAAAGAAAAATCCACTAAATAGATTCCTTTCTTAATGGTTTCTGACAGGTTTTTTTTTTTTAAGATTTGGGTGTGGGTTTACGTTCAGTCAAATGTGGTGTGTTGTAATCTTACGTATTGACAATTACATTTGCCATATCTGTGTTAAACACTTGGCAAATATGGCTGCTTTACATGTGGACGATGAATGGCAACCTATTCAACCAACCGCGAGACGGGAGTAAAAAAAAAATTTTTTTTCTTTCAAATTTCTATTTAATAGCTGTCCGAATAATTTCTTGCATATGCCGTTAGCAGGAAGAGGATGCCTAAACTACTCTAAACACTCAACTAATCTTTGACGTTTTTTAATGATTGCTTTAGTATGGCACAAGGCCAAAAGTAATAAGCGTCCAGTGAAGATTGAACTCGCTACGTAGATGTAATCAGACAGACGATCCCTCTAATAATTGCCTTACGTCCGGGAGACTTTTATCTTTTCTACAAAATGTAGCTTAGTATCGGTGACACAATGAGAATCGAAGACACTATTAATGGACAACTCACACCGAGAGATATAATTATTTAATAATAAAAAATATATATAACAGCACTCAGTGTGGATTGAAATCAGTCAAAGTCAAACATCTCGTTAACAATTTACTCACGCTGAGGCGCCTTTTTTATTTAGTATTGGGTTGGTGCAAAAATAATGTCTTTTTCTCACATATGTGAGAAGGCGACATTATTTTTGCACCAACCTAATAGATTTACCGTGGAGAAAGCACAGTGGAGTAACGGATTAAGGAATCGTAGAGCCGAGTTCGAATTCCAGTCGAATCCATTACATTCACTTACGTGCTAATACCCTTTGCAAAAGCTATGGATCCTCTTCTTCTCCGCCAGCTATGAGTAAATAGCAGGACAGACCGCGTTCTATAGCTTTGGATGGCAACTGGTCTACCGCAAAAAGAAATGGCAACCTACTGCGAGAAAAAAAATCTGCCTCGTCAGTCATGTATCGAAAGATACATGATCGCTTAAGTGTGTGTCCCGCATGGCACACAACTGAATCGGAGAGCCGAGTTCGAATTCCGG
>OZ010603.1:65814434-65856934 GCA_963932145.1 Acanthosepion lycidas | reverse complement strand
GCACACACACACGCATATATATATATATATATATATATATATATATATATATATAAAATGTATGACAAAGCGGAAAAAAATTTTAATGTGATGCGTTTCGTCCAACATACGATTTACTCAATACACACACACACACACACACAGACACACACATATATATATATATATATATATATATATATATATATATATATATATATATATATATATATATATATATATATATATATCATTGAATAATATAGAAATATTCTCTTAACTTTTTTTTATACAGATCCTTAATCATACTATGCAATAATTCTTCTCCATAAACTATTGTTTTTGAAAAAAAGAAAAAAACAAAAACTTTCGATATCAGTGTAAATGTTTTTAGGGAAATTGTATATCTGACAAAAAAGGTAACTATATATGTCGGCTTGTTGATCAGAACATTATGAAGATGATTTTCATTTATCGCATAAAAGTTCTGTTGCGTAATATCTAAAAACATATTCATGTCCACATTCCCAATACAGGAAAATACTTGTTGACGACACCAATACAATACACCATGAAAATAATAAACAAAAACTTCAAATTCTCGATGTCCTTTATAATAAATTCAATCAACCACCCAACATGCTTATTACAAATATAGCAACGACATATTAATATTCATATAACATTTAGTACTTTTTTTATATTTCCGGTCAGCTCTCCTATTTCGCAACGCTTGTTTTACAAAAATTCCATAAACACAACGGAGAAATTTAAAATTTATACACGACGATAATAGAGTGCTTTCATTTGTATTTTAAAAGTCACCATCACAATGTAATACACTTTTCATCGCAGTTACAATAAGTTTGTCTTTGTAATTTAACCCAGACGATGATCTTCAGATCGAAAGATTGGTTTGGTCTGTTTTGTTTTATGGCATATCAAACTCAATAGGTTATTTAATGCCCACAAGATTTCTATTGCTGGTAATGCTTTTTCCAAAAATGCATTTCTGCATATATATATATATATATATATATGCTACGCCTCCTAAAGAGGTCATTATAACCTAGCATATGTGTTGGTCGTATGATAGTATTGCTCTGTTTCTATTAAATCTAAGTCTAAAATGCATTTTTTTTCTTCTAAAATGTATTGCTGGTAATACTTTCTTCAAAAATGTATTGATGGCAATAATGTATTGCTGTTAATAATTATTTACAAAAATGTATTGCTGGTAATGATTTATATACTCTTGTGGAACTATTTATTTCGATTTTAATTTACATAATTAAAATTTGTCTTTTAGTTGAGATCCCCCTTTCCCTCCTCAGTGACTTTATTGTCTTTGTATTCGTTTATATCAAATATTGCCAACGAATATCTTTTACAAAGCGTTGGCCGAAAGGTGCCTTAGATATGACGTCCACTTTCTTTAAAGCTATATATATATATATATATATATATATATATAGTTAAGTTAGGAAGAACTTGGTAATCCGTATAGGTAATCCCAAGGAGGATGAAATCCTGAGAGCTCAATGTAAATCCAGAGCTAATATTTAAAAGAAAAACAGACCACTTTAAGGTACCATTATAATAATTTCTTTCACCAGAGCCCTTTTAAAGGACGCCGGATCATCAGATAGCACTTCCAAAAATGAAATGAAACGAAAAATCAGATTAAAATTGATGGGTAGTGTAAGGTTTTGTAATTTAACAGAGAGTGTAAAAGGGGTAGTTAAATAGACATGGTAGAGTATAGGGAGGGATTAATTTCATATCTCTTTCAAGTATACTTTATATTGGGGGAGGAGGAGTGACCAGACATTCACACACACACACACACACACACACACACACACACACACACACATATATATATATATATATATATATATATATATATATATATATATATATATATATATAAAAGAAAGAGGTTATAGCGGTTCCAACGAGAGAAAAGTATGTATATTAAAAAGAAGAGAAGAGAGGTGCCGCAAACGTTTTTGGTTATAATGTGTGATTTTAAAAAAAAAAAGATTATGTTTTATTTTCCATAATTTTACTACACGTGTTTCTGGTCTCGCGACCGTCTTCAAGTAAAAGGCGGAGATTTCCACATATTAAAAATGATTAATTTTTCCTTATGTTTTTCAATGTTAAATATTCTCGATATGAGACATTCTCTGTTTTTCTCTTAGTAATCCCAATGTCTTTCTTGAATTATATATATATATATATATATATATATATATATATATATATATATATATATATATATTAGCTTAGTTTAATATATATATATATATATATATATATATATATATATATATATTGTCATATTCGTTATTGTCATATTCGTTATTGTCATATTATGTTATATATATATATATATATATATATATATATATATATATATATATATATATTGTCATATTCGCAATTAAGGGAACTTTTGGGACACTCGATTAGTCTGAGAACTAATAATATTTACCATATTGTTCAGGAAACAATTTTTCCTGGCCCTCAGACCAAGGTAGGCGCCCAACACGTCATTTCTATAAATGACCCGGCGTAACCGCATTGACAGCGTCGTCCAATCTAATCCCAATAAAACAATGTCCAACCCCATTTAATATTTTATCCTCTCGTTGTACTTATATTTTCCCGCGCTCGCATTTCCTGTATTCCTTCTCGAACAGACCAATTTCAGAAGTGGATACTCCAGTGCTCATCGACACTTTTGAGACGACTGTCGCCCACTCACAGAAATAGAAAGTAATCGTTTTATGATGAGGAACAATTGACGAGCAGACTAGTACCGGCGTCAGCTTGAGAGCGAAGTAGGATATTATAGGAATTTATTTAAATTTAATACCCAGACTTAATGAGCATTCAAAACGATTAATATAAAATTTATGACGTGGACGATCATGGTTCTCCACTATTTCCTGCCCTTTTATGCTCGTATTAACGTTTGTCTTTTCGCTATCACTCCCAGCAAAAGCTCGTTAGGTAAGTTACTCACTGTTTACCCTGTCCCTTCAAAACGTGGGTGTTCATGGTTCTCCACAGCTTCCAATCATTTTTAGCCCTGTCTATAATTGTTGTTTTACTACCGTCCGACACCCAGTTCTGTCATTCATTTACACAAGCTCGTTTGGTAGTTCACTCCTTTTCCCCTGTCTATACAGGATTCGGACGTTCATGGTTCTCCACTATTTCCAGTCCTTTTCAGCTCGTATTAACTTTTGTCTTTTCGCTATCACTCCCAGCAAAAGCTCGTTAGGTAAGTTACTCACTGTTTCCGCTGTTCCTACAGGGCGTGGGTGTTCATGGCCCTCCACAGCTTCCAATAATTTTTAGCCCTGACTATAATTGTCTTTTTACTACCATCCGACACCCTATTCTGTCATTCATTTACACAAGCTCGTTTGGTAGTTCACTCCCTTTCCTCTGTCTATACAGGATGTGGACTTTCATGGTTCTCCACAACTTCCGATCATTTTTAGCCCTGACTATAAATGTCGTTTTACTACTGCCCGACACCCTGTTCTCTCATTCTTTTACACAAGCTCGTTTAGTAGTTCACTCCCTTTACCCTGTCTATACAGGATGTGGACGTTCATGGTTCTCCACAACGTCCATTTATTTTTAGCTTTGAGCATCATTGTCGTTTTGCTGCCCTCCTACACCCCGTCTGTAATCTATTTACCCAATCTCGTTAGGTAGTTCACTCTCTTTCCCCTGTTCCTACAGGACGTGGGTGTTCATGGTTCTCCACAACTTCCGATCATTTTTAACCCTGACTATAATTTTCATTTTACTACAATCTGACAGACTGTTCTGTCATTCATTTGCGCAAGATCATTTGATAGTTCATCTCTTTTCTCTCTTTCTACAAGATGTGAGCATCATGGTTCTCCACAACTTCCTATCATTTTTAGCGGTGAGCATAATTGTTATTTGGCTGCTCTCCTACACCCCGTTCTGTAATCTATTTACAAAAGCTTGTTAGATAGTTCCCTATAGGAGGTGGCCGTTCATGTCTCTCCACGACTTCATATCATTTTGCCTCTGACCATAACTGTCTTTTTACTAACATCCAGCTCCCGCTTTTCTTATCAATTTACACAAGCTCATTATGTACTTCACTCACTTACTCCTGTTCCGACAGAACGTGAACGTTCATCGTTCTCCACAACTTCCTTTCATTTTTTTTTACCTCAGAGCATAGATGCCTTTTCACAACCGTCCTGCTCCCTGTTCTGCCATCCATTTACACAAGCTCGTTAGATAGGTGGATCACTTTCTTCTGCCCCAACAGGACCTGAACGTTCATGGTTCTCCACAACTTCCTATTATTTTTACTACGGAACATATCTGTCATTTTGCTATGTCTCTAAAGCCCATTCTCTCATCCATTTACACAAACACGTTAGGAAGGTTATGTGTTTCATCTACCTCTTCACTATGTCCTGTGAGTGTCTTATTTTTCAAGCCTTCTTTCCTCATTATGTCCCCAGTGTCATTGTTTCCATTTTTGCATGAAACTTCGTCGTTGCTGGCATGTTGAGCCCATGGTATTCTCAACAGGCTTCTGCAGTGCCACATTTCTGTACTACAAGTCTTTTATTTATATGTGATGACATTCACTGCCGTATCTCAGGACCGATGTTATATAACAATGATGTACTCTTTTCTTTGTTTCTAATGAAGTTTTTCTGTTACTCAATTCTTTGCCTAGCTTTTGGAAGGCATCTTTCGCACTCCCAATTCACCTTCGGATTTCACTGTTTCGTTTTCTGCCCTCTCTTAAAACATTTTCTAGATGTTTAAGTTTTTGTACTTGGATTTTCGTATCCACATTTTTGAAATTCGCATGTTTGGGTGTCCCTTTTGCTATCAAACATACAGCCTTGTGCAAATTAATTAACACAAGCACTTTACTTTTCTTTCGCCATAAGGTCGGTTTTCGATCCATTGGAGTTACAGGTTGTAATCGATTTCTGTTTTTTCCTCAGATTAGGTTATTAGCAGGGGTGTGCAGTATTATGAATCTATTTTCGGGGTGTATGATGAAATTTGCTTGACTTGAAAAATATTGAAAAAAAAATTGCTTCAAAAATATTCCGTCATCTATTGTCTCGACTGTCGATTAGTTGTCTTACGACCATTGCCTGCGATGGACATTATTCCAAGGAAGCGTACGAAAATTGTAACGCTGCATGAACAGTGGTAAGCATTACCAGTGAGCAAATTAAAGTACTATAGACTGGCCCAGAATCTCTCCCAATTTAAATCCAATTGAGAATCGTTGGTCAATCTGCAAAAAAAAGACTTCGTGGAATGGACATATGGAGTACTAAGATGGGCACTTTGTCATGTTTTATCGGAAAAATACGAAAAAAATGTAAGCAATAACGTAATTAGTCGTTTTGTTACACTTAATTTGCACAAGGATGTATATTCTGTTTTTTTTTTTGTTTTTACAATTAGGGCTTAGTCCTTTCTTCTCACTTTGCTTTACTACCATTTGTCGGAGCTCCTGTAATTTTCTTTCTGTGTCTGTTATCATTACTGTGTCATCTTCATATCTTCAGATGGTGGCCGTAAATAATGATTCCGAGCAAGGACGGGCTTTCTGAGACCCTAAAGTATAAGAAATCCGAGTACGTTTTCTACAGAATTTCAGAGGAAAAAAATGAAAAATAATTATACAAGATTATTATCAATTTATGATCACCAAATAAAATTAGTTACAAAATGTTTGTTTTAACTAATTAATCGATATATTCCATTTGCTGCATGTAAATATAATTATTTGCTCTTACGAAATAGCAAATATTTAAAGAAAATTAAATTTAATAATAATCCTCTTTTGATCTCAAACATTATTTTCTGTGATGTTTATTCGAAAGGAATACAGCGTCATTTGTCATTTTCTATACAAAGGCTAGCTGAATTTGGTCTTCTATCTTACGAAATGTATGTCTGTTCGAGGTTCATTGTTCATTCTTTTTAGCTGTGAGCAATTTGAAAACACACACACACAACACACACACACACACACACACACACACACACACACACATATATATATATATATATATATAATGGAATCTCCCGTCGGTTTCGACGTATGAGGAGCTGACAGCTTATTGATTCAGTTATGAAACTTTGTGCGATAATCTTAAGTGGCATTTAAGACCCACTAGTGATTTACAAAGGAGGCCACATATGGAGCAAGTGTGAGAATTGTGAGATGAGATCACTGTTAGATTGGCTGACCTTTTAGATCTTGCTCTCCCTTCTTGATGATGATTCAGACAAGCAGACTGAAAATTGCTGAGTCCACTAAAACACGTGGATCTCCATTCTACCCGCTCTAAGGCTAAGTGCTCAAAGGTGTTATGTGGTATATTGACTGCTGACTTTATATATATACTCGATTCTCCTGTCAAACATTTCTAAGATACAACAGTTCAAAGCTTAATCTAACAAATGGAGAATTGTATATATATATATATATATATATATATATATATATATATATATATATATATATATTATAAAAGGCACGAACACTTAAAATTTCATGTGGTTACATTTATTTGTTAAGGATCGTAAAAACGGCCCCAATTCACTGGTAAAACCAAATCATTGCAGATCTGATGAATCGGGTCAGTTTTTACCACCCTAAATAAATATAAGCTCATGAAATTATAAGTGTTCATGCCTTTTATATTAATAATTATATTATATATATATATTAATTGTCACCCCATGCAAAGCAGTACAGGCAACTACAGGAAATTGTTACATATATATATATATATATATATATACATATATATATATATATATATATATATATATATATATATATATATATATATATATATATATATATGCGGGGTGTAACAGTAAAATTGTCCAAATCGAGTAACAGCAAAATTGTCCATATGTTAGATTCAGCTTTCAACCGTTTTCTCATAGAAATGATTAATGGTATCTTATTAGAATTCTCCAAGGTTTTATGACATAATTGGACTCTATTTGGAAAAATAAGAATGCACAATTACTCTCCGATCTTAACAGAAGAATTGTGATGAAATCGATCATAAAAAAATGACATATTGATCATTAATTATTTTAAGTTTGGGAAACTCATGAAGGATTGAAATAAAGTTCAAACATATATATATATATATATATATATATATATATATATATATATATATATATATAATGGACTCTCCCGTCGGTTTCGACGTATGGGGATCTGACAACTTATTGATTCAGTTGATTCAGTTATGAAATTGTGTGCGATAATCTGGAAATATATATATATATATATATATATATATATATATATATATATTTCCAGAATCATTTACCAAAATATTCATGGTGATCTTCGCCCTTTCTTCTCTTAGCTTAGAACTTTCTGTCCTGGAGTAAGAAGTTGCCTCACAAGTTTGATGTACGATTTCATTTTCAAGTATATTTTCGCTGCTCATGGACTGTTATAGCTGAAACTCCTCTCTTACGCGCCAAACGTTTTATGAATTGAGTTGGATCTTTTCTAATTGATCTCTTTAGCTCTAAGTTGAAATAATGATTCCTCCTGCTGCTGTGACTTCCTGGTCCAGTTTTCCTCTCTTTACTGTTCTCTCTTTTTTTTTTATAGTTACTCACCGTTGTCTTGATAGTTCTCGAATAGAATTTCACGATGGAAGCCAAAGTAAGAATGTTGAGAAGTAAATGGTGCTGACGCAAAAAGATTTTAACGTATTCTTTTTCGATCTGAATAACTCAAAGTGTTTTTTTTTGTTTTTTTTTTTTCAGTGATTCTTATAAAAAAATGTTGTCAAGATGGCAAGGCGTCTTAACAAAAAACGTGGAAAAAAGAAACTCAATTAGCTTAGTGGTCTTTTAAATATTAAACATTTTGTGAGATGGACAATTCGGCTGTAACAAAATCGGGACAGTTTTGCTGTTACATCCGGTATATATATGTATTAAGATTTTATTTTGTTGTCTATATCATTTAGGCGCGGCTGTTTTCAGTCTTCCTTTTTACGTTTACATAAATATATACATACATAGACACACACACACACACACACACACACACACATATATATATATATATATATATATATATATATATATATATATAGATAGATAGATAGGCATCATATTTTCATTCAAACATTTCATTGATATTTATATCTATATATATATTTCATAATCTAGTTAATTATATTTTTTATATTTATTTAAAATATTAAATCTTTAGATAAATATGGTTATATATATTATATCTGTTTATATATATATATATATATATATATATAAACAGATATAATATATATATATAGATATATATATAAACAGATATAATATATATAACCATATATATATATATATATATATATATATATATATATACATTCTTTTTATAGATACAAATATTTAAGTAAATGCTCCGTTTATAATAAACAGTATTAAACAACATTTACCGGCCTGAATGTCCGAGATATTTTCACAGAAAATATTCGTCCTCCGACAGGATTCAAACCTGTATCCTATACGGAACCGTCATTTAGCTTGACGTGCCTTTAACCGATTTAGCCACAGAGGCGCATTTGGTTAGCAAGGTCGAATTAATTGTGTTTAAACTTCAATCTAACATGAATCTCTCATGTACATTCATATCTGCTCACGGCGTATCAAATGTAAACAAATGACGTCACACATTATGAAATGGAGAAAGTCCGACAATTATTTTAAGACATTTTTATGTTTATTCATTCTTTTTATAGATACAAATATTTAAGTAAATGCTCTGTTTATAATAACCTGTATTAAACAGCATTTACCTGTCTGAATTATATATATATATATATATATATATATATATATATATATATATATATATATATATATATACAAATCTTATTGAAGTTTCCACATGTCCTCCATCATGTCCTCGAAGGGTAATACGATTTTGCGGTTTTACGGAAAATATTTGCCAACTGATTTACAGTAATGCTTGAAATCACATTAGTTGTTTTAGATATACTTAAAACTAGGTACATTAAACTTTATAACATTTTTTACAGATTATTTCTATCGCAAATACAAATAAATTTATAAATTTTTTAAAGTGCATACGAACTTTATGGACACTCTGTATATGCTTGTGTGTGTGTAGGCAGATTTTTTTAATTCAGACATATTTCATTGATATCTGTCTATATTTCTGAGATGAGGTATTGTAAATTTTTTGCACTATTTATATTTTTTGAATTATTGTTCTCATGTTTATCATATTGACGGCGTTTCGGTCATTTTACTCGCCGGCCTCCTTCAGGTGATAAATGTTGGAATTTCGAACCGGAACATTTTATTTCGTTTTCATTTCAGGTAGATTTGTTCTAGTTTCACAATCCAGTCTAGATTATGTCAATTCCACTTATTTCTCTTTTTATTAACTCAACTCTCTAATTTTACGTTCTCCTCTGCTGTAGCCAGGTATTGAACTCAAAACCCTTTGGTTCAAGTAACTGGGTTACTTCAACTAATGCTTTTATCCATGTGTTTTTAATGACATGACGTATGGATTCTTGGGACTTATAATCTTAATGTGTCAGTATACCATATTACTCATATTAAAATTTCTTATTATAATGGTTTATATTTTTATATGAGAACCAGTAATATAGTGTACTAGAGAAATACTATTAGGTTGGTGCAAAAATAATTTCGTTTTCTCACATAGTAACATATGTTAGAAAACGAAATTATTTTTGCACCAACCCAATATTAGGTTGGTGCAAAAAATAATGACGTAATAATGTCGTTTTTTGACGAATTTTTTAACGTCAAAAACGACATTATTACGTCATTATCTTTGCACCAACCTAATAGTATTACTATAATATTAGGTTGGTGCAAAAAATAATGACGTAATCATGTCGTTTTTTGACGTATTTTTTAACGTCAAAAACGACATGATTACGTCATTATTTTTGCACCAACCTAATAGTAATACTATTAGGTTGGTGCAAAAATAATTTCGTTTTCTGACATATGTTACTATGTGAGAAAACGAAATTATTTTTGCACCAACCCAATATATTGATCCGTTGCAGTTGTCGAACCAATTTCTTGATGAAAGTCATCAAGGAAGGCGCTGTAGTTTGTTTTTTTTTCTTTTTCTTTTATTTTCATTCACCCAAAGTACTTTCAGTCTTTTCAGAGATCAGCTTCAGGGGTGAAGCTAAGAAAAAAAAACACATGCAAGTACACTGAAAAAAACTAAATAAAAATTTAATAAAAATTTCCTTCTCTCTCATATTTAACGAAACGTTGCTACTCGTATATATATATATATATATATATATATATATATATATATACATATATATATATACATATATATATATATATATATACATATATATATATACATATATATATATACATATATATATATACATATATATATATACATATATATATATACATATATATATATATATATATATATATATATATATATATATATATATACGAAGAGGACATTGTCCTGACGATTGAGTTTAAAAATGAAACAGAGTCGCCGCTGTGTATTAGTTCCATGTGCAGTTTTATATTTACAAACGGTTTACCCCTGATACTGAGCTCATAATTATAGCATGCCTTAAAACGCTATTTTTAACATATACACACACATATATATACATACACAGTGTTGCGCTATACATACATACACACTCACACATACATACATACATACATACATATATATATATATATTCATTTGCATCCCATCACTGCTATTCCCATTGAATAATCCCTATAATTATAATTTATAATTTATATTTCGATACATAACCTCCACCGCCCATGAAAATAACCGTTACAATAATACAGTAGACTAGATATGATATATTTATAAGTTAATCTCATAGTTAGTTTTGGTTCCAGACTAAAACAAACTACTAAATAAACGATCAGAACTCATCTCAAAATGTAGACACGAAAAAAAAATTTTACTACGTCAATTAAAAATCGAAAACTGAAGACGGAAAAATAAATTAAAATAAATAAAATAAAATAAATAAACAAAAAGAAGTAAAATAAATTATTCCAAACAAATGAATAAGTAAATAATTAAACATATTAACGAGCCACTCACAGATAGACACAAGAAAAGGCAATAATAACAACCAACATTCACTAACAAATAAAAAGTTAAGTAACAACACTATAAATAACAAAACAACTGCATTCGTATCCACAATTATTTCCACTCAATAGCTTTTTGAATAATTAGAAACAACCGTTAACGGCAACGAAAATAACCGTTAGAATAATACAACAGACTACCTACAATGAAATACAATAGACTACCAATAATACAATACAATAGACACCCACAATGCAATACAATCGACAACCCACAATGCAATACAACAGACTACCCACAATGCAATAAATAGACACCCCAATGCAATATGATAGACTGCCCACAATGCATCACCGACCTGTATCTATAGATAATCGAGCAAAAAACATAAGATATAGCCTGACGATTTTATTTAACATGAAATTGATTATCGCCCATGGGTAGTGACTTCAATGTCCACTTTTATATTTTTATATTTAGGTCCACTTTATTCCTGATATTGAGCGCCTTATCCCATAAATATATTATACCTTAAAACTATATTTTATCACCTTATATATAAAGTACATTATGTGTGTGTGTGTGTGTGTGTTTGTGCATGTGTGTGCCCAAGCATCTCCTTTGCTCCTAATGGTCCAATTTCAATGATTCATAGCTCATTCCAAAAATTAAAAATGGTCAATGTACATATAAAAAAAATATATGGCCTGAGGACACTTAACGGATGAAACCATAATAGCACAATTAGTTGATCTCCTAATTATTTGAATATATATAAATTTGTTTTTGCGAATTTAAGGAAATTGGCGCCAAAGTCTCATCATTTTATATTGGAAATGGCTAGATGTAACTGTAAGTTTTATGTTAACAATTTCAATCCGGGCACTCCTCGATTGGGTAACTCCTGGATTCTTGCTTCTCAGTCAACATCAATCATTATCGTTTATCTTCTTAATCTATGTCCTTTTATTGTTCTCTCTCTTTAAGTAATAATTATTTTATTGTTTTGATAATCTGTCACTCTCAGTAACTTCCCCTTACGTCTTAGTGGCTTTATCGCCCTGCTTTATGTCAGTCGCTGATAGAATTAGACTAAAAAGAAAAGTACTACAAAAAACGTAAAATCGAGACCACCCAGGCAGCAACATATTGGTAAACAGTTTGGCTACTGAGAAACGGATCTGGGACTTGGCCTTTTGTATAAATCATCAGTTATTACTGGTGTGAGGATAACGGAAAAAAATATGTATTTCAAATTGTTAGAATGAGAAACGTCTTCGAAGGGAGTCATTAAAAGAATCCCGTCTATATTGGTTTCAATTTCCACGAGCCATTGCTATTAAAACAACGGGAAGCGATGTGTTCGGTCCAAGATGTTTGCACCAAATTGAATCAAAGAACATTTGCAGGAAGTGTATTTAAATCTAAATTCCATTACTAATATCCCTGTGTGGCCACGATGTCTCTATGCTATATATAATTGTGTAATTGAAAGATAAAATTGGAAGTAGCTATGCGACACGTTTCGACCTGTGAAAGACTGATTAACGCTTCCATTGGCTGAACCATATTTAGCTTCTGGGAGAGAACGGAATACAAAAATACAAACGTCGGTTAGAATTATGCATCGTGAGAAATGCTGAAGAGGCTGGGAAGGCCGATATTATATTATAAACTTCCGACATCATATATGTCTAGAAGAAGCACAAAACCAGACAACATAATTTGCTCACTATTTACATTATTCAAACTATTGTCCCCATCTTTGTAGCCCTATTTATCACAACGTTTCCGCCGTTGTACTCTCCAGACTTCTTCAGGTGGTTGGAATGTCGAACAGAACATTTTATATAAAAAAAAAAAAAAATGGCTGACCACTCGTATCCGAAGATGCCCGTCTATTAGGGAGGCTAGTCAATCCCCATTTGCACAGATAAAAAGGTTCAGGCATATTTTGTGTTTGTTTCAAACCCACAGTGCTTATACATAGGTTTATATTGCAAATATGTCAGTCGGACCTTAGTTAAAGTTTCTGTGATTGATTGTGTTATCTCACGTGATCAGCAGCCTGAACAAGACCATCACGCTCAAACGCTCGGCCACAATGACTTGTGACTTTGTGCTACCACAACCATCGACACCTTCCCTACGAGTTCTGCTTGCCCAATTTCAATTAATAAGGGTTGGGTCAACTCGTGGTTTGGTTTGCAGGCACTTTCCAATGATGGCGCACGCTGAGATATCCCCCCCCCCAGAACATTACGTTCCTGCAAAATTGACCATGGTTAGATTAGAACCCGGGTCTTATACTCACAATTAAACCACGTGCACATGGCATCAACATATATTTAAAGCAAAATAACCAGCAATACATTTTGGTAGTAGAATTACCAACAATACATTTTACAGAAAAATTACCAACAATTTCTATTTATAGTAGAAGTAAAAACAATAAATTATCTAGTAGAAATACTAATCATTTAATAGCAAAATGACCAACAATACAGTTTATCAATATTTACATTATTCGGACTATTATTGCCATATTTATCACAACATTCCGGCCTTCTTCAGGTGGCTGGAATGTCGAACTGAACCATTTATTTCGCTCACTGAGGTAGACTGTTCTAGTTCCACGTGCCATGTCTAATGGATGTCAGTTATCAGTTATCTCCTGTTAAATCACCTCTCCAAGTTCTGCGCCGCCTTAACCAGGTATTGAACTCACACTATTTGGGTCCCGTCACTGGATCTAACGTCTTTATCTACAAGGCAGAGTGGATAAAGGACCCAAAGAGTTCGACATTCCAACTACCTGAAGAAGGCCGGAGCGTACAATGGCCAAAATGTTGTGATAAATATAGCAGCAAAAATGAGGGTGATAGTCCGAACAATGTAAATAGTCTAATTTGCAATCGGTTTTGTTTTGTGAAGTAAGGAGACATAGATGTAAATTTATCAAGAAAGACTTTCATTTAGCTTTGAAACTTTTAATTAATTCTGAATTTTTAAATAACATTCAATTGTAGCATTTTTTTTACAGTAAAAATATACCTAGGAAAAAAAACTATCAAAGCAAGGAAGTATATATCTTTCATAAAACCCCGATAAAATAATTATTCTTTAAAGGCGTACGATGATGATAATTTCCTTTTATCCCGTGGATGTATTTTCATTTTCATTTGGAATTATGTGGAGCCCAATAGAATTAGTATAAAATAAAATAGAAAAAATATACAAAGTGAAGAGAATACATATTAAAAGAAAGCATTCGCTTTTCTTTAAAATCTCTATCTCTTTCATTCTGTTTTTCTCTATATATTTCTCTCTCAACTAAAAAGAGGAAGAAGACGAAAAGTATAATTCAAATGGGACAACAGCTTAAAATATTCTTGCAGCTGTTTTTTTTTTTCAGATCCAAATAAAAAAGAACTATGAAAAATCATGGGAGGTATATGTATATCAATTAATAGTAACTCACTTCTAAGTGAAAAGTCAGACAAAGTTACTCCAGATTAGTTAAGAGTAGAATTGGAAGAGAATTTACGAGCAAAGAATTATTTTTGATCAGAAGACTCTAACAACCTGAAACTGATTGAAGACGAATGATCGAAGACTTTCTCTTATTTAACATACGATTATAGAGCCGCCTGTTTTCACGAGGACTAAATATATTAAGCGCTATACGGTGCGTTATTCTATCAGCAAAGAAAAATATCGCCTCTTGGAAGACACGTTTCATGTCCGTAGCATCGGGAGGGCCTTGGCTCCCCCCCCAATTTGGACCAGTTGTAGTATTTTTACAGGATTTTATTTTAACAAAATACAATAAAGAAATAAATAAAAGAAAAAAAAAACTATCAAAACAGGGAAGTATATATGTTCCATAAAATCCCGATGAAAGAATTCCTCTTTAAAGGTGTACGATGATGGTAATCTCCCTTTAACGCGTGGGTGCGTTTTCATTTTAATTTGGAATTGTGGGGAGTCTAAGAGAATAAAATAAAAAATAAAAATAGACAAACAAATAGAAAAGAATTTGCTTCCACTTAAAATCCCGATATTTTTTTCTATTTTTCACTCACTTTCTCTCAATATATTCCTCACCCAAATAAAAAGAGGAAGAAGACTAAAAGACTAACCCCAGCCGAAAAAACACCGGATATTTATGGTCTAAATAATTTGTACCAAAACATTCATGGCTTCAATCGTTTTCCCATCGGCGTAAGGTGGATCCTATAAATATTTTCGGGATATCTGTTCCAATGAACTTTCCTACTTGCTAAACTCAACATGAATTTACGCGCAGTACTAGATTGGCAGATCGGTCTCATCATTTTGCTGTTGAAATTGCTAAATATGACTATCAGTTCTACTCTAATAGTTTCTTATCTCACACTTTTTGCTTGTGAAATGGACTTCAAGTTGCAGGATTTCCAGTCGATTACAATATTTGAATACACCATAAATCATTATCTTCTCACTCCTTGAATCCTGGTCTTTCAATTCCCTCTCTCCTAAATATTTTTTTTCTCAATTTTTCTCATTCGTCTTAGTGGTTTTAACTTTAATAAACTAATAATCAACCTCCCATATATATATATATATATATATATATATATATATATATGTGAAAATATATAGAAAATAGGAAAGAACGGGTTAAGTTAGTAATCCAAGGTTCTTTAGTATTTTAGTTTTTATTTTTTTTAAATAGTGCTCGATACAAAAGTAGAGCATAAATATAATTATCTATTTAAATTATATTTTTTAAATAAATAATTATATATATATATATATATATATATATATATATATATATATATATATATATATATATATATATAATTTGTTTTACTTTATGCGACTTGGTATATTGTTGTCATCTGTTTCATATAAATTCCAGTTTTAATCAATTTCGATGCAGTTGTCTCAGATATACTCCGACTTTTTTCTTTTGCTTCAGGATATGAATGGTATATCGGGGTCGTTATATTTTACAAAAGTAAGTAGTGTGGGAAAAACGGGACTCTATTTCATTGTGCGTGGGGTGAGCGCGGATAAAGTAGGTCGATTCTTTTCTATTTTATCCAAAATTAAGTTCAGTATTAGACATGTGGGCTGAAGGTGAATGGGTGAGAGTTAATGCTTTCTCACTCTGAGTCTCAATACCAAGTCTTTCTGGCAAGAATTCGATTCCGTTATAAATGCACAATTTGTTGCCATGATCATAATCTCAGACGGCTTACATATATATATATATATATATATATATATATATATATATGAAATTTCTATATACATTATTCATATATTATATATCCGTGGAACTTATTGGGAAGCGCTCAATATCAATGATAGAGCTAACATATTTAGTTGTATTGATGTGAGTTGTGGCCCTGGGATTTTGATCGTCAGACAAATTTAAGTGTATATATATATATATATATATATATATATATATATATATATATATGTGTGTGAAAATATTGTAGAAAATAGGAAAGAAACTGGTTTGGTAAATAATCCAAAGTTCATTAGTATTTTTGTTATTATTTTTAAAAAATAGTGCTCGATACGAAAGTAGAGCATAAATATAATTATTTATTTAAAAATATGATTCCAACTCGCTACATAAGAGGTCTCATGTTTCAAAACAAGAGCCGAAAACTTCAAAATAATAATAATAACAGAGCCTACTTTAACTCAATTTAATTCAAATATTATTTTGAAGTTTTCGGCTCTTGTTTTGAAACATGAGACCTCTTATGTAGCAAGTTGGAATCATATTTTTAAATAAATAATTATATATATATATATATATATATATATATATATATATATATATATAAGCATTAACTTACTAACCAATTGTTGAATGACGGAATCCTTATCTTTAAAATTGTAAGATGGATTAGATGTTCAGTCGATGCTAGTAATTTTAAAATACAACTCTAGCATTGAGATTTTTGCAGTACCTTTAAAACCCAGTAATTTTAAAAATAATTTACTCCAAAATTCCCTTGAAGATGAAATGTAACTTATGTCTTTAATTTAAATACAAAATCTAATTCGAAGCTTTTAGCTTCTATTTTTGAAACATGGCTAGAACTGTGTAGAGAAAAAACATATTTTAAATCAGTTAATTTATAATATTAATGCTCTGTAAATTTACATTTAACACTATTTTATAAAATTAAAAATATCAATAAGAACACCGGATTCTATATCTTACTGTTCTTTCTATATATATATATATATATATATATATATATATATATATATATATATATATATAGTATGGAAATATATATATAGTATATATATATAGTATGGAAATTTTTGATTTCAATTCTGACCATACTATTAAAACTCGTAAACTTCAGAAATAAGTCATTCCCAAAAAATTTCGCTTGAAGATGGAACAGAGCCTACTTTAACTCAAGTTAATTCAAATATTATTTTGAAGTTTTCGGCTCTTGTTTTGAAACATGAGACCTCTTATGTAGCGTGTTGGAATCATATTTTTAAATAAATAATTATATATATATATATATATATATATATATATATATATATATATGTGTGTGTGTGTGTGTGTGTGTGTGTGTGTGTGTGTGCGGGTGTGTGTGTGTGTACTATTGAACCAGTGTGTCTTAGGAAAGACCATCCTTCTTAGAACCTCATATACTAGTGCTAAATAATCCCAAAGCAAAATCTGTACCAAACATAAAAAACACATCATATGATGACTTGCAACAACACCATTATTGAAAATGTATTGTACATGTAATTCTGTCAGTGCCTTTCCATTTGCATACCATTCGAAAGAAGGAGGGTTCTACTGGAACAAATTCTCTCTAAGACACGCTACGTTGGGGAATAGGTTTCTGAGAGGATGCTTTCCCGATGACAATATGTCTTCAAGTCTAAGGTTAACCATTATTTTTCCCACATATCCTCATAAACTGCACTTCTTACCGCCTACTCTTACACTCCATACAACAACTTCCTTTCTTAACCCTCTAGCTTGAGAGACTCTTACGCCTTGCATTGGGTGAACATTAGTAAAACTATGCACTTTCCATAGAATTTTCAGTATTCTTCTGCTGAATCACATCTCTGTCGCCTCAAGTCTTATCTTCATCTGTAAGGAAATTGTCCAGCATTCAATGGCATTGATGAAAATTGATATTACGTAGAATACAAGTATTAAATAAGGCAACCTTGAAGGGAAAACGGTCGTGACTTGCTCGTAAGGAAATCAAATCATAGTTTTCGCAAGACGTTTTGATTTATCTGGACAATTTTCATTTAGCACCAAAAGGAAAATGATAAAAGAATTTTCTTCAGTTAAAATACAGTAAAAAAAAAAAAAAAAAAAAAAAAAGTAAGGAAAGGATTTATGATAACGATATTCAACAAGGCATTTTGCATTCGTCTGGATTTCTCTGGCTGAGCAGTGAAGCCAGACTTAATCTTTGAGTTAGGAGCAGAAAAGATGGCGCCTTTCACTGCGACGATGGACTTTGAGTTGACCGGCTCATTGCGCATGAGCGGTAGCCGATTTCGTCTGTGTGACTCAGGATAAGGTCGAAATAAATCTTTGTGTTCCTTTTCTTTTTCTTTTAGAAGCATTTTTTTAAATTTTTTGTGACATTTTATGTTATTTATTCATAGTATTAGCTATAAAGACGAGACAAAACCGATGTCACTGGTGGGTATACTATTAAAGATCAGATAACAACGTGACGAAATTGGCTATACTTTCAACAGGGACAATATAGAATAAATTAAATTAACTAAGTCTGGCACAAGGCCAGAAAAGTTGAATAATATTCTAAAGAAGAGCTTCCTTGGCAATATGTTTACTAGGGGAAGTCTGGCTGAAATACTCAGATTCGTCCGTCTACCTTACCGCAGTCATTTAAATAATATTTCGCAAAGTGTTGAAACTTGACTAATGCATGGAATAATAATGCAACACAAAATGTACTTAGAACAAAATGTATTGAAACAAGAAAGTGTACACAATATTTACATATAGTCTTTTGTATATTCCTGGGAAGACCATTCCTGGAGAATGTGTTGACTGAGTCGCAGTCGGGCAGAGTCTCTGGTTGAATATCTTGATTCCTTCTCTCTTTTCCCGGTACCAACCATATTTATATGGTCGGTACTCCACTATGCAAATTAGGTGGATCCTACCACAGCACAAAGTAATGCCTGAAATGGAATTCTATGACCTTGTTCATTAAATTCCTGCCACGTCATCGACATATTACGAGAAATTTTCATAAAACAAGATTTGCTGACGTGTAATGAATTAAGTGGCCGAAGCGGGTGGTTACACACGCACACACACACATATATATATATATATATATATATATATATATATATATATATATATATATATATATATATATAATGAAATGGACAAAGTGCGACAATTATTTTAAGACATTTTTTTGTTTATGCATTCTTTTTGTAGATACAAATAATTAAGTAAATGTTCTGTTTATAGTAAACAGTATTAAACAACATTTACCGGCCTGAATGTCCGAGAAATTTTCATAGAAAATATTAGTCCTCCAACAAGAATCGAATCTGTATCCTATACAGAACCGTCATATAGCGTGATGTGTCTTTAACCGATATGGCCACAAGCCGGTAAACGTGGTTTAATAATGTTTACTGTAAACAGAGCATTTACTTAAATATTTGTATGCATAAAAAATGTATAAACGGAAAAATGTCTTAAAATAATTGTCGGACTTTGACGTCAATTGCTTACATTTGGATACACCATGAGTAGATATGAATGTACGTGAGAGAATCATGGTAGATTGTAGTTTAAAGACAGTAAAATAGACCTTTCTAAGCGAACGCTCCTCTGTGGCCAAATCTTTTATATACAGAGCACTTCAAGAATTTGAAGTTTTTTTGTTTTTTATTTTCATGGTGGAGTATAGTTGTAGTGACAATTACTATTTCTCAAAAAGGTGAGTATGTATAGGAATGTTTTTAAATGTTTAGCGATAGAACTTGAATACGATATGTTTAAAAGAAGTCTTTTTTATAATTTTGTCATCGTGTTTTAAAATGTCTGTTTCAGCAGGAATCCATTAGATTATTTAGAAAATAAAATATTCCCGTAATTGCAGACCAATTTCTGGACAGTTTTTACCCACTTTCTCTCCAAAAAAGAAAACACTTGTTTGAACAAAAGAAAAATTAAATAAAAACTTAATCGCTGTAACTTGACATCCGTCTTTAACGAAACTTTTATTTATATATATATATATATATATATATATATATATATATATATATATATATATCTTAATCTAAGATGCTTCACTTTGTTAAAGCTGCTTCAGTGATCAAGATAAGAATGATAAAAAAAAATCGTGGGTTTCTCTCTCCTCACAAGTGTCAAAAGCCCATAAGAAAAATTCTGTTCGAAGACACTAAAATTCTATATAAATCAAATTACCGGAAATATCTCGCTATAAGAGGGACCTGGATATTAAACATTTCTTTCCAACTGTCAACCTCACTTTACTTAACACTGGGAATGGTGTGTTCCATCTTTTTTTTCTTTTGTTTTCTTTTTTTTTTAAATAATAGGATGGCATTCACTCGAATTGCAGCTGCTCTTATATACACCAGCTGCAATTATCGAGAAGGAAATGTCCAGACGGCCAAGAAGGAATTTCAAAAAAATCAAAAACCAGAATACACGCATTAGTGTGACAAAAATTATTATTCTTATTATTGTTGTGGATTCCGAGATGAAAAATCGGTCTCCAATAAATGACAAATGCAAGTATTTAAGATAAAAAATTAAATGCATTTACATAAATTAGAAGAGGTACTGCTGTTAGTAAATCCAAGAACGCCGGTTAGTATTCATCAAAGATCGCTATATACAGTCTCGAAGTAAACTTCCTTCGAGTCGGGCGTGCTTGTAACTGTGACTTCGACCTCCAACTCGATCACAATGTCTATGTACTTTCCACTCCATTCCTCTTCTCTATAATCTGACTGACTGACGGTATTTAACGGAAGCAGGTCGAGTCCACTTATAACAAAAAGGGGGTGGACCCCATAATAATAATAATTATTATTGTTGTTGTTGTTATTGTTATTGCTGTTGTTGTATTGCCTTTCGTTTCTAGTGTGTGCTCTTTTCTTTCCAGGTCCCGACCAGTGACCTAAGTTCAGAAAGGACATCTTCCACTGAGCAGATTTGGCATGAAATCGCACATATTTGTATTAGATAAAGCCCTTCGTAAGATGTGGCCAGTATTATTATTATTATTATTATTATTTTTATTTTTATTTTCTTTGCTTTCTGGCGTTTACACATTTCTTTCCGGGTCCCACCCAGGGACCTAAGGTTAGAAATGGCATCATGACCCTTTTCACTGACAAAAAAAAAAAAAAAAAAAAATTACATAGATAGAGCCCTTCGTAAAGTGTGGGCTGTACTTGTCAGAACAATTTTTTTGTATCTCCTTGAGGCATGGGCTTCCAGGAATCCCTGCAATTAGTCTACTGCAATCTTTTCCAACCAGTCCTAGGGCTCCAACTACAACAGGGATTGTTGATGTTCCCATATGCCACATTTTCGAGACCTCTATTTCAAGGTCCTTGTATTTTGACAGCTTTTTGTATATCTTCAAAGATTTATTATTATTATTATTATTATTATTATTATTATTATTATTATTATTATTATTATTATTATTATTATTATTTCCTTTCATTTCTGGTGTGTATATGTTTCTTTCCGTTCCCACCAGGAGAACTAAGGTCAGAAATGGCATCATGACATTTTCCACTGACCAATTAAAAAAACACACACACACGCACATATTTTATATAGATAAAGCCCTTCTTAATATGTGGGCTGTACTCGTGAGAACAATATTTTATATTTCTTTGAGGCTTCCAGGCAACCTTTTAGTGAGTCTACTGGAATCTTTTCCAACCAATCCTAGGGATCCAACTACAACAGGGATTGTTGATGTTCCCATGTTATTATTATTATTATAATTATTATTATTATTATTATTATTATTATTATTATTATTATTTCCTTTGATTTCTGGTGTGTACACATTTCTTTCCGGGTCCCGCCCAGAGACCTAAGGTTAAAAACGGTATCATGACACTTTCCACTGACAAAAAAAAAAAAAAAAATTACATAGATAAAGCCCTTCGTAAAATGTGGGCTGTACTTGTCAGAACAATTTTTTCTATCTCTTTGAGGCATGGACTTCCAGGAATCCCTTCAATTAGTTTACTGCAATCTTTTCCAACCAATCTGAGGGATCCAACTACAACGGGAATTACTGATATTCCCGTGTGCCACATTTCTGAGATATCGATTTCAAGTTCCTTGTATTTTGACAGCTTTGTGAATATCTTCAAAGATACATTGCAGTCAGCAGGAACTGCCATATCAATAAGGAGGCACCGTTTTTGTTTGTGGTCTTTAATAACAATATCTGGTCGGTTGGCCTTGATTGTTCTGTCAGTGTGAATTGTGTAGTCCCATAGAATTGTAACAGGTCCTATCTCCGTAACCGGGTCTGGGTGGTGTTGGTACCAGTTTCTTTCAGTTTCCTTCCCGTAGAAGTTGCAGATTTTCCAGTGCGGATATTGGCCCACTCTGTCATGACAGATTATTATTATTATTATTATTATTATTAATAATATTATTATTAATATTATTATTATTAATATTATTATGATTATTATTATTATCATTATTATTATTATTAATATTATTATTATTATTAATATTATTATTATTATTAATAATATTATTATTAATATTACTATTATTATTATTATTAATATTATTATTATTATTATTATTAATATTAATATTATTAATATTATTATTATTATTTAATTTTATTATTATTGAAATTATTATTATTATTTAATTTTATTATTATTGAAATTATTATTATTATTATTTAATTTTATTATTATTGAAATTATTATTATTATTTAATTTTATTATTATTGAAATTATTATTATTATTATTTAATTTTATTATTATTGAAATTATTATTATTATTTAATTTTATTATTATTGAAATTATTATTATTATTATTTAATTTTATTATTATTGAAATTATTATTATTATTTTTTAATTTTATTATTATTGAAATTATTATTATTATTATTATTATTATTATTATTATTATTTCCTTTGATTTCTGTTATATACGCATTTCCTTTCCGGGTCCCAACCAGAAATAAATCAGATATAGCTTCATCAGATTTTCCATTGATCATTTTTGTAAAAAAAAAATAAAAAAGAAGAAGAAAAATCACATACATTTTACATAGATAAAAGCTCATTGCAAAACGTGATCTGTACTTGTGAATAGAATATTTTGTATCTCTCCAAAGCATGGACTACCAGGACTTCCTTCAATGTGTCTATCAGAACCTATGCCAATCATTCGGAGGGATCCAACTACAACTGGAATTATTGATGTCCTCATGTGCCATATTTTTTTTTTTTAGATTTCCACTTCAAAATCCTTGTATTTTGATAGTTTTTTCAACATTTCGATTCCATCTTGCGTTTAAAAATATTTTTCTTTTCCTCTTTCTTTCTATTCCATCAACTCTTTTTAGCTTGCTCATTTTTCTCTTATTTTTATCATTACTATTATTATTATTATTATTGGTATTAGTATTTCATTCCAAGAATGTCTGCCAACAATTAGCCAAAGAGTGAAGATTCTTTAAACGACTATTTTTTTTTTTATTATTTTACTTCCCAGATGATTTAAGAACCGAGTCGAAAGTAAAGTCTGCCATATCAAAGCGACTCAAAGCTAAAAAAAAGGAAAACGGAAATCGTAAAGGCAAAGTACCATTATTAAGTCTCCAAGAACGTCTCTTTAGAACCAATTGCTGAAACGTTTACTTCAAGGGTATGCCGCGACATACGAGAGTCAAATGGCAGAGACCAGTGGTCGGCGCTTCTTCTGGGTGGTCCAACATCGAAACGTCATTGAAACAAGGCGGGGAGGAAATGCCAACGTACGGTACTGTCTGGGCCTAAAGAGCTGTGTACGTCTGCGACGCAGGTCTATAAAACTGACATCTAAAAATCAAGTGCCCTTTTGACAGTTACTTCGGAAAATTCTTGTCTGTCACGTTAATAATAGTTATCTGTAAATCGACTCGTAAAACTGAAGAAAAAAAAAAACACATGATTTAGCTAAGGTTTAAAAAAAATTTTAAATTCATGAAAATGAAAATATTTCTTGAATCTTTTATTTTAGTTTTAATTTCAAGATAATAGATTCAATTTAATATTTCCAGTAAGCAAAATACGTTGTTGCATTTGAAAAAATAATTCAAATTCACTGGGAGTCTTTTTTTTTTCTTTTTTTTTTTCCTTTTTTTTTTTTTGTAAAATGGTTGGCATGATTTCGAAATTAGCTTTTAGATTCTTGCTACCAAAGTTTAATAGTTTTCTTTTATTTGCTTTGTCTCTTAAGGATGTGGGAAATCAATGCTATCAACAAATTCAAGTATCTGTTTTCTCTTAACTTTTTTTGCCTAGTTAACTCCAAAAATATAACAAAAATATACATAAGTTTTAAAATGAATTTTTAAAGAAAAAAAATTTCTTAGAGCTTTTATTTTAGTTTTTCCAGACAATAAGTCAAATTTTATATTTCCAATAATCAAAATTACTTTGCCCTATTTCAAAAAAATAATTTAATTTGATTGGAAGAATTGTTTTTGTTGCTTTCGCTTAAAAAATACAAAAACACAATACCTAAGGTTTAAAATTAATTTACAAAAATTAAAATTCTTTCTTGAAGCTTTTATTTGAGTTTTAATTTTAAGCTAACAGCTTAAATTTAATATTTCAAGGAAGCAAAATTCTTTGTTGTATTTCAAACGGAATTTAAATTGATTGGAATTATATTTTTCTTATCAGTTAAAACGTTAAAATCATCCATATTGACAAATTTGGCAACACAAGGTAATTGTCTTTATTTAAAAAAATCTTTCAAAAATAAAATATAATTTTCTGAGACTTGATATGAGGAAGATTAGTTGTTTTAAAGATTAATTAATTTTATTTGAAAGATCATATTACTTACTTTATTTTAAAATATCACAGAAAGATGTTGTTTTTTTTTTACACAGAGGTGGGTGTTTTTCTGAGGTATTGACAACTCTTTCGACAAACATACGTTTGGGAGTTTTTTTTTCCTAAGGGGAAAATAATTGGCGAATATAACGTGAGTGCCTTTTTATATAATTATTTTAACTAGCGAGCAATCTTAAAACTTAAAAAAAAAATTCTAAGCAATCAAATGTTTTTAGGTACTTTGACTTCATAGTCGTGCTTAGGAAGACAGTTTTTGAGGAAATGTTACAGATCTTAGTTTTTGATAGTCTCGCGTTTAGACATCCGTATTGACAAATATCGACATCTTTACACATATAAAAAAAAAAATTCAAATTCTGTTTAAAATATTGGGGAGCATTAAATTGTAGTGATTTCTGATATGTCCCGGAAAGGGATATATTTGAACGAAGTAGCTAAGTCGTTACTATAAACAAGTAGAATACAGTAGCAGTAATCGACTGGTACGCGTCGTAGTCGGAGGTAAGAAGTGTAGATCAATGTCGTAGTCCAATGGGCATCGTTATAGACTTAGCTCTAAGACTAAGGCTCTCTTGACTATATTTAGTCACTCCCTAACGAGGGCATCATAAGGCACAAGGCCGGTTTAACGTGGGATCCCGTGAGCTCGGCCAAAAATATGCCCATTGAACCCGTATAAACAGGTTCAGGGTCGGTTTACCTCCCCGAAAGAGATTCCACCGTTCGGCGTTGCCTCGTTCGGGTTCCTCCCCGCCCGAAGGCTGAGAGTTCAACCGAACAGACGGTCAAGACTTGAACGGAATGACTCCAAGGCTCTCTTGACTCGGTATTTATCGATCCACCCACGAGTATTGAATGTGGCACAAGGCCGGGTTTAATGTGGTTTTCTCCGAGCCCGTAGGCTCGGCCAAAAATATAGCCTTTGAACCCGCCTAGACGGGTTCAGGCCCTGTCTACCTCCCCGGACGAAACCTTGCCCTTCAGCAAAGCTTCGTCCGGGTTCCTCTCTGCTAACGTAGAGAGTTCGACACGGTCGCAAACAGTCAAAGACTGTATCGAGACGGAACTGAAGGCTCTCTTGATTCTGTCGTACCTACACGTCAGTCGGTATTTATGACGGACACCAGCCAATCATATTCCAGTTAGGGGGAACACAGGTGTATGCATATTCCATTATATCAATTTCAACTTATGATTAGTAAATGTAGTTTTATTTTAATAACAATATCACTTGAGCGCTACAGATTAATACAGACTTCTAAAAGATATAAAATGTATTATTACAATTAATTTTTTAAAAGTCAAAATAATTCTTGTAAATGTTATATTATTCATCCATTTATTTTTCTTTAAGAAAATTGTTTTATACATAAAAAGCAATTAAAAGAATTTCTAATTAAATAATGTCATTACGTTTTGTGGCATTCTTTATTTTACGATTCGGATCAGATTTTCAGGAACTGTTGTTTCTGTATATAAAGGATCCGGGTTAGAGTCAGGGTTAAAACTTCTGTGTTAGGGTCAGGGTTAAAAAGTTCTGGGGTTCCTGTGTATCAATATTAAGCAATAAAAAAAAAGAATTTAACGAAATTTTATAAAATAAAGGGGATGGGGATAAATGTGCGAAAATTATTTTTTTTCAAATTCTACTAAACGTTTTACGTAACAATCATAAAATATCAAATTTATATGTAAATAAGTCATCAAAATTTCATTAAAATCCGACAATTATCTCATTAAATTTCTCATTAAAAATTTCATTAAATTCCAACAATTATCCCATTAAATTTCTCATTGAAAGTTTCATTAAAATCCGACAATTATCATATTAAATTTTTCATTAAAAATTTCATTAAATTCCAACAAATATCTCATTATAATTTCTAACTAAAAATTTCATTAAAATCCGACAATTATCGTATTAAGTTTTTCATTAAAAATTTCATTAAATTCCGACAATTATCCCATTAAATTTCTCATTAAAAATTTCATTAAAATCCGAGAATTATCGTATTAAATTTCTCATTAAAAATTTCATTAAAATCCGACAATTATCGTATTCAATTTCTCATTTAAAATTTCATTAAAATCCGACAATTATCTCATTAAATTTCGCATTAAAAATTTCATTAAAATTCGACAATTATCTGATTTTTGGGAAAAATTATAAATCAATTTTTACATCGAAAAAAGACTCTAAAATTTTCCTAATGTTTGTTTATATCACCTTCCGCTGAAATACCCTTGGGAAAGCTATGTCTCCACCTATTCTTCCTACTGCTATGGGTTAAATAGTAAGATAACCTGCAAAATGTTGATAAGCTATAGTAAACAAATAAAAAATATCAATTAATTCAAGGTGCTGCGTTGACATCGGAAAAACAAGATGTTTATCCAAAACGTCGAAGGCTCTATAAAAGATTTTTTAAATAATTTATAGAGGCTAGAATTGAGAAATCGGAGAGCCGAGTTCGAATTCCAGTGGAATCCATTACATTCACTTACGAGCTAATACCCTTGGCAAAAGTATGAATTCTCTTCTTTTCCCCTCACAGCTATGGGTAAATCGCAGGACAGACCGAATTCTATAGCCTTGGATGGCAACTGGTCTACCGCAGAAAGAAATGGCAACCTACTAGGGGAAAAATTCTGCTTCGTCAGTCATGTATCGAAAGATACATGATCGCCTAAGTGTGTATCACGGATGGCACATAATTGGCTGATACATACAAATATCCTTTGACATTTCCTCTTCATAATAACCTAAAGATTTTGACGATAAAATGTTTATCTGTCTATATCTCTGAGATGAGGTATTATGATTAATTTATTATTTACATTATTCGGACACATTGCTATATTCATAACGTTTCGGCCGTTGTACGCTCCGGCCTTCTTCAGGTGTTTGAAGTTTCGAACCGAACCCTTTATTTCCTTCACCGGGGTAGATTGTTCTAGTTCCAAGTGCCATGCCTATCGTGGATATCTCAGTTATTTCCCTTTAACTTAACTCTCCAAGTTTTTTGTTCACCACTGCTGGTAATAAACTTGAAAAATATTTGGGTTTAATCCCTGGATCTAACCAACGTCTTTATCCACTGCCATGTGTCCTTAAATGTACACGGCAAATAAAAGAAGAAATTTCAGTATTAGGCGACATTACCTCTCCCGCAACCTCTGTCCATTTTCTTATCTCGATGTGTTATAAAGTATCCTTACACCGAGATATTTGGAGGCTTTAGTATTTACTAATTACACATCCTGAAATTTCCGATGGATTCAGGGTCGGTACCATTGTCGGATTCTGTCGGCACTGACACATTTTAATAGATGGATATGAACAGACTGAGATAGATAGATAGATAGATAGATAGATAGATAGATAGATATGAACAGACTGAGATAGATATATAGATAGATATGCAGACAGGCTCATGGACAGACGGATTAAGATAATAAAAGAGTGGGTTAAAAAGAAAGAAAGAAAGAAAGAAAGAAAGAAAGAAAGAAAGAAAGAAAGAAAGAAAGGTGCTGTAATTAAAGGAGTGGGACAGAAAGAAAATAAGAAAAAAATAGTTGAGAATAAATAGATATTGAATGGACTCAGATAGATAGATAGATAGATAGATAGATAATGAGGATACTGAAATAGATAGATAGATAGATAGATAGATAGATAATGAGGATACTGAAATAGATAGATAGATAGATAGATAGATAATGAGGATACTGAAATAGATAGATAGATAGATAGATAGATAGATAGATAGAGTATGGGAATACTGAGATAGATATAAACATACAAACATACATACATACAAACATACATACATACATAGAATACTTATATTGATATATAGTTGCGTTTTGATTTATTTTCTAACGCCAGTAACGCTGGCTTCACATTAATTTATTATGTCAATAAATTTTGCCCATGAAACGAGACCCATTTTAATTTAATTAAATCAAAGTATTCAATAATCAACTTGCAAACTGAGAAGCCATGCTGTATTTCCTTAAAGCGTCCACCTTGTAAATATAGAGAGAGAACATTACAAATACACACACACACACACATATATATATATATATATATATATATATATATATGTATGTATGTATGTATATAAGCATGAGATCGTTGTAGATAAGACAATCTAAATCAAAGAGAACCTCGCGCGATTACATGCTGTGATATAATCCTGTCACCTGATCCGTGACTTGTATATTTGTGCTTGTATCGATGTCTTTTATTCATTATCTCCCTTTTGGTTCGTAGAGGGCGCTGTTGTATTTAGCGGTTGTTTGGCCTACGCTTCCCTGACCTCGATCCAATTTCAAGATGCACAAATACGATAACGCTTAGAGAAATAAACACACAACAAAAAACTACAGAGGAATGGCAGCAGTATATATATATATATATATATATATATATATATATATATATATATATATATATATATATATATATATATAATGTTCCTTTTACACGATAAGTAGTGGGAGGTAAAAATAGGGCTCCAGGTTCAAGTAGAAAGGGAATGGGGAGGAGGACATAATGGCGGAGGTGAGAGAATGACACGGGGGTCTTGCGGGTTTGAGATTTGACACCCTCACCATTGGTTGATTTCAACTTAATATACGAAGCTCTGTATATATTTATCAGTCTATCTGCTTTGTGCCGGCTGCCAGATCTTCGAACACTTCAAAACCAAAACGTGCAAATAATAATAAATAAAAAAAAAGTTCCTGAATGAATACACTGCTCTCACCCCAATTGACCAGTCTGCAGTTGACCTTGTAACATAAACTTTTTTCATGTTCCTATTCGGGAATCAAAAGAAAATTTTAAAATAATATTTGAATATCGTAATTGACAAGAAAACTGAAAGAGATTTCCACAGGTGAGATATGCGAGTAGGGATCACAATATATTTTAGTCAAACAAGTCCACAACAGTATTACAACATCCACATTACAACCAAAAACGTTTGCAATTTCTTTCTTCTTTTTAATATATATATATATATATATATATATATATATATATATATATATATATATATATATATATATATATATATATTAAAAAGAAAGAAACTGCAAACGTTTTTGGTTGTAATGTGGATGCTTTTAAGAAATATTATTCTTTATTTTCCATAATTTTGCTACACGGGTTTCCGATGTCGTGACCTACATCAGTCAAAGCGTGTAGATTTCCACATATTATTAAAAATAATGAATTTTTTTCATACGTTTTTCGATGTTAAATATTCTCGATATGAGACATTCTCTTTATAGTATGTTTATGGAGAGGAAATATGCATATATACACGCATGCTGACAAAAACACAAGAAAATGGAAATAGATCTAAGAACACACAAGGGCCATTAAAAGATAAAAATGCCGATAACTCCTTCACCATTTCTCCGACCAATCTTAATTGTTTTATAAGCTTTCACGCAGAACTTTTCACTACCAGTTCAAGAAAGATATTTGGGTCACTAACTAACGAAAAAGAGAATTTCTCATATCGAGAATATTTAAATCCACATTACAACCAAAAAGGTTTGCGGTTTCTCTCTTCTTTTTAATATACACACTTTTCTCTCGTTGGAACTACGATAACCTCTTCCCTTTATATATATATATATATATATATATATATATATATATATATAAATGGGAACATTGAAGTCACTACTTAGAGGCGACAGTTTGTTTCATGCTAGATGCAATCGTCCGGTCACACACACACAAGCACTCATATATATATACACAATTATATATATATATATATATGTATATATGTTTGTGTATTTAGGCAACAAATTCTCTTTTAGGCATGTCTGATTGAATAAATAAGCAATTATGTGTACTAATATTTAACAAAATCCTTTCATACTCCCGAATAACATTCCGTGTATTAATGTTAAATGATGAGAGAAATGTACTATAGCTGTTTAAATTTATTTTATTTTCATTTGATTCGTCCTTTGCGAAAAATCTACAGCAGCATTCCTGTCCATATTCACAATATAAAAAATTACTAGTCGAGAACGTAACTATGCTAAAACCAAGAAAACAACAAATTTAGACTAAATTTATATTAAAAAAATTAAAGCCAGCACTGAACAGAATCAGCTATGAATACTGTAGTAATGTTTTGAAATGCCTGTAAAAGAACTGTTTTTTTTTTTTTTTCACCCTTTAACGCGGGCATGTCTATGACATTATTAAATGGAAAAAAATTCCGTGATGGATAATTTTTTTTACGTTCTAATGAACGCTCAACACATTGTCAACAGTTTTAAAGCATTAATGGAAAATTACGGTAATGGATAGCAACACATAGCGTTATAAAAAAATACTTGTACTCCTGAACAACATACAGTTTTGTACTACTTGCACCCCTGAAGATGATCTTGGAAGAAGATCGAAAGTACTTGGAAAATGAAAATAAAATAAATTTAAACTGCTATAGCACATTTCTCTCATCTTTTAACATCAATACATGGAATGTTATTCGTGAGTGTGAACGGATTTTATTAAAAATTAGCAGATATAATGTCTGTAATTTATTCAATAATATATATATATATGTGTGTGTGTGTGTGAAAATGTATAGAAAATAGGAAAGAACTGGTTAGGTAAATAATCCAAAGTTCTTTAGTATTTTTGTTATTATTTTTAAAAATATAGTGCTCGATACAAAAGTAGAGCATAAATATAATTATTTATTTAGAAAATTATAATTTGGAATCATATTTTTAAATAAATTATATATATATATATATATATATATATATATATATATATGTGTGTGTGTGTGTGTGTGTGTGTGTGTGTGTGTGTGTGTGAGGCACGGTGGTGTAATGAAGATCTGCTCAGTTTGAGGAATCGGAGAACCGAGCTGTAATTCAGGTAGGATCTGGCTAATACCCTTGGGTAATGTATGAATCCTCTCCCAGTTCTGTTTGAATAAATTACAGATTATATATTGTCATCCACAGACAGACTGTTTCGCTGTATCACAGCTCATCAGTGTGGCTAGATGTCCGGTTGCCTTTAGCTACCATCGAAATCTGGCTGGATTGGCATCAGTCGGAGTTTCTACCCCTAAGACGTTGGCGCACGGCAGGGATAAAGTTACAGTGACTGAGAGAACACGATTCGCTTTACCGAAGTGTCTTGCATTATTAGCAGTAATAATCAGTGTTTACTAACTCACAACCTGCTCCCCAGAGAGCTCAACCGAAATAAATCTTTTCAGGAACATATATATTGTCATCCACAGACATACTGTTTCGCTATATCCGAGCTCATCAGTGTAGATAGACGTCCGGTTACCTCTTGCTAGAAGATGATGATGATGAATACAAATATAAAATGTGCCACTAAGCTGATTGATGTTGTATTCAGCATCCCGACTTCAGAGTTTCGTAGATGAAACGTTATTGTAACCGTTCGGTTCACTCTGTCAGGATGTTTCAGCAATTTTAAAATATTAATCCCACGAGCCAGTATTCTGAAATCGTTTTTATGGTTTCTGTTTTTAAAGTGTGTACAAATTCCCGTGAAATTATTCGGTTGCAGTGTGAAATTATAAATTAAATCAAAACTTGTGGGTGTGTTCAATGCGAAAATGGTTTTATTCGTATATTTTACTAGAGTCTATATACAGGGTGACCCCAAACAACGGGAATTTTGGAAGTGCATATTGCCAGACATGAGCAAGTAGCAACACCGTGAGACAGTAACCTTGAGCAAGTAAACATTTCGCTATTTACACTTCAAGATGAAATTCACAGTATCCCAGCTGAGATGTTGTAGCAGTCAATGAGGAATCTCAACAGCAGATTTCAAGAATGCATTCGTACAGGAGGACGCCATCTACAGGACGTAATTTCTAAAAAAAATGAAAATTCCATCATTGTTTCTTAAATGGCATGTTTTAAGGTTTCAATTACTATGAATAAAATATTTTTCTTCCATCACACTTGGTTTTATTGGATTGTTAAATAGTTCCCGTTTTTTGGGGTCAGGCTATATAAACATTAGTTTTTCCGATATTATTAAGCTGAGTCATAAATAATGTCCTTTTTATTTGTGTTCAACTTTATTCTTCACAAAATAAATCCCAATGACATTTTACTACCTACCTCCAAAGATTCGCAACAAAATGAGCATAGATGGTGAAAAAATGCCGTAAACATAGTAGAAACAATGTTTTATCATCAAAATATTTATGTTATTATTAAGACAGGTTATTCTTTAAAAGTTTTAACGTGTTTTATTCGTTCGGGTGATGGCTACGTTAAATGTTTGCCGGCACACTTCAGGTATTTTAAGGGCAAATCACAAGGTGAAAAGGATTTTATTAACTGTGTTAATTATTTTTTTTTAAAAAAAAATAAGTAATTAAATGTGTTTGTAGTCTTCTTTAAAGTTTAGACTAGCAACAAAGCACCTGCATAAAGATAGAAAAGTAAGAATAAAAATGGCTATAAGACAACGATGTGTCTTCTCACCGAACTTGTTTTTTTTTTTTTTTTGCTATACAGTAAGGCAATTAAGTCCTACAATGATTCATTATTGGCGGCCACAATTTTAACGACATTATGCAGACGACACAGTGTTGATAGCAGACACTAAAAGGAAACTACCAGAACTCCTACAGTAGGGAGTGAAAGAAAGTGAAAGAAATGGACTAAGTCCCAATTGCAAAAAGACAGAATACATACTTGTTAATAAAAGGAACATTTAACGTTTTCTATACGAAGTACGCCAGTAGCGCGGAGAGCTCAAGAAGAAGATTTGAGTGTTAGTAGCAGTAGGAGCCACTGTTTTTAAAATCAGTTTCTTCTCAAAAGTGCATATATACTGTCATCCACAGTCAGACTGTTTCAATGAATCACAGCGAATCAGTGTGGCCACAACGAAATCAAGACGGGATCGAAACTCGACTTATTTGGCATCATTCAGAGATTCTACCCCTAGGGAAATTTTAACGTTTTCTATACAAAATACGAGAGTGGCCCGAAGAGCAATGCATTATTAGCAGTAAGAGCCACTGCTTTTAAATTTTTTTTTTTTTCTTAAGAGAGCTCCACCGGATTTCCCGGGAGAATATATAGAACTTTCATTTACCTCTTACATTTGTCCCACACTCTCATATATACACTCTCACTAAAATTTTAGGTTTTATTCCCGGAGTAATTTTTTCTGATTTCTTTTTGAATTTGTAGGTCTGATGAATTGGAACGTAATTACGATTCCAATGTAATAAATTATAACCATGGAATATTAGTTTTTAAGTCTTTTTACATATATATATATATATATATATATATATATATATATATATATATGTATGTAAAGAAAGAATGTATAATCAGATTAATAATCCACAGTTCTTTAGCATTTAACCTACATTTCTCATTTTTCCATCTTAAATTTGACCTGTTTCCTGATTCGTCAAAAAAGACAACACCCATTTAAAATTTTGAAATCTCATTACCCTTCCAACTTAAACTCTTAAATATCGTACTAGTTGGTTTAAAAAAGAAAAATCTGAAGTTAAGCAATACCGCTTGGAAATGAAACGAAAATTTAAATTTAAATTTAAATTTAAATTTTTCGTTCTGAATCATAGTAATTTCTTTGTCTCGATGAAAACATATTTTTCAACAATATATATATATATATATATATATATATATATATATATATATATATATATATATACAAGTATATGATTGGTGTATACGGAATGAATTCCAATAACCAACAATTACTATTCTTAAAAGAGTGCTCAATACAAAGTAGAGCAGATATAATTATTTATTTAAGAAAAAAACAAAATGGCTATTTTTGTAGTAATTTTATAACATATTTATGTTATAATTTTTTTTTAAATAAATAGTTATATATAATAATAATAATAATAATAATAATAATTCCAATAACCAAAAATAATATTCTTAAAAGAGTGCTCAATACAGAGTAGAGCAAATATAATTTATTTGAAAATTATAACATACATGTGTTATAAATCATAAGTATAACCTATTTATGTTATAATTTTCGAGTAATTACACACACATATATATATATATATATATATATATATATATATATATATATATATATATATATATATATATATATATATATATATTGTATGGTATCTGTCGTTCATGAGAAAACTTGGATCTGCGCTTAAAGATATAGTAGGTTGATATGTTTTGGGTTATTTAAGAAGTTTTTGTGTTCTTTTTCTACGGCGCCTTTCTTGATGAAAATTCTCTGTGGTGTGCTTTGGCTCGACTATTTGTATATGCTTGTAAATGGTGCATTATGGGTAATACGATATTATCTTGACGGTATTTGGGTAGGTGGTAAAGCTTATGTTTCAAAATATTTTATTGCCTGCTGAGTAGAAATAATTATGGATCCGAATCCGAACATTATATTGTTCTTAACATTTTATTCGATATATATTATTGATTATTAAATGATCTGTTGTTAATTATGACATTTACTCGCGTTCATGAATGCATTCCTAACTTGTTAGTTTGCCTAGTTTTGACTTAATTTGCTTATTCATTTCATCAGATTTTTTGTCTAATTATTTTATTAATAAGACAATTTAGATTACTTGAGGTTTTCCTATGTATTTTTTGCGACAATTATTACTTTTTAGCTTTTGTTTTGTTTATTTTATTGACTCCGATGTAGTAGCATCCTTCTTGGTTTTAGATGTGTGATAGAATTAGTAGACAGGATAATATTTTTTTTGATTCATTTTATTTCTCCGGAGGGGCCATTTTTTGTGTGGGGGAATATTTTGAGGGCTTTTTGTTTCAAATTGAATATAAAATAACTAGGATACTGAAGAAGTTTGAATGTTTTTTGCAGTGTACTTCTCTTCCTGTAAATAATCCGAGATTTGTGTTCCTAGAGCCAATAGGTAGAATATGATAATTACGCCGGATTTTATTTTGTTGTAATAATGAGAATAGGAATCTGTTAGATCGTTTTTATTGGTTGATTTTAAACTGTTGTTAAACTTGATATTTAAGAAGGATAAGGAATTGTTTTTTTTTTTCAATTTTGTATGTAAATTCCATTGTGTGTTTGACTTTGTTTAGTTGATCTACTAGGTCAAGTAAATCAGTATCATGAGGATATATAAGTAGTGCATCATCAATATAATGGAAGTATGTTGATTGTTTGAGTAAAATGTTTTAGAAAGTGCAGGATTCGAGCAATTCCAAAAAGATACATGCCATCATGCCTCTGAGAGGTGATCCATTTGGTAATCCAAATTTTTGTTTGTAACAGTCATTACTAAATGTGAAGTAGCATTGATTAGTGAGGAGACGACATATTTTTTTTATTATTTTAGCTGTTGGTAGATAGAGCTTTATGTTTGATTGTATTAGATGGTTTTTAAAGAGATTTAGACATTTTCTTTATTTTTGGTGTAGAATATATACATACACACATTTTCGGTGTAGAATATATACATACACACACACGCATATATAATAATCTAAAATGTTTTTTTGAATATGATAATATACAACTGAATTACACACACACACACACACACACACACACATATATATATATATATATATATATATATATATAGTTATTTATATATTATATGCGCGGTACTTATTAGAAAGCGCTCAATATCAGAGATAAAGCTAACATATTTTGTTGGATTGATGTGAGTTTGTGACCCTAGGTTTCACGCTTTTTCGATTCTGACGATCGCAAAAGCGTGAAACCCAGGGTCACAAACCCACCTCAATCCAACCATATATATATATATATATATATATATATATATATATATATATATATATATATATAACATCAGGACAACCTTCAAAAGATTGACGACACTTCTTAGATATCTCTCCCGAGTAAGACCCCCCATAGAGGAGAACATGACTAAAGATTGTGTGTACGCTATCCCGTGCAGCTTCGGAAAGGAATATAAGCCCCCCTCAAGGTAAGGCTTCACGAACACCAGAAAGCTGTAAAACGAGGGGAAGTAGAAAATCAGGGGTGGCTGACCACATACGGAGAGAAAAGGGAGATCACCGCCCTCTGTGGGATCATGTTGAGGTCATAGACTAGGAACACCACTGGAAAATTCGTAAACTTAAGGAATCAGCACATATGCTAGGCCACAATAATCTCCTGAGCCGACCAAGCATAGAAATAAATACAATATGGGAACCAGTAATAAGGAGTGCCAGAGAAAAGCAATGGTAACAACAAAGTTGCAATATGAGCTCTGGTAAAAACATGTAATGATAACAGCAAAATTGCAATATGAGTACTAGTAAAAAGGGTTGCTGAAGACATTAGGTTTATAATATCCAGAAATTCATACCCAGATGTCCTCAAGGACACATGGCACAGTGGATAAAGGCGTTGGTTAGATCCGACCAAAAGAGTGTGTGTTCAATAAGGCAGTGGAGAACTTTCAGGGGGAAAATTATCAGGAGATAACTGACATCCATCAAACATGGCACGTGGAACTAGAACAGTCTACACCAGTGAGGGAAATAAAGGGTTCAGTTCGACATTCCAACCACCTGAAGAAGGCCGGAGCGTACAACGGCCAAAATGTTGTGATAAATATGGCGACAAAGATGAAGACAATAGTATGAATAATGTAAATAATATATACATATATATATTTTTTCTATCTGTTTTTTAAGTTTAGATTATTGTGCGTAGTGTCACTACAAATGTATTTCCGGTGTCAGTTTTTAAATTAATTTAGGTCAGCGATTCAGTAATGAATTATACATCGGAAAAATAATTTAAATTTATCTGTATCTCACTCATTTAAACCGTCTTCTAACTTCTTTGTTGAATTTCTCTCCATTAAATTTTAATCCCCAACTTCACTTTTAGGCTTTCCTGTTCTTCTCTCATCTGTTACCCATCTTTAGAACTTTCCTTTACCCCTCACATTCGTCCCCCACTCTCATAATACACTATCGCTAAATATATTATTTTTTTATACCAGGAGTTATTTTTTTCCGATTTCTTTTTGAATTTGTAGGTCTGTTGAATTGGATCGTGAATACGATTCCAATGTAATAAATTATAACCATGGAATATTAGTGTTTAAGCCTTTTTATTATATTTTATTACATACATACACATACACACACACACATATATATATATATATATATATATATATATATATATATATATATATATATATGTGTGTGTGTGTGTGTGTGTGTGTATGTGTGTGTGTGCGTGTGTGTAATTCCGGTGTTTATTATGAAAGATATAATTTACCGCTGTTTTCACGCGTTTAGATCTTTCTCATACTCCCAAAATTTGTTATAACATATTTTACATATATATATATATATATATATATATATATATATTGTCTATTTAGGTAGCAATCCTTTTTTCATGATGTTGCATTAAATATGACAAACAAGGTGCTTTCATTCATTTTCTTTATATAATTTCTCTTGTTTTCTTTTTTTTTTTTTTCCATAAATAAATTATGAAAAAATTGTACAAATGTAGGATGAATTGTATTTGCTGTTAGCTGAAAATAGTTTTAGTTAACAATAAATGTTATTCATTCTTGATAATGACTAAATGTATAGCCGAAAGCGCTCGGAAAATTAATGCATTTGTACAGTTTTGTATAATTTATCTACGGAAAAGAAAAAAAATATTAAAAAAAAATTATTCAAAGCGCTTTGTCTGTCATATTTAATGAAACATACATATATATATATATATATATATATATATATATATATATATATATATATATATATAAGCAAATATATGGATATAGATCCGACAGTATGAAGAAAAATATACAGAAAAAACAAACAAAAATCGTAATATGCAATTATGCTGTTTTAATGTTAATATAATGTCAACGTCGGACGTTTCGGTCTAAAAGACCATCTTCATGACATATTCATAAAACATAATTAGCATTAGACTATATTCAATTCAACATGAAAAAGACGATGGACATAAGAGGAAGATTAATCCAAACAGATAACTGAAATTTTTATAAGATCAGCGTTCCGTTTAAATATGATCACGTCGTCGTCACGTGGACGATGTTGTGAAAACGTATTCGAAGATGATTTCAAAATATTAATCAATCGAGCTTATTTAATATATATATATATATATATATATATATATATAGAGAGAGAGAGAGAGAGAGAGAGAGAGAGTGAGAAATACATACACACACATATATTGTTAAATATAAAACACAACGAATGTCTAATATGTTTTATCATGAGGCTTTCCAAGCGTGGCTTTAGTTTCAAGAGAAAATAAAGACAAAATCCTTTCAACATTTCTTTCTCATGTTGGTCGTCGATCTAAGCTTTCGGCTCACATGAGCCATTATCAGAGTGGTTATATGGACATTAGAACAGTGATGTTCATCATCACAGATGACATCCTGTTATGTTTACATAGAAGTTTGCTATGCGATGATAACGCTCACAGAATTGTAGATGCCGGTCTTAAATGCATAATGCGGTTCTATACTGTCGTAAATAACCACACGAGAGAAGGAACAGAAACATATGTTTAATTCCATTTTAATAAGTTGTGACTTGGGAAATGTAATTTGCTGAATGTGGGTTGCTTTGTAGATGGCCTCCAATGTCTCAAGGTTCTTTTTACTGTGTGTATGTGCGAGTATTATTGTGCTATCAATTAATATATGTATAATATTATGTACACAACTGTGCTTTTCATAACGTGGCTATCACCCGTGATCACTCCAAACACCATGATATTGACTGTATATATGGTTTACTTCATCCTCGGTACAATTTTGAGGACACACAAGCTAACGGTTTTACTGTGAGTTAGACATCTTATCCGGGTAAAAAGAAAATTCTCGTCTGAGAAGAACTAAAGCATGTTCGGTTGGAGAGGATGCGTGTTCAAAAGCTTCATAGTACGGTCTTTCTCTTTGTCCTTGGGACAAACTTTGGCCTTTTCTCATCTTGTATGAGGAATACCGAATGTCTTCATACGCTACCTATCTGATAAGGAACACACGAAAATTTGTGTCCATGGCTATGGATCTGGTTGACTTGTAGGGATCGTTGTCAATCATGGCCTGAGCCTCACCAACAAATTCGAGAGTGTATTTTTTATCACAGTGAGTTTTCTGAGATGACGTACCTTCGCAACCATCGTTAGGCTCATCCAACTACTTTCTGAATCCTCTAAACTGTTCTCAAATTGCCACCCAAACACTTTGAAATGGTCTCATTAGAGCTTCCAGTACAAAGACAAAGCAGTACGCCATGTCGTTTGCAAATTTCTGGGGCTGTAAATTGCGACACTGAGCCCTTTTTCTCACAGAGGGTACACAATTAACCTTAATCTATTGTGCACACGACAAAATCAAAAACTAACAACGTGAAATGAAAAATACAAAATTAAAATTGACAGTTCACTTGTATGTTAATAAAAATGCGATTTACTGCGTTTTTTTCCCACACTTATTTCTTTCTCATACACAAATAACTTTTTAGGTTATTACATATTTTATACACACGCACACGCAAACACACACATATATATATATATATATATATATATATATATATATATATATATATATATATATATATATATATATATATATATATATATATATATATATATCGCTCTTATATGTTATATACATAATATATATATATATCGTCTGTTGTCATGCGTAAATTATTATTGTATATATGTATATAACTTATAACTGCATCTGCATATATACATATATTAAATATATAAATATACTAAAAATATATTAGTATGTTATAACATATGCATATATATATATATATATTCATCACTATCATATATTATATATATTGTATATTTACTACATATTATTATTCGTTGTATATTAGTATTGTTTTATTCTATTTTATATATAACGCTATATATATATATATATATATATATATATATATATATATATATATATATATATATATATATATATATACGTCATTCGCAGACAGTACTGTTTCGCTGTATCACAGCGCCTCAGTGTGGCTAGACTTGGATGTCTCAAACCAGGTACACACATCCTTATTATATATCATATTATATATTGTATATTTACTATATGTTATTATTATTTGTACATTATTATTGTATTATTACATTATATATATATATATATATATATATATATATATATATATATATATATATATATATATATATTAAGAAATGAAGAAGTCCGACAATTTTATTTATTAAAGACATTTTTATGTTTAACGTTCTTTTTATAGATACAAGTATTTAAGTAAATGCTCTGTTTATAATAAACAGTATTAAATAACATTTACCGGCCTGAATGTCCGAGAAATTTTCATAGAAAATATTTGCCCGTATAGGATGCAGGTTCGAATCCTGTCCAAGGACGAATATTTTCTATGAAAATTTCTCGGACATTCAGGCTGGTAAATGTTATTTAATACTGTTTGTTATAAACAGAGCATTTACTTAAATACTTGTATCTATAAAAAGAACGTTAAACATAAAAATGTCTTTAATATATATATATATATATATATATATATATATATATATTTAGATATGTATTAATATGCAAATATATATATGTCTATATATATGTATATATGTATGTATATAACGTTATGTACACACGCACATATATATATATATATTTATAAATATATATATATACATATAAATTTATATATATATATTAATATACATATATATATTATTATATTACAATATATATATATATATGTGTGTTTGTATATATATATATATATATATATATATATATATATATATATAATTCAGTTCTATGTTATTAATAAGGTCATTTACTGCTGTTTTCACACGTTTATTTCTTTCTCGCCCTCAATTATATTCCCACAAACACTTTATCTTATAATCCATAAAGCGTTTAATTGATTGTCGTTAAATGTCTGCGATCCACTTACGTCTTGTTCGAGAGGCATAGGTGGAATTTCAATTTTGTCTTCATAAATCTCATCGCCTTAAACGACAAAATTGCGTATTTACAAATTTAT
>OZ010603.1:65741934-65811934 GCA_963932145.1 Acanthosepion lycidas | reverse complement strand
AGATTATCACGCCAACCACAAACTAGGCGGGTACAACAAGAGGAAGACAGCAACACTCAGAAAACAGTCCGCCTGCCTTAAGTGAAGGGGTTATCAGAGAAAATACATAGGATCAGAACAACCTTCAAAATGAGGACGACACTTCGCAGATATCTCTCCCGACTAAGACACTTTCCCCATAGAGAAGAACATGACTAAAGACTGTGTGTACGCCATCCCATGCAGCTTCGGAAAGAAATATAAAGGGGAGACAGGCGCCCCCTTAAGGTAAGGCTTCAAGAACACCAGAAAGCTGTAACACGAGGGAAAGTGGAAAAATCAGGCGTGGCTGACCATATATGGAGAGAAAATAATCATCAGCGCCCTCTGTGGGATCAGGTTGAGATCATAGACAAGGGACACCATTGGAAAATTCGTAAACTTAAGGAATCAGCTAGGCCACAAAAATCTCCTGAGCCGACCAAGCATAGAAATGAATACAATATGGGAACCAGTAGTAAGGAGTGCCAGAGAAAAGCGATAATAATAAAGAAAATTGCAATATGCGCTCTGGAAAAAAATGCAATGATAACAGCAAAAAATTGCAATATGAGTACTGGTAAAAAAGTCGTCAATGACACATGGATAAAGGGGTTATTTAGTTCCAGTGACGTGACCCAAAGAGTGTGAGTTCAATATCCGGTTAAAGCAGTGGAGAACTTGGAGAGAGGAATTAACAGAAAATAACTTATGTCCTTTAAATGTACGTAGAACTAGAACAGTCTACCTCAGCGAGCGAAATAAAGGGTTCAGTTTGACATTCAAACCACCTGAAGAAGGCCGGAGCGTACAACGGGCGAAACGTAAATAATGACCACCGTATACATAACATAGCTGGTCAATGGAGGTGCTTGCCATTGCAAGATGTCCAGATTTGCTCGCCAGTAGCAAAACAGCATTCTACGTTCGCGTTAAGATTGGAGAAATATCAAGGATAGTTCCATAGACAATGGCGATTCTGGAACTCTGAATGTAGCGGGGCACTTGGAGCCGTGATTTTTCTGCAGAGGCAAATTCAAGCAGCGTCTTTATTTTCATACTACGCCACTATCACAACTTAAGAATGATTTTTAGCATAAGTATGTTACTCACTAAATTAAACGGAATGACTTTTCATTCATAGTAGTGGAGTTCTAATCTATTCTTGCCCTTTTTTCCACTCTTAAGCTGTTGGACCACAAGAGAGGTTAACATACAAAATTCAAAGAAACAAAATCAAAGGGTTAATACTAACGTCAATACTAGCAGAACAGTGTAAATAGCCTGCTCTGATTTTTTTCCTCTAAAAAACTTGAGAGGCCAAATGCGTGGACAGCCAAAATTCGGAGGTGGAGGGAAGCATTGTCACGTTCTGCAATCTTCCCACTTAGAATAGCTACTGTCCATAGAGCTTTGACTTAGTTGGATGTTGTTTCAACGGGATGTTAAGTACAGCGTTCATCATCCGTGTGTGGGTTACATCAAGTTTAGACCGATGTCTAACACCGTCTCTACAGTGGCTCGAAAGAATCTCCATTTTGAAGTTGTCTGGCAGATAAGATTTCCAGATGACATCCATTTTATTCAAGGTGGTCCAGGCTTTAACTATGAAAACATAGATACCCATAGCACTAGAGCATTCACAAGTCTTTCTTTTGCTCGTTAGCTGTGTCCTGAAAAGCACTGCGTTCGAATAGGATGGTAGAAATAACAGACATGTGACCATAGAGCTGTGATTTCATTGGATATTGTCTCCACAAGATATATATAGGTCTCAGCATCCGAGTGTAGGTTCCATCAAGTTTAGACTCAAGAGTTCTAGTTAATGTCCAAGCAGTGACACCATACATTAACACCGACTCTACAGTGGCTCGAAAGAATCTCCATTTTGAGGTAGTCTGGTAGATCAGATTTCATGATTCCCTTTCTTTTATTCAAGGTGGACCAGGCTTTAGCTATCCGAATGTTCACGCCCTTTTCAATAAAATCCATTTCGCTTCGTACTGAAAAGATCCGACAGATTTTATTGAATCACTTGAAACATTTTGTATTGAGTCTTGCCGTTTGAACAAAATAGGAATTCTGTTTTTGAGTCATTGAGATAAAACAGTGGTGAGATTCAAAGATTTTAAGAAAAGTTTCTCTCAAGAAAACGTCTCAATAGCAAGGGGTTCCCTCATTTTTCCATAGTCTGTACTTTACTATATAGATATAATTTAGGAATAAAGAAACTTGTTCTTGCATTTATTCAAAAATTCCCCCAAATTAATCTGCATTACATTGCACGTTATCATTTTGAAAGAAAAAATAATTAAAAGAAATGATTTAAAATCTTTTATTCATGATCTTTCATTTTAAAAATTTACAAATGGCCGCCATCATAGTCTCAGCAGTTTTTTGCCTCACTATTTCGCCACCAGCACTGTGTTTTTCAAAGCCATACTTTAACAAAAGGGGTGGCATCCCATAATTCTGAAGGGAGACTAGTAAGATTAATTGCCATCAAGTTCGCTGCATTTTCCACTAAGGCGGTTTCTTTTCTCAGTGTATATCATATTCATCCTTGAAAAACTTATTTCTGCCCCAGAAAGAACTGATGGCCAGAAAATATTTTTAGACTAAGATTTTTAGGGAGATAATAGTGATTTTACTAGTAAAAGTTCTACTAATTAACCCATAGTTAGGAGGGGAAAAGCGGTGGATTTATACCTTTCCCAAGGGTACTTGTATATAGGTGAATAAAATGAAACTGAGTAAAATTGGAACTCAGTACTCCACTATCCAATCATGTGCTCTTACCCATCATGCTACCTGCACATCTACGCTTACAGCACATGGTAATCCCAAGCTGTCACCCATCCATCTAGGTACTGACCAATCTCAACATTGCTTAATTTCCATGATCATACAAGAACTGGTGTTTTAATGTGATCTGGCTTTAAGCTTAATAATATTTGAAAAATTATTATTATAGTTTTATTGAGTAAGCTTAGGTGGGATTAAAAATTTTAAGAATGGGTTCTCTCAACATTAAATCTCAATAGCAAAAGGTTCCCTCCTTTTTCCAGAGTCTATACTTTACTATGTAGATATAGTTTAGGAATAAAGCAATTTTTCTCGCACTTACTCAAAAATACCAAAATTAATCTGCATTACATTACACATTATCATTTTTTAAAGGAAAAATAATTAAAAGAAATGATTTAAAATCTTTTATTCATGATCTTTCATTTTAAAAATTTACATGTGATCTGGCCGTAAGCCTAATAATATTTGCAAAATTATTATCACAGTTTTGTTGAGTAAGCTTACGTGGGATTGCAAGGAAAAATAAATAAATAAATGAAAAGAAAAATAATTCAAATAAATGCTTTAAAATGATTCATGATCTTTCATTTTAAAAATTTGCAAATGGCCACTTGATTGTCATAATAGTCTTCATCTATTTTTGCCTCAATCTGTTGTCATTAGCACTGTGATTTTTTCCTAGGCCATGTTTTAATGAAAGGAGTGGCATTCCGTAAATCTAGAGGAAGACGAATAAGATTAATTACTATCAAGTTTCTTGAATTTTCCACTGTAAGGCGGCTTCTTTTATCTGAGTATAAAATATTAATTCTTGAAAAACCTCTTTCTGCCTCGGAAGAACTGATAGCAATCGTATTGATAATAGTTTTTGCTTTTTGTCACGCTATCTCTCCGTAGTATAAGTATACTTTGGACAAGTCCATCTTGTGTACAAGGGGCGAGCCCCACAATAGATAGCAATTGTATTGATAATAGTTTTCGCTTTTTGTACACTTGAAAGAATTACAGGATTATGAAAGTTTTTCAGGACATTTTCTACATATTCACGAAAATTATTAATGAGAAAGTTATGATGAAAAATTTTACTGAAGCCATTTTGCTTTTCTTCTGCAGCTTTCCAGGGAAGAACTATTTCTTGAATATTCCAGGTATATGGCTCTAGCAAGTTCAGCAGTTCATAATATTTGCATTAACCGTTAAATGATCACCTGAATTTACATCCCCAATGTGACTACAGTTTGTAGACAATCTAACATTAGCAGTTTGTTCGGGTTGCAGCTAGCAACGGGTTCGTTGAGCTCCTAAAAGTCTAAGAAGAGGTTCTCGCGAACCCGCTGAATTCCACCACTGGATAGAGACCAAGATTTTTAGCAGCATTTTCTAGATGATGTAGGATAACTGTAATATTGGTAATTGTGTTTGCAGTGATTGCGAGGCCATCTGCATAATCAATATCGGTCAAATTTTGTGCAGGATATCGACTTCAGAAACTTGGAGATAAAGTAAAACCTCGTTGATGTTTGTCGAGGGTGGCTCTCAATACGTTGTTAAGGGTGATAACAAACAGAAAAGGTGTCACCCAGTATGACCCTTGTTATGATATCGAAGAAGCTAGTGTCTTCGTCTTGAAATCTAACATAAGATTCGTAAAGTTTGGAAGGGCATCATTTTGGCAGTTACTGTTTCAGAGTTGAGAGTGCCAAGTGCGAGAAGGACCATTTTCTCTTATGTACAAAATCGAAGACTTTAAAAATCTCTACAAAAAGTAAGGCGGTCTGTAGAATTTGCTCTGACGCGGTCAATAACACGCCAAGCTGCCAGGATTTATCGAACGGTTGATTTATTTTTTCGAAAGCCATTTTGAATTTTTTCGGAGCACTTTCTCTACTCAAAAAGTATGGATGCACGTCTTCTCGTTCCAGTTATGGCTTAATTAGTAATACGTTTAACATTAAAACCATTATTATCTAAAAAAAAAAAAAATCTTTACGAAATATTTAGACTTCGGCTTTAAATAACACATAGAGATTGGCAAACAGCTAAACAAAAACAACTCACCAACGATTGAACCACCAGTTGAGGACGGGTGTGAGATATCCAGCAGGATTGCAAGATTACGTTCTTAAAGGGTCACCGGCCATCTACCACAATGGGATAGAATGGATCTCGAATTTATGTGTAAAGCCAACACGAAGAATGACTTAATGACTTTTTACCAAAGTATTCTTCAAGATAAATAACCTGCCTTTTTCTTTTTTTTTTTTTTTTTTTTTTTTGGTAACCTGTATCCCAGTAAAACTTGTCTTCTAGTTAGGTCTCCACCAGGTCTTACAGCACTCTCAAACACCGTACGATCACCGATATTCAGCAACGTCTTGCCTGGTAAGTACGTAGATGGGTGACCGCTTGGGAATAACTGGCCAAACAGCCAGGATTTTTCCAACGGTTGATTTATGTTTTTGAAAGCCATCTTGAATTTTTTTCGGAGCACTTTCCCTACTTCAGATTGTATCCTGTTGAGAAGCATGGAGTTGTAACTTTTTGCTGCAACGGGGGTGACTGTGATTTCCCCGTAATTTTATGAATAAAGCCAATACAATGAATGACTTATTGACTGTCTACCAAAGTATTCTTCAAGATTAATAATCTGTCTTTTTTTTTTTTTTTTTTTTGGTAACATGTACCCCAGTAATACTTGGCTTCTAGTTGGGTCTCCAACAGGGTTTACGGCACGCTCAAACACCGTACGATCTACGATATTCAGCAACGTCTTGCCTGGTAAGTACTAGATGGGTGACCGCTTGGGAATACCGCTCAGATGTCAGGGGGTTTTACTCGGTAATAACTAGGAACTGTAAATCTATGAACTAAGTTCCAGTTCCACTCAGGTTCGTTATATTAACATACGCAAAAATGTCCTTAGGGAAGGCATGGATCTATCTTTTCCCTACCGCCAGCTCTGGGCTAATTAGTGCTCCCTGTATCACTAAACCGTTGTCATTTCTAGAAAATCATCTTAAAAGCTAAAAATATTTTCTCGCTTTAAATAACCTGCAAAACCTCTTAGAAAACGAATCATTCAGATTAATTATATTATTAGGTTGGTGCAAAAATAATGACGTAATAATGTCGTTTTTTGACGTATTTTTTTAACGTCAAAAATCGACAATATTACGTCATTATTTTTGCACTAACCTAATATTTCGCTGACCATATCTCGGTATTTATCGTCTAGTTCATATTTAAAATGTCGCTACGTTATTACTCTTCCTGATTCCAACGAGTCCATGTTTGCTTAACCTAGCCAAGGGATTAAGCTCACATACACGGCGTCAACAAATTCATGAGACAAAGACAATTTTTTCACGCCAGAATCTATCTTACATATTTATATGTCTACAATTCGTCCACACTTTAAATGTTGCTGCCCCATCGGGTTTAGGGCGCCTGCTATATCTTTAAAGATTCTGAATAAAACCCGAAGAATAATTACATCCACTCATCAAGAGACTTCATGATTAATTGAATAGTAGCTCGAATTCGGATAAAATTTTATTGATTGTTACTGCTCTATCTCTTGATAGCGTGTTCTCTAATTTCAGAGTCTGCTTGCTCTAAAAACGTTCTTTTCTAGAATTATCCTGGTTAACATTTTTTCCGAAATGAAATCATTGTTATGTGATGATATGACTTTTCCGACAGTTCATGCGCATATGTCTGACATGGCATTTGAGGCCTGACTGTGATTTGCCGATTATATATATATATATATATATATATATATATATATCAAGAAATAATCATACATAGAATCAATCAGCAATATTAATGCGATTAATGGCGAAATCACTTCGCTAGTAGAAACATAATGTATGCATTAAAATACTGTTAATCCATTGAATGATGTGATCCTCATTTATAAAACTCTTGTCAGATGTTTCTAGTGTATATTTTTTTAAGTTAACCAAGTACTTTCGAAGATCCATGTCTTTATCATCAGGCTGTAATTTTTTTCCTTTAAAGTTAAAACTTGAAGACGAAAGATGTTTTTTAAGAATGTGCTATTTATTGACGCTTGTTCAATCTCAGAACGTGCGAGTCGCAATGTTAAAGTTCAAAATTTCAAGTGAGAATTTTTATATGAATTTTGTAATATGGTAAATCCACGAATTCTTTTTTTTACAAGTGTTTTTCAGTTAACATGACATGAACTAAGTATATAATTCAATTGATATAGTGATATGTCTGAGTAGTTTTTTTTTTGGGGGGGGGGTTGTTTTTTTCTCAGGAATTCCGTCCCGGTTTCAAGGCATGGTGGGTGATAATTTCACTGATCCTTTTGTTCTTGTTTTTGCTTCCCTCGGGCGTTGAATGCGGCAAGTTTCAAAGACATTGTTGCCATTCAAACAATTAATACTTAGTATTGCTCAGTTATTACTCACTCTGATTCCAACTATTCCATGTTTGCTTAACCTGACCCAGGGATTAAGCTCACATTCACGGCGTCAACGAATTCATGAGACAAGGGCAATTTTTCTCGCCAGAATCTATCTTACATATTTATATGTCTACAATTCGTCCACTCATTAAATGTTGCTGCCACATTTGGTTTTGTCTTGTTTTGTTTTACGGCATATCAACACCTCAGTGGGTTATTTAATGCCGACACTTTTTTTTTATTGCTGGTAACATTTTTTTTTTTTTTAAATGTATTGCTGGTAATAATTTTTCTTTAAAAATTTATTGCTGGTAATAATTTTTACAAAGTATTTCTGGTATTAAAACCTGTTTTTATACATTCATAGTGTTTTGACCCCAGTTTGGGGGTTAACTATTTTCTTATAACTGGGACCCTATCAGGTGCTACCTACGTGGGTCAGGATGGACCTGGGAACACCAGCAATTAAGAGGTGGTTACACGCTCCTCAAATTTCCTGATCTGTCTTGATGTTGGACTTAATTTATCGTCTTACACAGGATGAGGATATAGTTTATCGTCATACCCAGGATGGCACATCAGGTTTAGGGCTCCTGCTATATATTTAAAGATTCTGAACTGTTGTGGATTCCGAGATGAATCCGGTTTCCAAAGAATGACAAACGCAATAATCAAATAAAAGAAATACAATGTATTTGCACAATCATACAAAGAGTAATACTGTTAGTAAGTCCAGGAATGTGGTTAGTAGCAAATACAGATAGATATATACAGTCTCGAAGAAGGACTTTCTTAGAGTCTAAGTGCTTGTAACTGGTTTCTACGAGAGGTTACCTCACTCTACCCGACTACCGACTACTCTCACTGACTGTAACTCTAGGTATTTAACGGCAGCAGTCCAGGTACAATTGGTAGAGTCCAATTATATAGAAAAAGGGGTGGACCCCATAATATGAACAAAATCAAAAGAAGAATTATAGCTCCTGACATGTCATCCCGGCTTCAGTGACTTTCCCACCAAAATAAGGTGGCTTCCCTGTAAATATTTAAATATTTTCATGGAAAACTGTACGGAACTTTCCTCTATGATAAAATAGTATAAAAATTGTAGCCAATGTAAATATTTATTGGGGTTTCATTTTCAAAAGTTGTTATTTTTATCCCCTCATCCAACAAACAAATTGTACATTTTTGGACGAATTAGGACTTCAGAGAAACGCCGAGGTATTGTGGTGGGCGTAGTAAGAATGGAAAGTAAGATTGCGTTGTTTTGGTGTAAGTTTGTTTGCATCAGGTGTGTATTTAGGCAACAAATTCTCTTTTAGGCATGTCTGATTGAATAAATTACAGACATTATGTCTGCTAATTTTTAACAAAATCCGTTCATACTCACGAATAACCTTTGATAAATGTTAAAGGATGACAGTAATGTGCTATAGCTGTTTAAATTTCTTTTATATCTATTTCCCAAGTACTTTCGATCTTTTTTGCAAGATCATCTTCAGGGGTGCAAGTAATCCAAAATTATATTAGGTTGGTGCAAAAATAATGACGTAATAACGTCAAAAAACGACATTATTACGTCATTATTTTTGCACCAACCTAATATGTTGGTTATTAATATAAATATTTATACAAATTTGTGCGTTGTTATCCATTACATCATTCAATGACATGCCTAAAAGAGAATATATATATATATATATATATATATATATATATATATATATATATATACATATATATTGATTAATTCAGATGAATTAAAGAAATCAGTGAGTCAATTAAATGCCATAGGAGATACAGACTTGGGTTATCTTGTCTTTTACGAGATATGACTGACATAAGAAGTTTTATTCCACAGTAGGTTGTGTTTTTTTTTCTGCAGAAGACTGCTTACCAATTGTTGTAAAGTAGGGAAGGTTACTGGATAGAATAATCAAACGAATGTTGGTAATGAACGATAATACTTAGGACATGAACAACACATATAAGATACGCCAGCGGCACGTAGAAGAAGTAGTCAACTGCTAGAAGTGAGTCAAGTGAATTCCACAATGAATCCCCAACTCTAGGATATCTACCAACCGTTCCACGTGGTCATATGTGGCACAAAGCCGAATTTAATGTGGGGTAACCCAGTCCTTAGGATCGTCCAAAAATTTTCCGTAGACCCCATATAAAACGGGGTCAGGTAGCTGTTTTCAGAGACGAGACTCTGCCTTTCGACATAGACTAGTCTGGAGATTCTCTCTGCTCGGAGGCAGAGAGTTTTACCAGCTAGAGACAAATCTCCAACTCCATTATATCTACCAACCACCCCACGCGGTAAGATGTGGCACAAGGCTGAAAATATGGGGTATCCGAGCCTCGTCTAGGGATCCTTTCTACCCGGAGGCAGACAGTTTGACCAGCAAAGAATCTCCAACTCTAGTATATTTAGCCAGCCCACCCCACGAGTGTTGCTTATCCACAAGGCCAGATTTAACGTGGTTCTCCGAGCCCATAGCCTTGGCCAAAAATTTTCCCTTTCGAATCCGTATAAACAGCTTCAGGTTCAGTCAACCTCCTCGAACGAGACTCTGCCCTTCGGCATCGGCAGAGCCTCGTCCTGGTTCCTCTCTGCCCGAAGGAACTTGACCAGCACAACTAAAGACAAATCTCCAACACTAGACCAAGTTCAGTATCCACTACTGTACTTATGGGAATGGGGCATACCCATTATCGTCCGTAGGTATGTTACAACACCAACCAAAGCGATAGGACCTAGTGTAACTTGCCATTCAACCCCTAGCGGGGGTGGAAAGAGATGAATTTATTACTTTCCCAAGGCTACTTGGGCGTTAGTGAAAAATACAGAACCTGACTGAAATTGGAAGTCGACTCTACGATTTCTCATCCCGAGCCGATACCCCTTACACCACAGTACAAATTCTATTTCAATCATAAGACTTTTTTTATATCTAATCCAGTAGATGTTATTTTCACGGTTTATATATATATATATATATATATATATATATATATATATATATATATATATCAGAGAATTTTACTCAAACACATGCAACCCATGTATCCAATTTAATGTTAATAGTTATGTGTGCATACGGGCGAGAGTATATTTTCTACAATCCCGAGGGTCGGCATTTGCTTGATATTAGCGAACCAAATCCGGTTTACGTCACCCACTGCGATGTGCCATCAGCTGAGCTAAATCTATCAACTAAATACTTCTGTCTGGAAGACATTCCATCTTTAATTACCATATTCTGTATACCTGTCTCAATGTCAACTATTCTGCTTCTCTCTTTCTTTTTCATACCCTCTCTCTTTCTCTCTCTATCGCTCTCTCTCTCTCTCTCTCTCTCTCTCTCTTTGTTTGAAGAGAGAGAATATGAAATTCCAACTTGCTTATCCTATAAATCTCAAATAAGCAAGAAGCCGCTCCGACGCGGCAGATTTCACCAATGACACATTTATATTTCGTTGCAATGAAAATAAATCCGGCGAATGAAATAAATTCCTGAGCCAATGTCAACTTGGCGAATAAAACTCTCAACAGAACAGTTGAATGCTTAAATCTTCTAGCACAGATATTAATTTAACAATGGTCTCTGGCAACTGCGTTAAGTAATGGTTAGCTGGCTACTGGCACTTATCATTATAACAGAAATTAGTTTAATCCTCATCTGGAGACGCTCGTCTGTGAGGGTTTTCTTTCTATCCGTAAAATAACCACACGTTTTACGGTACTCGGACATTTGCCTGACGGACATTTATCCGAATGGACATATAGCCGAATATGTAATGGCGTACTTACATGTATGTCACTCTTTATCGTAAGGTGCTAGATATCTTTATATATATTTACTGTATTAATTTATAATTTTTCATTTTTTTTTATAGGCTTTTTAAAAAATCTATTCTGTATATATTATATTTTACTTCAAGTATTACTTTAAGATGATAAGTGTTTTGAGAAAAAGCACATTTTACTACAACAAAAATCTTAAGCTTTTACGCTATGAAAGATCTTTTAATTTCGCTTTTAATGATCATTATCTTAAAGAGATGAACTATTAGGATGGTGCAAAAATAATGACTTAATAATGTCGTTTTTTGACGTTAAAAAACACGTCAAAAAACGACATTATTACGTCATTATTTTTGCACCAACCTAATTGATTTTATCTTACTGTTAAACACGAATTTAAATAATTAGGTACGACTTTTTTTACCCAAATACACAGATATTTTTTAAAATACTAATTTCAATAAACAAATATTGAAATAAGAAAATTTGTAACTTTAAATTTAGATTTAGCAATTTAATCATTTTAAATTCAGTGGTAATTATTAGTCCTATTCTACCTTATAATACTGCTAATTAAAATAGTTAAAGTATTGCTTTTTCTATTTTTACTTGTATTTTTGGTGGAATATCAGTCGGTCAAATGCCCGGCTAGGCGTTTTAATCAACACTGAAAATTAGGAAATCTGTAATATCTTATATTTACGAATGATAAATGCATTAGTAAAATCAGTAGTCATATTGTTTGATTTTGTCAGAGAAAAATTATTAGAACTTGGTATAACAGGAAAAGGGATTAAATGAAAGAAATACCAGTCAAAAACTTAATAATAACTACCAATGCTTCATATAATACATTCAGTGAACTTAAGACTATTATTACTTAGTGGAAAAGGAAGAGAAATACAGAGTGTTTCAAAAAGAATACGCCAAAATCATCACATGATGTGTCAATAACGAAAAAAATTACAAACCTCTAGCATGAACACATGTGTTGTATATACATTCAAGTTTCATTTCATGTTTTATAAGTGCTCAATTTGGCCAACACCGGCAGCGCGGACAACATCAAGCCGATATGAGAATTCCTCCCAAAAGCGCCTCAGCATGTCACGGTCCACCGTGTTGATTGCAGCTGTTATTCGATCTTTCAAGTCATCGATACTTGCTGAAAGTGCTGGAACATAAACTTGGTCTTTAACATACCCCCACAAGAAAAAGTCAAACATAGTGTGGCCCGGGGATCTGGCAGGCCAAACACAGAGTGCAAGGTCTTTAGCACCTCTCCTCTCAATCAATCGCTGAGGCATGTTTTCATTCAGATAAGCTCTAACCCCGAGATGCCAATGGGGTGGTGCTCCATCTTGCTGAAAAATGAAGTCATTCGAATCTGCCTGCACCGTGACAATGGCGTTTGTTTTCGCGAACTCAAGCACGCAAAATGCCTTCTGCTGAGGAGTCGCGATTTTGATTGATCTTCCCACAATTCAGCTGCACCGGAAGTTATACTAACGGCAACGGTGAAACTGACACCCAATCAAACTTTGATAACTACTCTATCAAATAACCACTGATTGAGTCCACTACAATGCTATAGACCTGAAAAAACAGCGTAATGATTTTGACGAATTCTTTTTGAAACACCCTGTACTATGAAAGAAATACTAGTTCAAAATGAATAATAGCTGAAAAGGCTTTATCTAAGCAATTCAGACAACTTAAGACTATTACTATTTAGTTTAACATAAGAGAAATACGATGAAAGAAATCCTAGCCAAAAATTAATAATAATTACCAATGCTTCATCTAAAAAACAGACAATGTAACTATTATTAAGAAGAAGAAATTCAAAGAATGTAATTCTAAGGAGAAATATGGTGAAAAATACTACAAAAATTGATAAAGTTACATGTCAGAGAATGTTTTAAAAGTAAGAGCGGTTGCTAACACTGCATCCTGATACAAGATGATCAGTTGTTCCTGGATATTTATCACAGAATCTACATTTGGGGTCAACACAATTTTTCAGTATATATGCTCGGTAAATCTTTATTTCTTAACAGTGAACACTGCTTGCTTTTCGTTCTGGGTATAACGATAAACTAAATCCGCTTCCTGGGTAAGATGATAAACTACGTCCAGCAGCAAGGCCTCGGATCAGGAGGTTTTGAGGAGCGTGGAACCACCTCTTAATTGCTGGTGTTCCTAGGTCCACCTTGATCCGTGGTGGTAGCACCTGTTAGGGTCCCAGCTATGGGCAAATAGTTAACCCCAAAATGAGGTAAAAAGCATAATAAAAGTGTAAAAATAGGTTTTAATACCAGAAACCCTTTGTAAAAAATTATTACCAGAAATAAATTTTTGAAGAAAAAAACTATTACGTTTTTGATACGTAAAATACGTTTTTGAAAAACAAAAAAAATTACGAGCAATACGTTTTTGCAAAAAACAAATTTCTAGCAATACGTTTTTGAAAAAAAAACTTCTAGCAATACGTTTTCGAAAAATAAAAAATTCTAGCAATACGTTTTTGAAAAAAAACTTTCTAGCAATACGATTTTGAAAAAATAACCTTTCTAGCAATACGTTTTTGAAAAAAAATTTCTAGCCATACGTTTTTGAAAAAAATTTCTATCAATACGTTTTTGAAAAAAAAATTCTAGCAATAAGTTTTTGAAAAAAATATTTCTAGCAATACGTTTTTGAAAAAAATATTTCTAGCAATACGTTGTTGAAAAAAAATTCTAGCAATACGTTTTTGAAAAAAAAAAATTCTCGCAATACGTTTTTAAAAAAAACTGTCTAACAATAAGTTTTAGAAAAAAACTTTCTAGCAATACGTTTTTGAAAAAAAAAATTCTAGCAATACGTTTTTAAAAAAATATTACCAGCAATACATTTTGGAAAAAAAACTATTACCAGCAAAACGTTTTTGAAAAAAAAATATTACGAGCAATACGTTTCTGAAAAAAAAAATATTACCAGCAATTTGTTTTTGAAAAAAATATTACTAGCAATACGTTTTTTAAAATAATATTACCAGCTATACATTTTTGAGGAAAATATTTTTTACCAGAAATAGAATTCTGACAAACAAAATATTACCAGGAAAAAAAAAGTTGTCGGCATTAAATAACCCATTGAGGTTGATATGCCGTAAAACAAAACAAACAGCTTGCTTTAAAAGAGTTAATCTTCACTAATATAAAGATCGAACATTTTTTTATTCTTTCGAAATACAATCTTCTTATTATTTTATTTCCATTCATTTCTGTTTTATATTTTTTCCTTCCGAGGACAAAAGACCTGAGCAATTTTGAAAAAAAAAAAAAAAAGATCCTACTCATTTTATATAGATACATTTTTTTGTAATGTGTGAGCTTTACGAATGAGTACAGTTTTTGTATTTTTTAAAAGTATGGGATACCAAGAATCCCTTCAACCTATCCGAGGGCTCCAGCTCCAACTGAAATGGATGTCCACATGTGAATATTTTTTTAGATTTACACTTCAAGATCCTTTTATTTTGATACTTTATTGAGTATCTTCAAAGAGACATTACAAACTGCTGGGACTACCATGTCAATAAGGAAGCACATTTAATATCTGGGCGATTAGCTTTGTGTGTAATATAAAGTCCCACAAAATTAATATAGATCCTATCTCCGTAACTGGGTCTTGGTAGTGTTCATAACAATTTCTTGCTGTTTCCTTTCTGTAAAGATTTGCAAATTTTCCAGTGCATATATTGGCCCACTCTCTCATACGGGGTTTTATATTCAGTGGATGCGAATACCGTGCAACCTGATACAAGATGGTCAATTTTTTCTGGATATTTATCACCCAATCGTCATTTCGGGCTGACATAATTTTCAGTATGTGCGTAGTAGTAGTAGTAGTAGTAGTAGTATTATTATTATTATTATTATTATTATTATTATTATTATTATTATTATTATTATTATTATTATTATTATTATTATTATTATTATTATTATTATTGTTGTTGTTGTTGTTGTTGTTGTTGTTGTTGTTGTTGTTGTTGTTGTTGTTGTTGTTGTTGTTGTTGTTGTTGTTGTTGTTGTTGTTGTTGTTGTTGTTGTTGTTGTTGTTGTTGTTGTTGTTGTTGTTGTTGTTGTTGTTGTTGTTGTTGTTGTTGTTGTTGTTGTTGTTGTTGTTGTTGTTGTTGTTGTTGTTGTTGTTGTTGTTGTTGTTGTTGTTGTTGTTGTTGTTGTTGTTGTTGTTGTTGTTGTTGTTGTTGTTGTTGTTGTTGTTGTAGTAGTAGTAGTAGTAGTAGTAGTAGTAGTAGTAGTAGTAGTAGTAGTAGTAGTAGTAGTAGTAGTAGTAGTAGTAGTAGTAGTAGTAGTAGTAGTATCAATTATTTCTTTCTGAAGTGAAATAGAGATGACGCGCTTTTTCGAAGCTACTAAAACAAATTTTAAATTTATCAGAAAAATTTAAATATTGCTTAAATGTAATACAAATATTAATTAATTAATAATAATTAATTTAATACCATTCGAAATTGTTATTATGTTTACTTCATTTTGTATATATATTTTCATTATTATATTTATTTGAAGTTATATATCTATTGTTTTTTTTTTTTTTTTACGCATTTCAACCCAGGCAAGGGGTTACAGAGAGTGAGAGCAAGAGTAAAATAGGGGGTTGAGGAAAGTATATAGAGAAGGACGGGGATCAAGATCAAGGCATCAGAAGATGTCGATTGACATTACATTTGAATATTTTAAGATTATAGCTACCAGGGAAGCAGGTAAGAGGGAGGGAGTTCCATTGTTGGGAAGTACAAGAGAAGAAGCTTTTGGAGTAGAAAAGGACCTATCACATTGCATATCCGTCTATGGATTTTGTCGAACAGCTTGAGATGAACAGCGGGGATACCAGAGCTTATATGTCAACAGTATTCAATGCAAAAACGAACGGTTGGTTTATTTCATTTTTTTCTACTCTTAGCAGGTTCTTCTGTATTAGTATTCATTTGTTTTTGTACAACTAACCTGAAGATTATTCGTATTATTTTTTACTTACTATTTCTGCTCACCCAAATTAATATTTATCAAGTTTGCATTTACTATTGCCGTTCATTTTTATCAATGAATACTATAGATGTTAATACTGTCAAAAATGTAGTATAAATTATTTTGTTCTATGTTAAATAATCACTTCATAATCTCCAACTTATTTTTGGCTTAAATCCCAATTTATTAGGTTGGTGCAAAAATAATGTCGGTTTTTGACGTTAAAAAAATACGTTAAAAAACGACATCATTTTTGCACCAATCTAATATTATGTTGGTGCAAAAATAATGACGCAATAATGTCGTTTTTGACGTATTTTTTAACGTCAAAAAACGACATTATTACGTCATTATTTTTGCACCAACCTAATATATATATATATATATATATATATATATATATATTTTATCTTTCTGCTATATTTTTTTTTCTAAAATTAACAACATTTCGACATTTTGTTAATGTTATGCCAATTTCGTAAATTTTCTTCCTTTCTAATATTTTGGCTTAATTAACATTTTGTATATTAAAAAAAAAAAAACGTTAATTTTTTGGAGTATCTAAAACACGTAATTTATATAATGTTTATATATACTTATATATGATGCAAATATTGTCATAGCCGCAGGTGATAGTGTAGACACGGTCTCATTGTCTATAAAATGCCTTCTTGGTCTTGATCTCAAAGAGTCGCGGGAAAATTTTCTGCCTGGTTAGTGAAGAAACGAAGGAAACTTGGTCTCCCAAACATGTAATGCGCATTTCACCTAACTGAAAGAGCCGACAGTTACTTAGAGAAACAAAGGTGTGGAAGTTGTGGAGAGATATGACCACTCAATTATGTATCACGTATTGCAGTGATTAATGTTATTCAAATTATTTCAAAAATTAATTTCAAATAGTGTTTCGAAAATACTATTTAATTTGAAAGGAAATATATTTGATTAATTGTAAAAATTATATTTTTTTTAAACTCAGGTGTCATCTGAATTTTCTATATTACTTAAAGATTTTACAGAATAAAAGAATTTCCGAGGACTTCAAAATATCGATTCCTGAATCAGTAACAACTTTCCTCTCGGTTCCAGAAATAAAATCCATTCTTTTTCATGTTACCACGCACAACTTGCAGATTGTCTTAAGCCTTTGTCGAACCAATGTTCCATTTGTTTCCTTGGTTGGCTGGTTTTGTTTAAATCAACATCTCTATGGGTAATACCAAAATCTAAATATTTTCGCCCATTTTTTTTTTTTTTGAGTGGGTGTAATAATAATTGTTTTAGTGATACAAATCTTACTAATTAACCCATAGCTGGAGGAGAAGTGGTGGATGCAGACCTTTCCCAACGGTATTGGAGCATATACGAATATAATGGGTCCAACGGGAATTCGAACTCGGCTCTCCGATTAACAATTCCGAGTCATATACATTAGATCACCGGCACATCCACGTTTACAGTCCACGGTATTCCCAAGCTGTCACCGATCTAGGTACTGACCAGACATTAATTGACTTCGGTGGTCTTAAGACCAGGCCGAGTTAAACACATAGTTTTTTTTTTTTATCTTTAATATTTTTTTTTTCTTCGTTTAGAAGATTTGTTCGAGGTCTAGAACAAGGCTACAAGCTTACAGTTACAAGATTGACTTAATGTCTGTTTACCTAAGTACGCTTAAAAATTTATAGCCTGATTTTTTTTATACCATACACCCCAGTAATATTAGGTTGGTGCAAAAACAATGACGTAATAATGTCGTTTTTTGACGTTAAAAAATACGTCAAAAAACGACGTTATTACGTCATTATTTTTGCACCAACCTAATACTTATTTTCTAGTCCACCAGGAATTACGGCGCGGCGAAACACCGGTTATAAATTCAGCAACGTCGAGACTAGTCAGTACCTAGATGGGTGACTGCTTGAGAATATGATGAGTTGTAAGCTTGGATGTGTGGGAGGTGTAATGAATAAAGGCTCTGAAATGTTAATCGGAGTTGAGTTTGTAATATTAACTTATGCGCAAATATCTCTGAAAAGGTATGGATGCATGTCTTCTCGTTTTAGTTATGGCTTATTTAGTATGACGTTTAACATTAAAACCATTATTATCTAAAAAAAAAAAATCTTTACGAAATATTTAGACTTCGGCTTTAAATAACACATAGAGATTGGCAAGCAGCTAAACAAAAACAACTCATCAACGATTGAACCACCAGTTGAGGACGGGAGTGAGATATCCAGGATTGCAAGATTACGTTCTTAAAGGGTCACCGGCCATCTACCACAGTGGGATAGAATAGACCCCGAATTTATGTGTAAAGCCAACACGAAGAATGACTTAATGACTTTTTACCAAATTATTCTTCAAGATAAATAACCTGCTTTTTTTTTTTTTTTTTTTTTTTTTTTTTTTTTGGTAACATGTATCCCAGTAAAATTGTCTTATAGTTAGGTCTCCAGCAGGTCTTACAGCACGCTCAAACACCGTACGATCACCGATATTCAGCAATGTCTTTCCTGGTAAGTACGTAGATGGGTAACCGCTTGGGAAAAACTGGCCAAACAGCCAGGATTTTTCCAACGGTTGATTTATGTTTTTGAAAGCCATCTTGAATTTTTTTCGGAGCACTTTCCCTACTTCAGATTGTATCCTGTTGAGAAGCATGGAGTTGTAATTTTTTGCTGCAACGGGGGTGACTGTGATTTCCCCGTAATTTTTTGCAGTTCCTAGAACTCCTTACTTTCATTTTCATCTTTGTTGTTACTATCGCAACTTTTCAAACATTGTTCTCCTCAAGTGTTTGACGACCGGAGCAACTTTCAGGGAATTTATATATCAAACCTTTATTTAATTTACCGGGTTAGATTGTTCTAGTTCGTTAAGTTGAAACTCAGGTTCCAGTTCCGGTTCCTGTATGATCAGAGAAGTTAAGTAACGCCAAGGCTGGTCAGTGCCGAGATAGATGACTGATTGTGAATACGAGGTACTGTAAGCTTGGATTTGCAGGTGGTGTAATGGATAATGGCTTAGAACTGTTAATAGGTGTCGGGTTGGTATTATTCACTTACACGCAAATACCTGTTGTGGTAGGATCCACCTAATTTGCATAGTGGAGTACCGACCATATAAATATGGTTGGTACCGGGAAGAGAGGGAAGGAATCAAGAGATTCTGAGACCGAGAGACTGACTCTCGGCGACTGTCGAACTCTCTGCATTAGCAGAGGGGAACCCGGACAAGGTTTGCCAAAGGGCAAGGTTTTGTCCGGGGAGGTTGACAGGGCCTGAACCCGTCTAGGCGTTTTGAGAAAGGCCATATTTTTGGCCGAGCCTACGGGCTCGGGTATACCCACATTAAAACGGCCTTGTGCCACATTCGATCCTCGTGGGTGGACTGATAAATACAGGAATCAAGAGATTCTCTCTGCGACTGTCGAACTCTCTGCATTAGCAGAGGGGAACCCGGACGAGGCTTTGCCGAAGGGCAAGGTTTCGTCCGGGGAGGTTGACAGGGCCTGAACCCGTCTAGGCGGGTTCAGAAAGGCCATATTTTTGGCCGAGCCTACGGGCTCGGGGATACCCACATTAAAACGGCCTTGTGCCACATTCGATCCTCGTGGGTAGATTGATAAATACAGGAATCAAGAGATTCCTCGGCGACTGTCGAACTCTCTGCATTAGCAGAGGGGAACCCGGACAAGGCTTTGCCGAAGGGCAATGTTTCGTCCGGGGAGGTTGACAGGGCCTGAACCCGTCTAGGCGGGTTCAGAAAGGCCATATTTTTGGCCGAGCCTACGGGCTCGGGGATACCCACATTAAAACGGCCTTGTGCCACATTCGATCCTCGTGGGTGGATTGATAAATACAGGAATCAAGAGATTCTGAGACCGAGAGACTGACTCTCGGCGACTGTCGAACTCTCTGCATTAGCAGAGGGGAACCCGGACGAGGCTTTGCCGAAGGGCAAGGTTTCGTCCGGGGAGGTTGACAGGGCCTGAACCCGTCTAGGCGGGTTCAGAAAGGCCATATTTTTGGCCGAGCCTACGGGCTCGGGGATACCCACATTAAAAGGGCCCTGTGCCACATTCGATCCTCGTGGGTGGATTGATAAATACAGGAATCAAGAGATTCCTCGGCGACTGCCGAACTCTCTGCATTAGCAGAGGGGAACCCGGCCGAGGCTTTGCCGAAGGGCAAGGTTGCGTCCGGGGAGGTTGACAGAGCCTGAACCCGTCTAGGCGGGTTCAGAAAGGCCATATTTTTGGCTGAGCCTACGGGCTCGGAGATACCCACATTAAAACGGCCTTGTGCCACATTCGATCCTCGTGGGTGGATTGATAAATACAGGAATCAAGAGATTCCTCGGCGACTGTCGAACTCTCTGCATTAGCAGAGGGGAACCCGGACGAGGCTTTGCCGAAGGGCAAGGTTGCGTCCGGGGAGGTTGACAGGGCCTGAACCCGTCTAGGCGGGTTTAGAAAGGTCATATTTTTGGCCGAGCCTAAGGGCTCGGGGATACCCACATTAAAATGGCCTTGTGCCACATTTGATCTTCGTGGGTGGATTGATAAATACAGGAATCAAGAGATTCAACCAGAGACTCTGCCCGACTGCGACTCAGTCAACACATTCTCCAGGAACGGTCTTTCCAGGAATATGCAAAAGACTATATGTAAATATTGTGTACACTGTCTTGTTTCAATACATTTTGTTCTAAGTACATTTTGTGTTGCATTATTATTCAATGCATTAGTCAAGTTTCAACAATACCTTTGAAAAATGTATAAATTAACTTCTCGCCACAGTTATAGATTAATTAGAGATGTGTATTATTATAATCATTATTATCTCCAAATAAAAAAAATAAAAAAACCCTTACAAAATATTTAGATTTCGGCTTTAAATAACCCATAGAGGTTGACATGCCGTTAAACAAAAACAAGTCACCAGCGATTGAACCACCAGTTGAGGACGGGTGTGAGATATCCAGCAGGATTGCAAGATTACGTTCTTAAAGGGTCACCGGTCATCTACCACAAAAGGGATAGAGTGGACTCCGAATTTGTGTGTAAAGTCAACACGAAGATTGGCTTAATGACTGTTTACCTAAGTACTTTTCCAAATTGATAGCCTGACTCCAACTTTTTTTTTTTTTTTTTTTTTGGTAGCATTTATCTCAGTAATACTTGTTTTCTAGTCGAATATCCACCATCGTAAGCAGGTTACCACACCGGTTCCTACGATCACCAAAATTCATAAACGTCAATACGTAGATGTAAGACCGCTTGAGAATACCGTATGCTGTATGCTCAGATGGTCGGGTGGTTTAATCATATTATTATTTATTTATATTATATATTATATATTTATATTATTTATTGCTTATTATAAAATCCAGGTTGTGTGTGTGTGTGTGTGTATGTTTGTTTATATATTGGATCGGATTTCCTACATTTTTCAACCAATTTCAACAAAACTTCACAGGACTACGTAAAATTACCTTGCGGTGGTTCTGACAGCGCCAAAAATTGGAAAAACAATTGTTTTGCATGAAATCAATTTGAAAACACGATTAAGAGACATCGTTGTTTCGAGAATGAAAGGGTAACAACTCATATCGAGTTTATTATAAACCCAGGTTTTTTGTTTGTGTCTGTGTGTTCGTTTATATATGGGATCGGATTTCCTAAATTTTTCAACCGATTTCAACAAAACTTCACTTTTTTTTTGGCAGGTAGTGTTTCTTATTGTCTTGCACACTTTTTTCTTTATTTTTACATTCAGAATGCTTTAAAAAATCCATTTACAAGATAATAGATTTCATAATAACATTGAAAAATTCTATTCAATCGGTAGACTCATAACGATTGAAAACAATGTTTTTGTTTGAGTTTTGGGTTTGACCAATTCGTAAAAAAAAAAGAAAAAAAAAATAATTAAGACATGCGTGTCCGTCAACCTTAAACAATAATCTTTGTCAATTTTATTTTTCAGTCTTTATGATGGTCGATGCTTGATCTGTCACTTACTGTTACATCCCCGGGCAACGCCGGGCTCTACTGCTAGTCGTTAATAGCTAGGAATTGTTAATCAATGAGCTGAGTTCCAATTTCAGCCAGTTTCGTTATATCAACATACGCGCAAATACACATGATTACGTTGTTAAAGGTTCACCGGCCATCTACGACACTGGGATAGAGTGGACTCTGAATTTATGTGTAAAGACGACACGGTGATGAAACGACATCGCAAAGTGAAGGGTTTTCTCGACTGTAGTCACTGTCCAGGACAGAGGGGTTTGCCCGATGCAATCAACAGCTATGACCAAGGCATGCTTTCGAAGATGGAAGCCATCGGTTGTGGTTTGGCCTGGAAAGGTATCGGCTCAAGCAGGTCTACCTGCCCCAGTCACGCTAAGCATGAACGAATAGCTCTCATCCGGGTATCAACCCTGAAATGTGACGGGAAAGAAAATGAGGCGCGCAATTCTAAGACCACTTCCGGTCAAGTGACTGATGATGATGATGATTATGATATTTGCAGTAACAGGGTTTTCCTTTCGTGTCTCTCTAGGTAATTGGGCACCTCGAGGTGGTGCAATAGTTTAGCAAGCTTGTCTCGTTAGAACAGTTACGACCGATTTAGTGAGTCCGTTCCTCACTGGGTGCCCCATTCTTTCGGCCTTGTGTCACATTTGAGCTACACTTGGAAAATCCCTAGACGTTAAACTCGGCCTTGTGCCACATCTACCCTCGTCGTGGAGCTAGTAAACACCGACTTTCTACCTAATTACGGATTACGTTTTGTTAGGCTGTCGGGTTTTTCGTTTGCTCATGTTTAAATGATGGCACAAGGCTAACAAATACTAGCAGTACTTAGTGTTTGTAACCAGTCAGCCATCATACCCTATCATCCATCATGGTCGACAGATCTTAACGTCGCTAAAAAAAACAAAAAAATCTAGAGAACCGATGTTTTGATCGTTTCTTGACCGTCCGCTCACCCTCAACCGTCTTCTCTTAAATAATGACGAATTGCCGATAGTGAAAACGACTGTCCACAGGCAATCATTACCTTTTTTTATATTCTTTTATTTTCTGTTGCCTTTCTCCTTTGTTTTTTGTTTTTTTTTTTTGAGGAAAGTTTGGTTTAAAATGTGGATTCTTTTTTTATTGCCATTGTTTATTATTATTATTATTATTATTATTATTATTATTATTATTATTGCCGTTGTTGTTTTTATTATTGTGGCTTTGGGTTGAAAACTGGCAGAGGCAGGTGTCTGCATACATCTGTTCGCTCGGATTTTATTACAGAAACTGAACTAGCTAATCGCTCGCTAATATCTTTACACGTCCGTTTGGTGACAAAGGCAGAATATCCCGCCATTCCGAAGTTTTCGGCCATTAAGGCATTCTTTTGTTTTCTCGTTAAAAAAAAAAAAAAAAAAAAAAAAAAAAAATCACAGACGTGCCTAGAAAAGCGCGTCTTTCTTGATGAAAACCTATCCTGACGTTCGGGGATTCAATTCTATTTTTCGCAAAAATTTCTCAATCAAATCTCATAGAATATTTTTGGTGGAAGTTGAATTGTATAATACGCACTACCATCAGAAATAATCTTTACTTTCTTTCTTTTTTCAAATTTTTTTTTTATCGTTACTATAGATCAAACACTCTAGTTCACGAATATAAAAACAAATATATTAATTTTTATGAAAGTTAATAGAGAGTTGAAGATTTCCATATAAATTCTTTATAAATTGATCCTCCTACGGAAGCCAAAAGAAAATGTGTTCATACGATGCAATTTCTTAAAATGCAGCCTGCATTCAAATCTTACCGAAAACAGAGGTTTTCGTTCGATTCCCGATGTTAGCCAGAGTTGAGACCGATTTATTGAAAATTACTCGAGTAAATCACAGATAATTTTTTTTTTTAATTAAGGAATTGATGAAAAAGACGCCAAACTTGACGAAAACAAAATTTTATCGTCTAAATATCCGTCAATATGTCATTCATCACCTGTCAAGTGACGCGAAAGTATATGACCTGCTTTGTTTTATTTTCAAATTGCATCTTTTCGACACAGAAGCTAAGTTAACCTTAGTTCAAAATATTTTAAATAAACGTTATAATTTCTGATTTTCTTAAAATAAGTTTTGAAAAAATGATAATTGATTTTTAAAAGAATTTCAAACTGAGATTTTCATTTTTTTTTTATAAAATAGAAAAAAAGGGTTGCCATGATCGATTATCTGTCAATTTTGCCGACTCAAAAAAAAAAAAACAGATTTTTAACGAAAATTTAGGACGTGCTAGGAAAGACTAAAAAAATGTAAAAAAAATACCCCCAAAATATTTGATCTTTTCTCTTAATAATGACATAAACATTTAGACGATAAAATTTTGTTTTCGTTAAGTTTGGTGTCTTTTTCATCATGCTATGCTCTTTTTTTAGCGATCTCGTGGAGGTACCTAAACTTATATGTATAAATCATTTTATAAAAAAAAGGCGAAAATTTTGAACGGACATAAAAACTGTATTTGGTTAAATTATGAATGATATTTTTTTTAAATTTGTTTTTTAATCATTTCAGCCTAAGCAAGGCAACAAAGCCACTAACACGCAGGATTTGAATGGGCATAAAAGTAAAGAAGAAACGTATTAAGGAGAGAGAACAATGAAAGAAGAGAATCTGCGAGAACAGAACATAATGAATGATATTGCGTTTAAATTTTTGAATATTAAACTTGACTGGAAATCTAACATTTTCCTGTGGATATCTTTGTTGGCGCTTGAAATTTTACTAACATCTGACCTGCCATCTATTTACACAATCACGTTATTTAAGATGCCAGTTGTTTTCCTATGTCCACGCTTGCCTGTGAGTGCCAAATTTTCCAAGCCCTCTTTCCTTATTATAGGTCCCAGAAATTTCAACTGTCTCTTTCTGATTCCAAGTATAAAGGACAATTTTGTTTCCAGCTTTCACGTTGTCCCCATTTTCCATTCCTGGTATTCTTATGATCCTTCTGTAGAGGCACATCTTTATTGTCTCCTCTTCCTCAGTGTGGAAATTAACAGCATTCACTTACATACCGGAGGATTGATATTACATGCAAATATTTCTTACAATATTCATTTCTGTGAAATATACAGAAAATGTGGCACAAGGCCTAAAAAAGGGGGATAGGGTAAAGAACGGTCTTCATCTGTCTTAATTTTAAACTTAGCTATCCACAAGCACTGAGCAAGGCATAGAAACAACATATTCTTACTAGCCTTTCTTACTACACTCACCATAATACCACATTGTCTCAATGAAAAAATAAAAAAACTAAATAGTCCCCATATATACAAATCGTCGTATGTGGGCGGGATTAAAACAGCAAATTAAAAAGATCACTAATGAGTATATACAATATGAATCAATCTATTTACAAGAAACTAAACAAAATCATTATTAATAATAAAACCTCCAACAATACATGGCAGAAATAGAGCAGAAATATTAGTTCACTAGACGAAATCAATGCGGGCCTATAAAAATATTAAAAAAAACATTCATTCATGTCTAGCATTCACACAGACACGGACTTATCCAGACACGACAAGAGAAAACGTAAAATACATACAGGCGAAAAAAAAAACGAAAATAGGCCCGCATCCACCAGAGAACTGACATCACTGACCCCGATACGAGAAAAGGGATGAGGAATTAAACTAAAGGAAAAATAGGGACAGAAATAAAAGGGGCCAATGACTACACACACCCTAGCTAAGTTAACTGGAAAAAAGGAAAAAAAAAAACTAAAGATTCAAAAACAAAACCTACACTAACCTAATTTCGGGATGGGTTGCCCAAGTTCAACCCAGGAAGAACAATATCCGGATGCCTAACCGGCATCAAAAAGCCACTCTTGGCCAGCCCCTTTTAGGCAGCACAATCGCGCAAGAGACACCCACCTTTTGCCAAATTCTGATGAGGTGAGCCGTCCTAATCTTGACTTTAAGCTGATGCTTAAAGAACAAGATCAGTTGGGAAGAATTGAACTTCTCGCCCTCATAGAATTTCTTCTTACGCGTCGTCCAAATCACGACTCTCATAACACCTAGTAAGCAAAAGAACATATACTGTTCAGCTTTCGTCATCTGCGGCAACACATTGCTACAAACAGAACTGGCTTGAAGGAAAAGAACTTTCCCTGCAGCATGCGGACCTTCAACAAACCTGCGCAACGGTGCTACCACCCTGCAACGAAAGAAAGCGTGACCAATGGTCTCGACTTCCCCAACACAGCGACGGTAGTTTGAGGATTTCTCCAAGCCCGCTGAAAAAACGTATTTTGGCGACCCGGAAGGCCACACGAATCATCAAATATTTCTTACGACATCTCTCTCTAACTTCCTCAACCTCTGTGTGTGTGTATATATATATATATATATATATATATATATATATATATATATATATATATATATATATATATTATTTTCAATCTACCCAGATGCTTTTTGTTTTGCTTTCGGGGTGGTAGCACCTGCTAGGGTCCCAGCTATGGGCAACTTGTGAAACGCAAAACTGGGGTCAAATATGAAAGTATAAGAATGCATTCTTATGGTAAAACTTTGAACACTGCGCTATGACTTCCATTTCTGAACTATTATCCATTAGAGAGCCCCTAGATCCCCGTTTACAGCACCTGGCATTCCTAGACGTTCACCTGTCTAGATTCAATTTCGGTGATCCTACGAAAACCGGTGATTCAATGTAATACGGCCGTAAGCCCCCCTTTCTCCCTCCACCCCTCCTCTCTCTCTCTCTGAGTGTGTGTGTGTGTGTGTGTGTGTTTGTGCGTGCATGCTGGGATTTCTACTTAGCCAATAAGATTAGGGCACTTCCCTGTCTCTTTTGACTTAGTTCTTTCTTGTATTGAAGTCCGAATGCTGCGATCGCTTGTCTGCATGCCCTTTTGTCTGTTAACACCATCCTTGTTTTGTGAACACATTGCCTTATTCTTGATGCTTTGCTTTGTATATATCGTTTACTCAACATGATTTTTGACCCTGTTCTTTTCATTCTTTTCTTATTGTTTATTTCAAATTTTGTTAATTCAGTTTGTTGAGCATTCTTTTACAAAATTTGGGACGGTTCCCTGACACTAAAACGAGGTAAAATATCCATATAAGATCAAAAGGCCATCATTGTGCCTCAACACGGCAACTGATAACAAATGTCCTCTGAATGCACCCGTCGCATCATTGACTAGTGGATCCATACAGAATACTCCCAGACGGTTTCGAATGATTTCAAAAGCCCCCATGATAAGTTGATGAAGTGTCTCTGTATTATCAATGTCAGCTGAATAAAGCAATTGTTTCTCGTCGTTCCACAGATAAAAATCAAAAGGAACTGAAGTGTGGCGGAGAACGCGCAGACCACGAGAACGCGTCCTAACCATCTTTTTGAAGCAGGTTTGTTGTGAAAGTTTGTAAAAGTGTTTCTGATACACTTTGTACAAACACACACACACATATATATATATATATATAAATTCCCGAGAGGATAGAATCTAGGTAGAGTTCAATGTCCAGGACAGAATAAGAATATAATATAAAACTCACAAACACTAATATTCCATTGTTATAATTTATTACATTGGAATCGTAATCATCAGAACTACAAATTCAAAAACATACATCAAACCTACAAATTCATTATATATATATATATATATATATATATATATATATATATATATATATATATATATATATATATATATATGCTCGCGTAATATGCGACCTAATTTTGAAGCTAATTTTAAGGGGGTCTCATCATACATGAGATATAAAATTAGCGTATGGACTGCTGGGACTGGATACGCCGTTGATCAAACTATATATCCATTTACTGTAGTCAAATTAGCTTCAAAATTAGGTCTTCAAAGGTCGCATGATACGCTGGTATATATGATATATACGTGTGTGTATACATATATATGTGTGTGTGCATCATCTTTTGTATATATACATAGCTGCATACATACATACATACATATATATATATATATATATATATATATATATATATATATATATATATATATATATGAGGGTTTGTGCGTGTGTGTGTTCTCAATGGAGGCGAATGATTCGCTCTAAATGAATGCGATCATACGAGCAGATACATTTTTATCAGACCTTTTGATCCAGTCCCTCCTGATAAGCTTATCTCTTTATTAGAGATTGCTTGCGCTGAGCTCAGTACGTAATAACATAAAGATCCTATCGCTCTCTATGTTCAGATTATAAAATGCATGGTTGGATGTTCGTGTAATCTTGAGTGTGGCCACACAGATATGCCTTTACATATATATATATATATATATATATATATATGAGAATTTATATTCTATAGATATATTGGCGTCTGCATTTTGTAATTACAAACATGCATGAATTTCTCGTTGAAACCCTTTTACGTTTTTGTATATGTTAAAAATACTTTGCTTTCTACTCCTCTGTCCAGGGATCCATTTCGCTATCAAACACTCCCCTCTCTCTCTTTACCCCCTTCTCTCTCTGGTTCTCTTTGCCACTCTCTCTCCCTTTCCTACTCTCCGTCTCTTTCTCTATCTCTCTTTCTCCACACACACAGACATACACACATATATATATATATATTATAATATATTTATTTTAGATATATATTTGAATTTATATATTAGTATGTGTATTTTCTCATTACATACACATATGAATTCATCGTAATACAAAATAAATAAAATTTTCTTCCATTCTTACCATCTTTACATATACACGCATATATACAGTGTCCGATAGAAAAATTGTCGTTTAAATTATGCAAAAATGAAAATAACACCGACATCTCATTTTAACAAATATATTTACCAAAATCACTCAAAAATATCTTGAAATACTAAAGATTAAATTCCTTCAAATTGTCATTGGCTTCAACCACGGTCAGCAGGCGACTTTGGAATCTCCTGCAACTCCTGTAAACGGTCTTCTTGTTTCAATTGATTAATGCTGCAAAAATTCTTGCCTTCAGTTCATCATTGGTGTTACAAGAAAGCTTGTTGCTCTCTCGCTCAACTGCGCCACACACATAATAATGAAGAGAGGTGAAGTCTGGTGGCCAGATTAGAGGGAGATATGGTCGGAGAAATTGTCTGATAGCTATGATTGAGGTTCTTCTGCTTGTGTGGCATGTTTTCAGACATAGGGTCTTCCAGCAGCCATCTTCTTGACTCAGGGAAGCACTACCTACCTTGATGTAGGCCTCCATGTTGAGTGTGGATTTCTCACTAACAAACTCGGGGAAACAAAAACCTTAAAGAAGGAGAATAAAAAAGAAGGACGAAAACATAGAGATAGAAGAAAGGAAGGAAGGAAGGAAGGAAGGAAGAAAGAAAGGAAGGAAAGAAGGAAGGAATGAAGGAAGGGAACACAGAGTTAAAAGAAAGAAAGAAAGAAAGAAAGAAAAGAACGGGACGATGGTGGTAAACACAGATAAACGAAAGAAACAAACAAACAAAGAAACAAACATAGAAAATAAAACGAAGAAAGAACCAAGACATAGCATAAAGAAAGAAAAAACGAAAACGACGAAAAAGATATAAAAATAAAGAAAAGAAGAAAAGAAAGAAAGAAAGAAAGAAAGAAAGAAAGAAAGAAAGACAGGGAGTGGATATAACCACTGAGATAAATAAAAGAAAAAATAGAAAGAACCAGGATATAAACAAAAGAAAAAAGAAAGAAAGAAAGAGAACATGATATAAAATAGAAAAGGGACGAGAAAGAAAGAAAGAAAGAAAGAAAGAAAGAAAGAAAGAAAGAAAAGAAAGAAAAAAGAAAGAGAAAATGATATAAAATAGAAAAAGAAGAAGAAAGAAAGAAAGAAAGAAAGAAAGAAAGAAAGACAGGGAGTGGATATAATCACTGAGATAAATAAAAGAAGAAAAAAAAAGAAAGAACCAGGATATAAACAAAAGAAAGAAAGAAAGAAAGAAAGAGAACATGATATAAAATAGAAAAGGGACAAGAAAGAAAGAAAGAAAGAAAGAAAGAAAGAAAGAAAGAAAAAAAGAAAGAAAGAGAACATGATATAAAATAGAAAAGGGACAAGAAAGAAAGAAAGAAAGAAAGAAAGAAAGAAAGAAAGAGAACATGATATAAAATAGAAAAGGGACAAGAAAGAAAGAAAGAAAGAAAGAAAGAAAGAAAGAAAGAGAACATGATATAAAATAGAAAAGGGACAAGAAAGAAAGAAAGAAAGAAAGAAAGAAAGAAAGAGAACATGATATAAAATAGAAAAGGGACAAGAAAGAAAGAAAGAAAGAAAGAAAGAAAGAAAGAAAGAAAGAAAGAAAGAAAGAAAGAGAACATGTTATAAAATAGAAAAGGGACAAGAAAGAAAGAAAGAAAGAAAGAAAGAAAGAAAGAAAGAAAGAGAACATGATATAAAATAGAAAAGGGACAAGAAAGAAAGAAAGAAAGAAAGAAAGAAAGAAAGAAAGAATTCTATAAAAGTTTGCAATTGGCAAAAAGAAATTGATCGATAACAGAATGAAAAAAATCAGAAGAACAAGAATTAGAAACAAGGAAAGAAATAAATAAATTACAAAAAGCATCTGAAGGAATTTCATGATGAAAGACAAAAATTCAGGGCAGACAAGATGAAGTAAAAGACAAAGGAATGCTTCTAAGAGAATGAATTTTATAATATATTAAGGGGGAATGTAAAATAACAAAAAATGGAAGGATAAAAGAAAAAATATAAAAAAAAGCGATATAAAAAAACGAACTTCTGATAAATGCTGAGCAACGAGAAAATTTGAAATTTGCCACTAAAATGACATTTATAAGTCAGATTAATTTATATGCTTCAAATCAGAAGGAAATAGTTGAAAATTTTGGCGCGCACAATTCAAAATCGGCCATGAGAAAACTTCATCATAATCTGCCGTCTCCCCTCAGGAAGTAGTGATTGTGACGCTCTAAAATCTCCAGACTCTTGAAGCTCTTAATAAATTCTGTCTTTTCTTTATTTCGAAACACTATTCCGTCATCCATTTCTCAAGCTCATCATAGATGTCACGCTCTGATTTACTCTGTCCCCTTTGCCTTCAATCTGCCCTGTGTGTAACAGATTTTCCAAGCACTCCTTCCTCGTTATGTGACCCCCCACCCGCCGCAAAAAAAACTTCAAATGCCTTTTCCTGATGTTGAATATAAACTTCTTTTTTGTTTCCATTTTTTCCAAAACTTTGTTGTTGCTCACATGTTTGGTGCACTCTTTCCACAGCATCCTTCTGCAGAACCACATTTCTGCTGCTGGAGGTCTCTTCTCATCTTGTTGACCATTCACTGCCATATATATATATATATATATATATATATATATATATATATATATATATATATAATTATTTATTCGAAATTATATAATAATATATATAATTATTTATTCGAAAATTATAACAGAAATATGTTATAAAATCACTACAAAATAGTCATACACCAGAAGTGTTGAAACAAAATCACTATTTTTGTAGTGATTATAGAACATCTTTATGCTACAATTTTCGAATAAGTAATTATATTTGCTCTACTCTGTATTGAGCACTCTCTTAAGTATAGTATTTGTTGGTTATTGGAATTTATTCCGTATACACCAATCCTATAATTATATATATATATATATATATATATATATATATATATATATATATATATATATATATATATATAAGCCGCAAGATATCGTTGCGGTTTCTCTAACAAGGTAGTTTTTATTAGGTTGGTGCAAAAATAATGACGTTTTTGACGTTAAAAAATACGTCATAAACGTCATTATTTTTGCACCACACGTAATAATTGAGTAGGTTGTTAGCCTACTGTACATCCCCCAACCTAGAAGATCAGATTTTGAATTCAGACTTATTTTTCTCCTAGACCAGTTGCCATCCAAGGCTATAGAACCCAGTCGGTCCTTCTATTTACCCATAACTGGGGGTGAAAATGATTCATACCTTTCCCAAGTCTATTAGCACGTAAGTGAATGTAATGGATTCGACTGGGATTCGAACTCGACTCCCCGATTCAGTTATGTGCTATCCGTGATACATGCTTAGGCGATAATATATATTTCGATATATGACTGACGTGGCAGATTTTTCCCGCGGTAGTTTGCCATTTCTTTTTTCGGTAGACCAGTTGCTATCAAAGGATATAAAACTAGGTCATTTCTGCTATTTACCCATATCTGGGGGGAGAATTCATACCTTCCCCAAGGGTAATAGCATGTAAGTGAATGTAATGGATTCGACTTGAATTCGAACTCGGCTCTCCGATTCTTCAATCCGAGCTGCTATCCATTGCTCCACCGTGCTTCCATATAGGAGTATCGATATTACTCTTTTCTTTGTTTCTAACGAAATTTTCTGTTTCTTAATACCCTGCTTAGCTTTTGAAATGCGTCTTTCGCTATCCCAATGCGTTTTCGGATTCTAGTGTCGCATTTTACGTCCTCTTTTAGAACATTTCCCAAATATTTAAATTGCTGTACTTGGTTTTATTTTGATTTGTTGGTTTGTAATTTTCATTTTGGGCCCATCCTTTATTCATTCTGTATTCTTGTAGTCAATGTTTAGTCCTTTCTTCACGCTTTCCTTCTTTACCTTCTGTAAGAGATTTTTATAGATTCCTTTCCGTGTAGCAGACAGAGGAGAACATTCAGAAGCTATCAAAGGCCGGAAGAATAAAGGGGAAACGAATAAGCTATGTAACGTATTTTCGTGAAACGATTGCAGAGCGACGGCAAAGATGTGTAGAAGAAAAATGAAATGTTGCTTAAAAATATAAGGGATTGAAAACAGTAGAAAGCCAGTATAAAGCATATCCTTAAATGAAACGGCATATTGTTATATACCGTACCTATGGACACTAACGATTATGTCCCAATCTTCATAAATACATTGGACACTTTTGTAAGTGAGTGTAATATGCTGTCTATTAGTGCACCACAAGCATTGGTGAGCATTTCATATTGTTGATGTTATAAAGATTACCATTTCATTTCCAACCTCCGTTTTGGTTATTCCTCATACAGTAATCCTTTCTAGGTTACAACACTAAGAAAGAAGCTAAGTTTAGCTCATATTCTGAGACGGCACCTAATAATGATGTCGCTTTTAGCAGGCCAGACTATTACTTATATAATGAGTTTAATCCTTACTAGGTGTTCCACATTGATATCCTTTCGTCAGACTAAGCTAAAGTTTGTAAAATAAAATACACTGAACTAAAATAAAAGGAAGATAAGAGAAGAAATGAAAAAAAATAAATAAATAAGATAGAATAAGTAAAGAAAAAATCGAATTATAGAGAATGGAGGGGAACTGAGAGAAGCAGACGATAATGGCATTGTTTTTAAAAGGCGAGTATAAAGAAGAAAAGAAAAACGAAAAAATAAGAAAGAGGTAGACAAAAGTGAGGAAGCGACAAAAGGAATGCTGAAGAATGAATGAAAGAAACTAGCCAAAAAAAGATTTGAAAGAAATGAAATGAATGAGACTCTGAGTGTCTATTTGAATATTAACCGCCCTTTTCAGGCCGCCATTTTTGCGATCTATCTCTGAGATTTCTATCAATTCCTATCTCAATCTGATAGTGTGTCAGTGACGCCAGAAAATTTAGGGAATGTTAGGTTTTCGCAACGCGGGATAACGAAAGGCACACGGAGTGTGGTGAAAGGAAGTTCTTGTACAAGAAATGTGATTAAGATAAACAAAGTATTCATCAGAGATTAAAAGAAAGAAAGAAAGAAAAGAAAAGAAAGAAAGAAAGAAAGAAAGAAAGAAAGAAAGAAAGAAAGAAAGAAAGGCAAGACAAAAAGAAAGAAAGAAAGGAAGAAAGGCAAATTACAGGCAAAGATAAATAGAGTCGTGGAATGCAAAAGAGAAAAAGGATGAATATAAAAAAGAAGGAAGAGAGAAAAAAACAAAAATCACAATGGAAAAAAGATTAGAAAGAAAGAGGGATGGGCAAGGAAGGAAGGAGGGGAGTGAAAAGAAAGGAAGTGCGGGAGGAAAGAAGGAAGAAAGAACGAAATGAAGTAAGGAGAAGGAAGAAAGAACAAAATTAAGTAAGGAGAATGAAGGAAGGAGGGGAGGAAGGAGAGATGGAAGGAAGGAAGGTAGGAATGGAAGAAGGAGGGGAGGGAGGGAGTAAAGAAGGAAGTGCGGGAGGAAAGAAGGAAGAAAGAGCGGAATGAAGAAAGGAGAAGGAAGTATGGAAGGAAGAAAGGAAGGAAAAAAGTAGGAGAGGAAGGGAGAAAGGAAGGAAGAAAGGAAGGAAAAAAGTAGGATAGGAAGGAAGGAAGGAAGAAAGGAGGAGATGGAAGAAGAAGAAGGGATTGGAAAAGAAGGAAAGAAGGGAGGAAGGACAGAAGATTTGTGGGATGAAGGAAGGAAGGAAGGAAGGAAGGAAGAAAAAGCAGGGGAGAGAGGAAGGAAATGTGTGAGAGGGAGGAAGGGTGGAAAGAAGGAAAGGAGGGAGAGATGAAGGAAGGAGAAGGGACAAGAATATAAAAGAGAAAAAATAGTGAATAAGAAAAGGAAGGACAGAGCGAAGGAGATAAATAAAGAAAGAAAGAAAGAAAAAAGAAAGAAAGAAAGGAAGAAAGAACGAAAGGAAGGAAGAAAGAAAGAAAGAACGAAAGAAAGAAAGAAAGAAAGAAAGAAAGAAAGAGAGAAAGGAAGGAAGGAAAGAATGAAGAAAGAAAAAAAGAAACAAAGAAACAAAGAAAGGAAGAAAGAAAGAAAGGAAGGAAGTAAGAAAGAAAGAAAGAAAGAAAGAAAGGAAGGAAGAAAGAAAGAAAGAGCTATATATAAAAAAAGAAAACAGATAGAAAATAATGCAAAAAAGGAAAATTGTGAAGGAAGGAATTAAACACAAAATAAGGATGAAATATAGGAATATTAACAGAAGGAAGAATAATAGAAGAAAGAAAGAAAGAGAGAAAGGAAGGATGAAAGAAAGGAAGAAAGAAAGAAAGAAAAAAGGAAGAAAGAAAGAAGGAAAGGAAGAAAGAAAGAAAGAGAACAAGAAATATAGAAAGGAAGAAAGAAAGGAATAGCGAAAGGAAGCGGGGAAAAAAGAAAGAAAGAAAGGAAAATAAAATAGCTATATAAAAAAAGAAAGAAAAGAGATAGAAAATAATGCAAAGAAAGAAAATTGTGAAGGAAGGAAGTAAACAAAAAAAGGATGAAATATAGGAATATTAACAGAAGGAAGAATAATAGAAGAAAGAAAGAAAGAAAGAAAGAAAGAGAGAAAGGAAGGAAGGAAAGAATGAAGAAAGAAAAAAAGGAAAGAAAGAAACAAAGAAAGGAAGAAAGAAACAAAGAAAGAAAGAAAGGAAGGAAGGAATGAAGGAAGGAAGGAAAGGAATGAAGGAAGGAAGAAAGAAAGAAAGAAAGAAAGAAAGAAAGAAAGAAAGGAAAATAAAACAGCTATATAAAAAAAGAAAAGAGATAGAAAATAATGCAAAAAAGGAAAATTGTGAAGGAAGGAAATAAACACAAAATAAGGATGAAATATAGGAATATTAACAGAAGGAAGAATAATAGAAGAAAGAAAGAAAGAGAGAAAGGAAGGATGAAAGAAAGATAGAAAGAAAGAAAGAAAGAGCATATATCTCAAAGGAAGGAAGAAGAAAATCAAAACAAGAAAATAAAAATAAAAACATGGTTATAAGACAGAAAAAAAGGATTCAAAAAAAAGAATATGAAAAACAGCCTAACGTTAGCGGGAAATAGGAACTGACCCATAAAGAAGTGAAAGAAATTCCAAAGATTAACAACCAGAGGAAGAAACAACGAAAAAAATAAAAAAAAATAAATTGAACATGAAGAATACTGAGAAGGAATTAATGAAGAAAACTAAAAGAAGAAAATTGAGGGCACACAAGATTCGAAAAGTCAAAGAGAAATGCATAGAATTTAAAATAGATTTTGATAACAGTGGCGCGATAAGAGCAAAAAGAGGAGAAAAAAACGGTTTTAAGAATGGTACAAAAAATATCTGGGAAAACATTACTATGAAAGAAAACTGGACTGACCAACAAGAATTAACGAAACTGATGTTGCGAATGTGTTAAACTATTTTCCACCGTCCAACTTCTTTCTTACAGACAGGATGTGGCGAGTCTCTCACTGATCTGTTGCTAATACCATACAAATTTGATTGGACGAACCGCATCACCTGGCTCCACCAATTTTGACCTTCACGGCTAGGACCCGCCATGCCCCTTACATAGTAACAAACCACCCTCATTCCCTCCGTATTTCATCCACCCAAACAGTTTCTTTCCGCGATCCTCTGCCCTATGGAACAGACTCCCAAGAGAAAGTTTCCCTGATCACTAAAATCTTAAGTCGTCCATGTTTAGAATTAACCGTTATCTTCCCCTTATATCCGTATAAACTACACTTTCGTGTACACCTCTACCCCGAGTGGCCTCCGGGCCTTGTACAGGGTGAAAAAAAAAAAGATAATATTTTCTCTATTTACATTATTCGGACTATTGTCCTCATTTTTGTTGCTATATTTATCACAACGTTTCGGCCTTCTTCAGATGGTTGGAATGTCGAACTGAACCCTTTATTTCGCTCGCTGGCGTAGTCTGTTCTAGTTCCACGTGCCATGTCTAATGGATGTCAGTTATCAGTTACCTCCTGTTAATTCACCTCTCCAAGTTCTGCATTGCCTTAACGTGATATTGAACTCATAACTGTTTGGGTCCTGTCACTGGATCTAACCAACGGCTTTATCCAATCTCCCAAGTGTCTTTAAGAACTTGCAGAGCTGAATTAAAAGGAGTCATCTGATAACGGACAGTCATTAGACATGGCACGTGGAACTAGAACAGTATACCCCAGAGAACGAAATAAAGGGTTAAATTCGAAATTTAAGATAAACACAGGGAATTATGGTCTTTGAAACACAATTTTCTAATTCTTTTGTGAAAACATATTTATAGCTAGTATTCAAGGATATCTGTCTACTAGAGCGGCTAGCCAATCTTTATTGAAGACGCTTGCTCAGACGAATTTAGTCTTTATTCAATACCTTAGTTACAGATTCTGTTAGAGAACGTGTTATCTAACGTGATCAACAATTTGAACAAGGTCAACACGCTCAAGGGTTCCGTCTACACAATTTCATTTACAAAGCTGGGGTCAATCAGTGGTATGGTTTTCAGGCACTTTCCACAAGTGCAACACTCTGCATTCGATCTCTCCATTTTGAAATGATACATGAACAAACAGGAATTGATTTTCTCATGTCAGATAGTAACGTTTATATTTTGTTGATATTAAATTTCAATATTCTGAAAAAAAAATGTCTCTTTAGTTTCATAGAATCTGAAAGAAAAGCATGATACAATCGGAGAAACATAGTTCTTCTCTATATTCTAATTTGCGTTGTTATTAGGCTTATTATGCAAAATGTTAAATTATTTCGCAAGAGAAATTAATTTACAAAACAAAAGTCAGTCAATTTTTACTAAAATCGAAAGAATATTAACTTCACTTTGATGACGGATTTACCTTATGAGCATCATTTGTAAAATTGTAAAACAAACAGCCAATCGTGATGAGGCATACCTGCCTTCTTTCTTTCTTTCTTTCTTTCTTTCTGGTTCCTTTTCTATTTTATATCATGTTCTCTTTCTTTCTTTCTTTTTTTCTTTCTTTCTTTCTTTCTTTCTTTTGTTTATATACCGGTTCTTTATTTTTTATTTTATTTATCTCAGTGATTATAGCCACTCTTCTTTCTTTCTTTCTTTCTTTCTTTCTTTCTTTCTTTCTTTCTTGTTCTTTTTCTATTTTATATCATGTTCTCTTTCTTTCTTTCTTTCTTTCTTTCTTTCTTTCTTTTGTTTATATCCCGGTTCTTTATTTTTTATTTTATTTATCTCAGTGATTATATCCACTTTTCTTTCTTTCTTTCTTTCTTTCTTTCTTTCTTTCTTTCTTTCTTTCTTTCTTTCTTTCTTTCATTCTTTCTTTCTTTTAACTCTCAGTTTCCTTCCTTCATTCTTCCCTTCTTTCCTTTTAGCTCTGTTTACTTCCTCCCTACCTTCCTTCCTTTATTCATTCCTACCTTCTTTCCTTCTTTTCTTTTATCTCTATATTTCTTTCCTCTCTTTATCTCTACGTTTAATTCCTCCATTCATCTCTTCCTTCCTACTGCTATCTTTATGTTTACCTTCTCCCTTCCTTTCTACTTTCCTTCCTCCCTCTTTCTAGATGCATTATAAGATTGAATCTTTTGTGAGAGATACCTATACAACGTAAAATACAAACCCCGTGTCCCTGTTTCTTTTCCCTGTTTCTAGATGCATTATAAGATTGAATTTTTTGTGAGAGATACCTATACAACGTAAAATATAAACCCGTCTCCCTTTTTCATTTTCCGCTTTCTAGATGCATTATGGGATAACATTTTTGAGTGAATGATCTATTAAACCGAAAATTCAAGCTTAATCTTTCTTTGCTTTTTTTTCACATCCCACTTAAACTTTGGTGTTGAATTCTTATGAAAATAATCTATACAACTAATTTTTCGAAGACCATGATTTTTCCACGATTTTTTCTCAGTACTTAGACGCAATTTGTGGAAGGATTTTTGTAAGACTAAAGTTATAAAACGAAACATTTCTGAAAAAAAAAAAAGTCACATTGGCTTTTTTGCAAGCATTACTTGATAATGTCATAATATGTCCCGCACATCCCAAATCATTGTGTTATTAAAATAAAAACACGATAAAAATGAATATATTTTAAATTAATTGAAATTAAACCTTTATTGCCTATTTTGCCCTAAGAGAAACTTCATGTGAATAAATTTTTAGAAGTGTAATTTATCTAGGATTTCACAAAGATAAAAAGATGATTAAAACAAGGACGCATTTTCTCACCAGATTTATTTAACCTATATAAGGGATAATCCTAGGCGGATTAGAAGACCCACCAAAACTTATTATCGCTGGCTATAATCTGAACAGCTTAAGATGTGCTGTAGATTCTTCTTACGTCAAGTACTGAATGTACACTACAAATTCCAGAGAAAAGTGAAGGAAGGCCAGAAGAAAGGAATAGCCATTATCTATAAGTAACAAGAATATAGGACCGTCTGTAAAAGACACAGCTAAAGGTGTGAGATATCAGAACAAAGCAGGTTTCTGGATAATTTTGTAGTAGACAACGGAATGTAGGACACAAAGAACCGAAGACTGATCAGAATACCGAAAGGTGTCTTGCAGAAACGAAACCAAACATTCGGACATCCGAAAATTTCATATATATATATATATATATATATATATATATATATATATATATATATATATATATACACACACACATATATATATATATTTTAAGAATGTGCTATTTATTGACGGTTGTACAATCTCGGGACGTGCGAGTAGCAACGCTAAAGTTCAAAATTTCAAGTGAGAATTTTTATATGAATTTTGTAATATGGTAAATCTACGAATTCTTTTTTTTACAAGTGTTTTTCGGTTAACATGGCATGAACTAAGTATATAATTCAATTAATATAGTGATATGGCTTAGCATTTTTTTTTCTCAAGAATTTCATACTGCAGGATCAATTGTTTTTTTTATAAACATATAATATTAGGCAGCATATATTTTATATATAAAGAAATAATCACAGATAGAATCAATCAGTAATACTAATGCGATTAATGGCGAAATCACTTTGCTAGTAGAAAGATAATCTATGCATTAAAATTCTGTTAATCCATTGAAACATGTGATCCTCATTTATAAAACTCTTGTCAGATGTTTCTAGTGTATATTTTTTTAAGTTATGCAAGTACTTTCGAAGATTCACTTCTTCATCGTCAGGGTGTAATTTTTTCTTTTAAAGTTAAAACTTGAAGACGAAATAATTGTTTGTAGACCGAAGGATGTTTTTTTAAGAATATGCTATTTACTGACGCTTGTACAATCTCGGAATGTGCGAGTCGCAACGCTAAAGTTCAAAATTTCAAGTGAGATTTTTTATATGAATTTTGTAATATATATCCGGTATAACAGCAAAATTGTCCAATTCTTAGATTCAGCTCTGAAATGTTGTATCTTAGAAATAATTAAAGATATCTTACTGGAATTTTCGGAGGTTTTTATAACACCATTGGACTCTACTTTGAAAAATATGAATGTATCTAGCTCTAAGTTGAAATGATGATCCCTCCTCCTGTTGTGACATACAGACACAGTTTTCCTCTTTAATGTTCCCTATTTTTAAAACTTATTAAACGTTTCTTGATGGTTCTTTAATGAACTTTGAAAATGGAAGGCAGGGTATGAATCTTGGTAACATTACTAAAGGCCTGAATGATCTTTTTCCTCTCACCATTGCTCAGTTGGGAAGACATAGTGGGACTGCACTTAAATTCATAAAGTCGAGGTACCAAAGAGGATAACTCATCAAAACATTTACTATGAACATACTTATCAGATTTTATGCTAACAGTTTCTTAATCTGATAAGTATGTTCATGGTAATTATTAGGATGCGCTATCCTCTTTGGTACCTAGACTTTTTGAATTTAAGAGCAGTACTAGATTGGCAGCTAGATCTCATCATTTTACAGTTGAAATGGCTAGATATAACCATAAGTTCTATGCTAACAATTTCTTAATCTGATAAGTATGTTCATGGTAATTATTCGGATAAGCTATCCACTTTGGTACCTAAACATTATGAATTTAAGAGCTATACTAGATTGGCAGTTAGGTCTCATCATTTTACAGTTGAAATGGCTAGATGTAACCATAAGTTCTATGCTAACAGTTTCTTAATCTGATAAGAATGTTCATGGTAATTACTCTGATGAGCTATCCTCTTTGGTACCTAGACTTTATGAATTTAATTGCAGTACTAGATTGGCAGGTAGGTCTCATTATTTTACAGTTGAAATGGCTAGACGTAACCATGAGTTCTATGCTAACAATTTCTTAATCTGATAAGTATGTCCATGGCAATTATTATGATGGGCTATCCTCTTTGGTACCTATACTTTATGAATTTAAGAGCTATACTAGATTGGCAGTTAGGTCTCATCATTTTACAGTTGAAATGGCTAAATGTAGCCATAAGTTCTATGCTAATAGTTTCTTCTATCACACTTCCCGTTTTCCCGGTTCTTTGCTTCCTAGTTGAATTTGATCTTCAAAAATTTAAATAAATTTTCAATCGTTTTTTTTTTGTCTTCTTAATTCTTGTTCTTTTATTGTTCTCTCTCCTTAACAGTATTTTTTCTCATATTTTCTAACATTCACTTGCGTCTTTGTGGCTTTACTGCCTTGTTTGGATGAAATGATAAAAAATAGATGTAATTCTGCTGGCATATCTGGACTGGCGCTATGCAATCATCACTTGACAATGTTCAGAAGCGTCTACGCGGCCTTGTGAGGGGTGAATTGTTTTTCACCCTACAACACACCAATTTCTCATAGACGAAACATTACAAGAGTGTCCTTATTGTTACATTCCTTAGTTCTACGAATTAAGAGCTTTCTACCCTACCACGCACACTGGAACGAACCATTAGCATTTACCTGGTATTCCATTTGTAAGAAAAAAATTTCCACTCCAATAGCTTCTTCTTTCGAACTTATACTTCCCGAAACAGACTCCCGAGTGGATCGTTTCCCTCACACTAAATTATTAACATCTTTAAGTCTAGAGTTAACCGTTGTCTCTCGTACCAAATCTCCGCTTCTGACCTCATAATCTTAATGTTCTTATGACAACTTCCTTCAGGAATCCTCTGCCTTGCGTGTCTCTTGGGCATTTGGATCTAGGTAAATTGCTCGAAATCAATTGTTCGGCAGTCAATTGCTCGAAATCAGTTGCTCGAAAAATAATTTCTCGAACTATCAATTGCTTGAAAGGTAGATTGCTCGAAGTAATTTCGAAGCTCGAAGCACCACGTAAACTGCGCCGTCTCACGAAACGTCAACGGAGCTGGATATAAAAGGAGTCACAACACTCACTTTAGCAGTCAAGTCTTCTAGGACTTTCTCTCTTGGCTTTGCTCAACACACGGTGGCAAGGCTACTCTCTGTACGTGTGGTTCTCCCTTTCTTTCCCATAGCAACCATATTTATTGTCATTACACTTGTCTTACAGTATTCCCTTAATTGTTAATACTCATCACTGTATTGTTTATTGTTGGTATTGAACTAACCTACAATACTACTGACTATTTTCCGGATTTTTGTTTTTCTATATTAGTTTTCTATTTCTATTTCAGTAATTTTGGAGATATCGAACCCTAGTGATGAACATAACTTTTGTTGAGAGCCAAAAACTAAGTTGTGTTTTGATGCATATCTATATATTAAGGACAAACAATAAGATTTACTGGAAATGTGAAATATAAAAATAAATGAAAATGCTTAGCAACTGTTTTATTTTTTTTAACCACAGGTTTCGAGCAAACTGCCTTTCGAGAAAAAAATAAGACCTGCTATATAAATGTACTCTTTCTCTAATTTTAACTGTTCAGTTAACAACAATAAAGATGTATTATTTTATCTTATAGTAAATATTAGAAACAATGTAGTTTTATTTTTTTAATCACAGGTTTCGAGCAAACAGCCTTTCGAGCAATTGATAGTTCGAGAAATTATTTTTCGAGCAATTTACTGTCGAGCAATTGATTTTGTGCAATTTACTGTCGAGCAACTGATTTCGAGCAATTTACTGTCGAGAAATTGATTTCGTGCAATTTACTGCCGAGAAATTGATTTCGTACAATTTACTGTCGAGAAATTGATTCCGTGCAATTTACTGTAGAGCAATTGATTTCGAGCAATTTACTGTCGAGCAAATGATTTCGGGCAATTTACTGTCGAGAAATTGATTTCGTGCAATTTACTGTCGAGCAATTAACTGTCGAGCAATTAATTTCAAGCAATTTACTGTCGAACAATTGATGTCAGGCAATTTACTGTCAAGCAATTGATTTCGGGCTATTTACTGTCGAGAAATTGATTTCGGGCAATTTACTGTCGAGAAATTGATTTCGGGCAATTTACTGTCGAGCAATTTACTGTCGAACAATTGATTTCGGGCAATTTACTGTCGAGCAATTAATTTCAAGCAATTTACTGTCGAACAATTGATGTCAGGCAATTTACTGTCAAGCAATTGATTTCGGGCTATTTACTGTCGAGAAATTGATTTCGGGCAATTTACTGTCGAGAAATTGATTTCGGGCAATTTACTGTCGAGCAATTTACTGTCGAACAATTGATTTCGGGCAATTTACTGTCGAACAATTGATTTCAGGCAATTTACTGTCGAGCAATTGATTTCGGGCAATTTTCCGGATACGTGGGCATTTGATTGGGTGAACAAGTAAAAAACAAAAGTTGCTTTTGAAATCTATTCACTGTGATAAACGTTTTGATAATCCTTTGTATAAGGCAAGGTTTCCATTTGTCGTCTTCCGAGCTGAGCGCTTTGCTTTTCTGAACCCTAAAAGCACCTTTCTTAATCTTGAAACAGAACAATGATCGATAGAGTTTAATATTAAAGATCCTAAGCTTTTATCTTATTTCTTCTCTAAAATGTTCGGTTGAAACGATTTAATATAATTTGATCTCTGTAAAGATAAGAAAACTTTCTTCTTTTTTTTTTTTCTTGGAACAAATGACAAATACATTGAACTACAAGACCTGACGTCATCAATTTCACTCGAAAACAATGTATCCTTTGAGAAACTGATAAAAGTCACAGTGGGCTCACATTGGAGAAAAAAAAACTACACTGATTGAAATAACTATCTTTCTAATCATTGATAGTGACCTCTAGCGATGGTTAAACGAACTGAATTTAATTATCTGTTTTGTATCAGCTTGCTTGGATTAAGCGTTAGTGAAAGGTTCGGAAGTTTGTAGTCGACCCGTTCTCGTCATTGACACATTATCAGACAATAACTACTTGTTTAGGACATAAGAACTTTACGATTTATCGGATTTTTCAGCGTATACAATGCATATTGTATCACCAAATTCGATATACATAGCTACGGAGATCTTAACAGCCCAGCAGGGTATAATTAGGTCTTTATTGAAGAAAGGAAATCCCCGTTTTCATTTATTCATTCATATCGCCTCAGTTTCGTATTTGAAACGTAAACTAAGCAGTTTCTAAAGAATTAAAGGATTATGTATTTAGTCTGAAATTAATTATTAATTATTGATATTATTAATACTAAAAATGTTACTGGTAGTGGATATATGTGTCTGAAATACACGCCCCCCTTCTCCCTGCGCACTCGAAAAACTTTAATAAAGAATCAAAGCTCACCGGGCCGGTTCAAAAATCACTTAGCACCAATACATACGGTTTAAAAAGAATAAACAGGGCGTCTATTCTAAAAATGGGTCTACATTAATAAAAATCAATATAATAACTGTCGAATTGAACTAAATTAAAATTTGTTTGCATACACGAACACCCACACACATGCACACACATACACACATGCACACACATACACATATATATATTTATAAGAATAATTAGGTAAAAAATCAAAAATCAATAGTCAGTAATAAATTAATTTCGATGAATATAAGCATATATATTACATTTTGGTATTATATATATATATATATATATATATATATATATATATATATATATATATATATAGTGTGTGTGTGTGTGTGTGTGTGTGTGTGTATTTAGGCAGCATTTTTTCATTCATACATTTTTCATTAATGAACATTCAGACTTTATGAAAAGAATTTACATAAAATAAATAAACACTTGTCTATATTATTTAATGAAATAATATATATATATTTAATGAAAAAACAGACTGTGTGTTTTTCATTAAATATTAGCTCTGTTCCCACATTGAGCTCTCAGGATTTCATCCTCCTTTGATTTACCATTTCGGTTTACCGAGTTCTTCATAACTTAAATATATATATATATATATATATATATATATAGAGAGAGAGAGAGAGAGAGAAAGAGAGAGCGAGAAAGGTTTCGGATAAGGCATTGAATATTTGTGCTCGAAATTGTCGATAAAATGCCCAAATTTATATTTTGTTATTGCTTTATCAACTAGTTTCGACTTTCGCGGTCATTATCAAGAACCGATGTAGTGTTTGTGTGATAGTTAGAATTTCTTTGTCTAAACACTGGCATTCTTTGGGAAGCTGGACATTTGAAATGATCTAGCGAGACGTCATGTCCAGCGACTACGGAGAACGAGGCTGCAGAAAAAGAATACGATTGATATTTATTTCATTTTTACTTGTAATTTATTTTTTTTTAATATTATTTTTTTTTTAATTATAATACTGATAAAATTGTTGCATATATTACTTATATCACATGCACTTTAAGATACCTTCTTCTGTGGATATGGGCAGTTTATTTTGTATAATAATAGCTTCTAGAGTTATGAGTTGTCCTTGTGTGCTGTTAAGTAATGTTAATCGTGTATATATATATATATATATATATATATATATATATATATATGAATTAATCAAATTTGATTCATATATATGTGTGTGTTTATGTATCCTATATATATATATATATATATATATATATGTATATATATATATACACATACATATATATACATATATACATATATACAAATACATATATATAAATATATACATATATATATATACATATATATATATGAATTAATCAAATTTGAATCATATATATGTGTGTTTATGTATCCTATATATATATATATATATATATGTATATAGATGAATATGTATATATATATATGTATACACACATACATATATATAAATATATATATATATGTATATAGATGAATATGTGTGTATATATATATATATATATATACACATACATATATATAAATATATACATATATGTATATATATATATATATGAATTAATCAAATTTGAATCCTATATATGTGTGTGTTTATGTATCCTATATATATATATATATACACACATATATATATATATATACATATATATATAGGATTCAAATTCAAACGCTCACACACACATATATATATATATATATATGAATTAATCAAATTTGAATCCTATATATGTGTGTGTTTATGTATCTTATATATATATATACACACACATACATATATATATATATATATATATATATATATATATATATATATATATAGGATTCAAATTTAAACGCTTACACACACACACACACACACATATATATATATAATGTCATCCACAGACAGACTGTTTCGCTGTATCACAGCTCATCAGTGCGGCTAGACATCCGGTTGCCTCTAGCTAGGATCGAAACCCGACTGAATTGGTATCAGGCGGATATTCTACCACTAAGCTGTCGGCGCACGGTCGGGACGAAGGTGGATTTTTAGCGTATTTTTTGGGAAACACGCCCAGTGACCGACAATGAATGTCTAATATATCTGATGATGAACCGTTCTTAATTTTCGAATGTTTGCTTTAATCTCGGGTGAAATTCACCGCAAATGAAAACAACCACTCGAATATTTAATTTATCTTAATAAAATAGATATTTAACTTAATTAAAAATATCCAAATATTTATCGGCAATTTTTGACTTTCTTTCACCAGAAATTACTGGAAATATTCAAAAATTAGAAATTAGCTCACGATCAGACATTATTGATATTCATTTTCTGTTATATTTAAAAATTTATGTTTAAATAATGATCTGCTGCCCCAATACACGATACATATATATATATATATATATATATATATATATATATATATATATACATACAGAGAGTGAGAGATCAAGAAATAAAGAGAGAGATCAAGAAATAAATCGAGAAACGGGGGAGACTCACGAATTCACTATATATATATATATATATATATATATATATATATATATGTCTCTGTGTGTGTGTGTGTGTGTTTTACAGTAAAAAGCAAAAATGACATCAACATAGTATAGGCTATTTCAATCTCACTGTGGATCAGTTTTAATAATTAATATTACTCGGATCTCGGATTATATACCAACGGATCGATTAACTCTAGTACATATATATATATATATTAGGTTGGTGCAAAAATAATATCGTTTTCTCACATATGTTACTATGTGATAAAACGACATTATTTTTGCACTGACCCAATATATATATATATATATATATATATATATATATATATATATATATATATATATATATATATATATATAGGTTGTTTAATGAAACAATGGTAAACGAAAAGATACCAAATTAATCAGGACGAAAAAAATTTCTTATGTATTAATTGTTAATCAAATGATAGAATTGAAGCTCGAGGGATTAATGTTCATCATCCGGAATATTCGGGGACGCAATGTATTGCTAATAATTTTTTTTTTTTTTAATATATTGCTGGTAATTTTTTTTTTTTCAAAAATTTATTGCTGCTAATATTTTTATGTCTTGAAAAATGTATTGCTGGTAATATTTTTTTCTTCAAAAATATATTGCTGCGAATATTTTTTTTTTTTCAAAAATGTTTTAAATGCAATAAATTTTTCCTCAGAAAGTAATATCTGATAATAATTTTTTACAAAAAATTGTTGCTTTTACTAAAACTATTTTTACACTTTCATAGCGTTTTGACCCCAGTTTGGGAATTAACTATTTGTCCATAGCTGGGACCCTAACTGGTGCTACCACCGCGGGTCAGGGTGGACCTGTGAACACCAGCAATTAAGAAGTGGTTCCACGCTCCTCAAAACCTCCTGATCAGAGTCCTTGCTGTCGGATGTAGTTTATCGTCATAACCAGGATGCCTCATTTCTTGTGTGTTTGTGTTTGTGGGTCTTAATTCCCCTCTCCAAATTCTCCACTGCCTTAAACAGGTATTGAACTCACACCGTTTTGGGTCTTGTCACTGGATCAAGGAAATATGGCACAGTAGATAAAGGCGTTAGTTAGATCCAATGACAGGACCCGAAATGTGTGAGTTCAATACCTGGTTAAGGCAGTGGAGAACTTGGAGAGGGGGAATTAACAGGAGATAACTGATAACTGACATCCATTAGACATGGCACGTGGAACTAGATCAGTCTACCCATGTGAGCGAAATAAAGGTTTCAGTTCGACATTCCAACCACCTGAAGAAGGCCATAGCGTTCGACGGCCAAAACGTTGTGTTAAATATGGTAACACAGATGAGGACAATAGTCTGAATAATGTAAGCAGGGTACATAGCACCTCATCTCAGAAATATAGACATATATCTATCTTTTTTGTTTCCATTTTCTCTAAAGCCTCATCGTTGCTCACAAGCTCGGTCCATAGGATTCTTAACATCCTTCTGTAGAACCACATGTCTGATATTTCAAGTATCTTTTTCATGTGTCAGAAGATTGTCCACCCTTCACTACCATAGGTTTCCCAACCGTCCGGCTCACACTCTTCCTCAGACTTTTGATCAGGAATACATGTTTATTCGTTCTTTCCTGTTTAGGATTGACTTTCAGACTTGTTCTAAATTCGTCTCATTCTATTTCAGTCCCAGTATCCGTTTTAATGACATTGTCACCTTTCTTGGGGTCAAAACAAATACAGGAATGATTTTAATAGAGAAAAAACGATGTCTACCGATTTACACACAAATTGTATATGGAATTAATGAGTTGAAGAGACAAAATTTCGAGCGTCGAACGAAGCAAGGAATCTGTCTGAAACTAACAATATTGTGAAGGAAAAGATTCCGTCAACCTATAGACGATGTCTATCGTAAATGAATAATTTTGATAAAGGAAAAAGAAAAAAAAAAAACTTTTTCCAATAGACAATTTTCTAGAGAAAAAAATCTTATGACGACCTAACCATGAAATCTATCTGATACTAATGATTTTGCTAAAGAAAAATTGTGTGTCGATTGTGACCTACACATAAAAGTCTTTCGGAAATTAGTGATTTCAGCAAATGCAAAAAAAAAAAAAAAGAAAATAATGTTGACCTATACAGGAATCATATCTGGAATTTAAAAAAACGAATCGTGCCAATGAATACGATGTTAATGATTTGATGCAGTCGACCTATACACGAATACTATCTGAATTTAATTATTTGGATGGAGGCAAAAATTATCAACCTATTCACCGGGTAGAGTTACCTACGTGTTTATATTGAAAGTTGATGCCAAACATAGCCTGTTTTAAACCCTACAGACGTAGGGTGTCAGCACATATTGGAGCCTTCAAAATTGTCTTGTTTTTTTACCGAGAGACATTGCCTCCATTGCGTATTAGCTAATTACATTTACTAATTAAAAACGTTATTTAATTAGGAGACAGTATCTCCAAATTGCATCTCTCGTGTTTTTCAGGAATAAACATCTTTTATAGATTTTTTTTCTTCATGCTTGCGAAAGCGAAATGCTGCCATATTTCTTTTAAATATCAATAACCTTCGACATAAGTAGTAACCTTGTCAGCCTGAGATGTCTTGTTAAGTCGGAGAAAGTTAAAATGCCACAAAGTAGCAGAGGGAATTCTGGGAAGGGTATCTGGCTCTGGGAAATTTTATTAAACTCAAACATTCTCAGAGTTTTTTTTTGAGAAAGAAGCGGATATATATATATATATATATATATATATATATATAGATATAGATATAGATATATAGATATATATATATAAAGAGAGAGACAGAGAGAAAGAGTGAGAGTTTTTTTTAAGAAAGAAGCGGAATCATTATATATATATATATATATATATATATATATATATATATATATATATATATATATACAGAAAAAGTCGCAAATTAAAAGAATAATAATGTTTTTTATGAGAGTATTTATTTATATATATATATATATATATATTTGATATTTCAGATTGGCCTCAATCTTTCTTCAGAAATAACTGTTTGTTTACAAGTAGCGTCCGTCGCTATATATATATATATATATATATATATATATATATATATATATATATATATATATGACGTCACACATTAGGAAATGGACAAAGTCCGTCAATTATTTTAAGACATTTTTATGTTTATACCTTCTTTTTATAGATACAAATATTTAATTAATTTTATTATAAACATAGCATTTACTTAAATATTGTATCCATAAAAAGAACGTATAAACAAAAAAATATCTTAAAATAATAATATATAAAATAAAATTATGGTTGAATTTATTTCTATGTATGACTAGTGCATTAGCTAAATAAATTCAACCATAATTTTCATTTTAAAAATGCTACACTCATAAAAAAAAAGAATATAACTCACTCAGAAGGAAAATTCTGGAGAGTGCCGCCATAAAAAATTACCCAAATATTAATCTACGCCCAGGTTTTTTCCCTATTTCACCTATCTTAACAAAATTACTGCTCTTACAAACAAATATACACAACAGATTCATAAAATCAAAAGAAAATGGTTGAATACATCAACATAGATATAATGACAATATTCTCCACACGTGACAATTACTGACGTTATTTTTCAGTTAAATATATGAAAATAGCCTTCCTCTACATTCCAGTTGCTAGGTACATTTTGTTTTTGTTTTTATTAGTTACTTTGTTCATTTAATTTCATTTTCGTATTTTGCTTTGATAAAGTCCACATTGGACGAAACGCGTCAGCAATTGCCAGTTTTCCTATTGTCATTTTTATTCATAAATATTGTCTTCTCTACTCGTTAAATCTGAGAAATCTTCATATATATATATATATATATATATATATATATATATATATATATATATATATATATATATATATATATTAAGACTGGGTTCATTAAATAGTTTAGATATCTTCTGTCTACTTATTCTCGATAGGATCCTTTCATATTCAAGAATAAAGTTTTTTGTGTGGCTATTGAAAGACGAGAGGAAATCACCGAGCTCATTCATATTGTATTTTATTCTTCCTCTAATTTCGATATGGTATAATATCATCAGGGTATTGTTATTAGGTTGGTGCAATAATAATGACGTAATAATGTCGTTTTTTGACGTATTTTTAACGTCAAAAAACGACATCATTACGTCATTATTTTTGCACCAACCTAATAATTATATTCTAAATTATTTAACGAAACATGTCTTAATGAAAATATTCTGCCGAAATATATGTATATGTGTATGTATGTATATATACCTATAAATCAAGCCCTACACAAGACAGACATGCTTGTGGATGTGTTGAGGTATCACACTTATACACGTACCAATACATAGACACATCATAGATACTCCCAAAGAATTAAAAAATAACATACACTTAACACACACACACACACATCCCCCCAGCAACCAATAAAATTGTCAAAATGACCAAGAATGGAATTCTGCAACTCATCAATTTTTATCTTAAAAACAACTTCAAAGAGGCCGTTTGACCAACACAAGGACTCACTAAAATTAACGATAAAAAAAGACAAATGCAAACTACATATAAAGTTCATTTTCTTCATAAGCAGTCATTCACTCTTGTAGTTCATTGCTACTAACAGAAATTTTTTTCTTATAATTTTGTCTCCTAATGATGGCCATGCTGGCCGAAACTAGTCGATGAACCTAACTGAAATAATAAAACAATTATATTCATATAAATCTCAGTGTGTCTGAAAATTTTAATTTTTTCAATATTTTTATTGTTCAATATATATATATATATATATATATATATATATATATATATATAAAGAAATAATTTACACAAAGAATTAAATAGCAATGCTAATGTGATTAATAGCGAAATCACTTCGCTAACAAGACTTAATGGGACATTAATTTACTATCAAATACCTTGAATAATAAGATCCTTATATTTGAGTTGTTGTCAGATGAAAGACACGTGCCAAGTAATTTCGACAAATTCTAATTGTCGTCTTCAAGACACAATTTTCTCATACGCAGGCAAACACTAAGAAGAAATACGTGTAGACCAAATAAGTTTTTTTAAATTATGATATTTATCGACATTTGATCATATGTTTTGGAGCGTACGATGCCACGACGCGAGAGTTCTTGTTCAAATCAAGCAAATTGCGCCCAAAAGTTTATTATTGATAAAGTTTATCGATAATTTGAATTTTGGGGATAAATTTTTAAAATTCGGTACTTGTATTTTAAAATTTTTAACTCAAAAACACTTTTTTCTTATAAAAATAGTTTATTTCATGTGGCTGACATAGATTGGTCTGCCTACCTGAAAATTAATGGGTTTCTACGACCTTTATTAACTAAATTTTGTGATCAACTAAGATCGTCAATTGATCGTTTTTCCAAAAATGAACAATTTCAGTGCAGCAAAAACGGTAGTTAAGCATCAAAGACAAAGGTCGTTTTCGAAAACAGAAACAATAAATTAGCTAAAAAGGTTTTTTTTTTCTTTTCTTGGCACCAAAATCGTATTGACCAGTTTAATCAATAGAAGAGATATCAAGTGAATATAGAGGATTTGATCATCTCTTAGGAGTTGCTGTGTTGAGGCACAATGAGCGTCTTTTGGATATATGTCTATATGGGCATTTTGCTTTTTTTTCTTGGTGACAGGGACCAGCCCCACCGCATAAAATTTCTAAAAGTATTTTTGTACACACTATAGGATAGGTTCATTAAGATTATATGTGGTAGTGATTATCCACAGCTTCCGGTCAATTTTTGTTCTTATAAATACTTTCTCCTTCTGAATTTGTGGTTGTTATAAATATTAGGTTGGTGCAAAAATAATGACGTAATAATATCGTATTTTACGTATTTTTAACGTCAAAAACGACATTATTACGTCATTATTTTATTTATTCATTATTTCTAGGGAAATTTATTAATGCCCCCCCCGCAAAAAAAAACACTTTTTCCCAGAGACGAGACTCTCTGGTTATAATCATGGCAATTGTTCAGATGAGTTATATTGCTTAGTACAACAAATCCAGATCTTCACGGCTAGAAACTGCAGTTCAAACATAAGAGTAATACGAGACATTAAGTACGGAAGACTCTAAGTACAAATCTCCTTACAACACAAGATTATTTTTTATATCTTTAACGTTCACGCCCGCAATACAACAGCGTGTCCAAAGGTCGGCAAAAAAAACAAAAATTGCCGTGGGAAGGAATGTAGTTAAAATAATAGCTGTAGGGAAATACCGCTAATATTTTAACTATGTTCCCTGCCTCGGCATTTTTTGTTATTTCAAAAAGGTATGCCTAATTTATTTTGATAAAAGCCAAACCTATGAAAGTAAATTTATACGTGTATATATACAATGAAATAAATAAGTTAAAAGACTTATTTATTTCATTGTATATATACAAGAACCAATTTATATTTACAAGGTTCTGAAAATACGAACCCTAAAAGGCGAACCAACTCATACAATAAGAGATTTGTTGTATATAAAATCCAATCATAGCACAAAGCCTAAAAGGAGGAACAGTTTGAGCCTGTTCGTCGACTTGCTAACTTATGCCTAGCTAATCCGATTCACGACCCATTCACTCGTTACAATTTTCACATCCACCACAAGAACTAATCTATCATCATTCAATCCAATATATACCATAATACAGCATACACTCAGTGAACATACAAAAAATACCCCATGACATAAAAATTTAATGAGCGTAAAATTATATATATATATATATATATATATATATATATATATATATATATATATATATATATCTGTAAATGATACGAAATGATGGGGGATGGGATGAAACCCCCAAAAAACTAAAATATCAAAACAAATACACAAAATGAAGAAAACTGATGTTCGTTGGACTCATCAAACTCTCAAAAGATGTAATAGAGGCCGTAGTATTTTGTCTTTAGACAAAATCAAGAGGCTCTCTCGCTAAGGAAAAAGTCAGGATAAAATAAATACCCCATGGGGAAAGAAAAAGCTGACCCCGTCGAGATGAAAAATGGGGCGACAAATAAACTGGGGAGGTTCGGAATCTCGACGTGGATCATAACCAAAACAGGAGTCGGGAACAGACTGGGAATGACACTTATTCGCATTAATTAGGTACACAAAACGGGTCTATCTTAACCAGGAGAGGGTTCCGCGGGAAACCATCCCGTTGTGACTTAGGGAGACGTAAAAAAGAAAAACCAAATCTAGACCTGTTCATGAGAACAAGGCTCACTTCAGTCACCCACCTTTCGCTGAAATCTGTCGAAACCAATCTCTTTCTATCAGTTCTAATCTTCATCTTGAGCTGATGCTCAAAAAATTGGATTAGGTCCTGATGAGAAAAACGTTCACCTCGTAAAAGTCCCTCCAATCGCGTCGTCCAAATCACCATTCGGGCCGTAGCCAGTATTGATAGAAACACCGAGAACTTACTAACACGAACATTAAAGGATATGTAATTATGAATTTTGAAAAAAATGAATTTTCCGGACAATTTTTCAAGCAGAAATTAACTGATATTTTCATAAAATTATTAAAAAAAAAATTTTTTTCGTAATTTGTAAAATGATAAATAGTAAATGTTGCAATGTTTACGTATTTTGAAATATTTTTTTTAATAAAAAAATTATTTTCAAATTTATTTATTTATAAAACGGTAAACAATAAATGTCTCATATAATATTGGTTCACGTATTTTTATAATCTTGTAAATAAACATTGTCGACGGAGTGAAATTAGTACAAATTAATAGAGGTGTCAATGGAAAATGGTCCTCTTGTGTTGCAGCATACATACAGACGATGTTCTCATTCACAAATATACAGTAGTAAATACTGTATGTTGGTCTGTAGTTGGAGATTGATGGTGGAATTCACTTGACTCACTTCTAGCAGTTGCTACTTCTTCTATGCGCCGCTAGCGAATCTTTTATGCGTTGTTCTTGTCCTAAGTATTAGCGTTCATTACCAACATTCGTTTGATTATTCTATTCAGTAACCTTCCCGAGGTTACAACATCTTCACACACCAATTTTTGCGGACACTAAAGTTAAAGTTTGCCGTATTTTATTCTACTAGTGTCCACTAGGACCACCCATGTATTATGGGAAATTGTTTGTTTTTTTTTTGTTGTCGTTGTTGTCTCCTTTCTTTCTTTGTTTTTTTGTTTCTTCTTTTTCTTCTTCTTCTTCCTCTTCTTCTTCTTCTTCTTCTTCTTATTATTATTATTATTATTATTATTATAGTTGTTGTTGTTGTTGTCGTTGTTGTTGTTGTTGTTGTTGTTAATTTATTATTAATGGTCAACCCATACAAGTTCCAAGAACAACTCAAGTTAGAGAGTTACTGAATGGGGTGTGTGATACGGACGTAAGAGTACGAAGGAGGAAGTGAGAACATGTGACGACTGACCTTTATATCGAAGAGGTCAAGACTGTAGTGTTCAGGAAGCATCAACGAGGGAGTCTATTCCACAAAGTATCAGATCTTGGGAAAAGCATGTAGAACTTCTTCCTTAAAATTAGAATTCGGGGTGAATGGTGTGGTTAGACTGAGTCGACGCAGTATGGCGGGTCTTGGTGGTAAAGGTTTGGACAGGTGCTTCCTGAAGCGGTCAAGAAAGCCTCTGACTCCTCCTGTCATGTTCTGTATTTACAAGTGAAAGACCAGACCAAAAATGGAGTTTTACTGCAGGGCCTAATTGCCTTCTTATTCAGATTGCAGCAATACTCCACTTTGGTTTAACCCTAACCCTGGTGCGAAAGAAACAGCATAAACGCCTGAACAGGAGAAACTAAAGAATGGAGCGCTCATCTGAACATTTATATTTTTCATAGTGATAGGAATATACGGATATGATGATAATTGATCATTGACTTAAACAGGTCATATCCCACAATGTAACGTTTTGGGGGCAAGATCTGTCTGAGTGGAACTTCTTCCTTACAGTTGGAATACGGAAGAATTGAAAGTGGGGAGACTCGGTGGACGAAGCATGAGAGGTCTAAGCAGTAAAGGTCAGAATTAGTGGAACTAAGGAATGGAGTGCTTAAACTCACGTAATATGGGCACCAGGGAAAAAAAGCTCGTCAGAAAATATTTCTAGAAAAGAGAGAGGGAAGCCACGTCACGTCGATGAAAAATTGACTGAAGTCGAAATGCCAGACAGGGTCGATTATTTTGCAGATCCTTCTTTGGATTTTGTCAAGAAACCCAAGATGGATAGCAGAAGCACCAGACCAGCAGTATTCAGTGCACAGACGAATGGTAAATTCTCAAATGTGCAAGGTGAACTCTTGCGAGTAAAACCTTCTGGCACGACACATTGTGGTTTGATGAAGGCGTTCCACTTCGAGTCCATTGAAAATATGAGGCCAAGAAGATGCAGTGTGTTGCTCTGCAGGAGTCGAACATCACCTACGCCTATTGCAGGTAGGGAAGTGTCTTCTATGGTGGTTAAATGAAAGCAGCTTTGTTTTGGAGGCATTTCAATTTACGAGCCATTTTCTGTCGCAGTTAACCACTGATTGGACGTTCTTTCCAAGATCAACGGCGGGGTTTAATTTGTCAACTCTGACGGATTTACTATTGAGAAAGGATGAAATGGAAGTGTCACCTGCATAAATGCCTACTTGGGAACTGATGACAACAGGAAGACCATTGATGAAGATCAGAAACAGCGTAGGATCCAGGATAGAGCCTTGGGAGACATGTGAAAGTATCTGGATGCGAACCCGTTCAAAACGATCTTTATTTCACGATTTGATAGGAAATACTGGATTAAATCAAACAATCCTCGAATAATAGCGTGGATAACGTGAGGATCAGCGTAACAAACCCTGTCAAACGACTTCGAGATAACGAGAGTCACAACACGAGCTTCGAATATCAGCTTATCAGCAGTAGAGCCATATTTTTTGTCAGCGAGTAGGTTGTGAGAGATAAGATGCTTAACCACATGAGTATTGAGAAAAGCATCGAATACTTTACCGAAAAGCGGTAGGAGACTAATAGAGCGATAGCTAGAGGGGTCATAAGTTTTCCCAGAATTCTTAAAAAAACAGGAACTACAGAGGAAGACTTCCAACAAGCTGGAAAGTAGGAAGCCGCAAGGCAATAGTTGTAGAGTTTGAAGAAAACTGGAGCCATCTCGGAAACACATTAACTTTAGGACGACCGCTGGGATCCCGTCACCACCTCTTGCCTTATGGGACTCTAATTTAGATATAATTTTCGAGACCTGAAACGAGATTAGGCGCATATCACTCGGTAGATCTATTGTTCTCGGACGTAAATCAGATATCAATTGAATCAAGTGTCAACTTGGAAGAGAATTTACGAGCAAAGCATTCAAACTTATCTGCTGTAGATGTCCAAGACCAGTGATGGGGTTAGGTGCATATAGCTCTACTGGGCGAAATCAGTTGTGGGTACTCCAAATGAGCTGTGTGTTGAGTTGTAAGAGAATTTACGAGTAAAGCATTCAAACTTATCTGCTGTAGATGTCCAAGGCCAGTGATGGGGTTAGGTGCATATAGCTCTACTGGGCGAAATCCTGTTGTGGGTACTCCAAATGAGCTGTGTGTTGAGTTGTAAGAGAATTTACGAGTAAAGCATTCAAACCTATCTGCTGTAGATGTCCAAGACCAGTGATGGGGTTAGGTGCATATAGCTCTACTGGAGGAAATCAGGTGTGGGTACTCCAAATGAGCTGTGTGTTGAGTTGTAAGAGAATTTACGAGTAAAGCATTCAAACTTATCTACTGTAGATGTCCAAGACCAGTGACGGGGTTAGGTGCATATAGCGCTACTGGGCGAAATCAGGTGTGGGTACTCCAAATGAGCGGTGTGTTGAGTTGTAAGAGAATTTACGAGTAAAGCATTCAAACCTATCTGCTGTAGATGTCCAAGACCAGTGATGGGGTTAGGTGCATATAGCGCTACTGGGCGAAATCAGGTGTGGGTACTCCAAATGAGCTGAGTGTTGAGTTGGAAAAGAATTTACGAGCAAAGCATTCAAACTTATCTGCTGTAGATGTCCAAGACCAGTGATGGGGTTAGGTGCATATAGCTCTACTGGGCGAAATCAGTTGTGGGTACTCCAAATGAGCTGTGTATTGAGTTGTAAGAGAATTTACGAGTAAAGCATTCAAACCTATCTGCTGTAGATGTCCAAGACCAGTGATGGGGTTAGGTGCATATAGCGCTACTGGGCGAAATCAGGTGTGGGTACTCCAAATGAGCTGTGTGTTGAGTTGGAAAAGAATTTACGAGTAAAGCATTCAAACTTATCTGCTGTAGATGTCCAAGACCAGTGATGGGGTTAGGTGCATATAGCTCTACTGGGCGAAATCAGTTGTGGGTACTCCAAATGAGCTGTGTGTTGAGTTGTAAGAGAATTTACGAGTAAAGCATTCAAACCTATCTGCTGTAGATGTCCAAGACCAGTGATGGGGTTAGGTGCATATAGCGCTACTGGGCGAAATCAGGTGTGGGTACTCCAAATGAGCTGAGTGTTGAGTTGGAAAAGAATTTACGAGCAAAGCATTCAAACTTATCTGCTGTAGATGTCCAAGACCAGTGATGGGGTTAGGTGCATATAGCTCTACTGGGCGAAATCAGTTGTGGGTACTCCAAATGAGCTGTGTGTTGAGTTGTAAGAGAATTTACGAGTAAAGCATTCAAACCTATCTGCTGTAGATGTCCAAGACCAGTGACGGGGTTAGGTGCATATACCTCTACTGGGGGAAATCAGGTGTGGGTAGTCCACCAGAGCTGACTGTTGTGTTGGAAGAGAAGCAAAGCAAAACAATCAACTATATCTGTTGTAGATGTCAGGAGTTCTAATTCATTGAATAGATGAAGGATTGATTATATACTCTTGTTCAGCAGACTTTTGCAGAGCCGCCAATAATCTCTGGAGCCGAACTTCCGGGATGCTTTACGTTGTTTCAATCTATCAGCAAACAGTAACATTACTTTATTTATAAATTTGTGTTCGGTGACTCTAATGCCCACCATGCCAACACTCTATGACTGACTGAAATCCAGACTCTTAATTTCTCAGTCACTCAAACTCTCACGTAATTGGTGAACTTCCACACGCATTTCGCCATCAAACCTTGATAGACATGTTTTTAGATCTCTTTTTCTTTTTCTTTTTTTTTACCCCAACCCAGACTCATGTCATACTATGCAGCTCTGCAATCTTAGTAATTCTGATCATGCAGTAGTGTCTTTAAATATCTCTTTCTGTTCCTCTATCAACCAAGTACCTCTTACCAACAGAATATCTTTCTGCTATTAGAGAACGGATTGGGCCTCGTTCCTTGACTCTCCTCGTGACGTCCCTTGGAAAGCAGTTTTTAATCAACCTGTTCAAAAATGCGAGTCATAGGCTTCCTTCTGGGTGAAAGTCGGCTTCGATGATTTCATTCCAGCAAGGAAATACCAAGTCAAATTGCTTTCATCTCCTTGGTTCTCACCTGCATGCTCGGCCGCAGTAACCCACAGGAATCACTTCTTCTGGCTGCACCAGAGGGACACGTCTGATTGCAACATACGTATCTCTGTTTCTACTCGTAACGAAAGCAAGCTACCGTTTCTTCAGTCAATATGCCAGTTCCCTGAACTGTGTTAGGTACACAAAATAGAGGAGTATTTTTAACTGGAAGTGAACAAGTTCTGCATTTTCCCAATCAGAGGGAGGCGTCGTCACTCACAGAGATTGATAAAACAGCGCTCAAAAAATCTCTATTTTTTTTTTTACCTTAGCCCTAACCCTAACCCAAACTCATGTCATACTCTGCAGCTCTGCACTCTTGGCAATTCTGATCATACAGTAGTGTCTGTAAATATCTCTTTCTGCACTCTTGGCAATTCTGATCATGCGGTAGTGTCTGTAAATATCTCTTTCTGCACATGTACAAGCCAAGTACCTCCTACGAACAGGATATCTTTCTGCTATTAACGAACGCATTGGGACTCGTCCCTTGATTTTTTTCGTCACGTCCCTTGAAATGAAGTTTTTAATGATCTTGTTCATTTTATCAGCAAACGGTAACTTCACTTCTTTGCGGACACGCTTGCACTCGTTAGGAGAAGGGACAAAGAGACGTCTGTTGCAATCAGGCGTGCCTGTCTGGTATAGCCGGAAGAAATGTGGGCTATAGCGACCGAGAATGCCGACGAGAACCAAGGAGATGAATGGGGTTTAAATTGGTATTTCATTTACATTATTTACATTATTCGGACTATTGTCCTCGTCTTTGTTGCCATATTTATTACAACGTTTCAGCCGTTGTACGCTCCGGCCTTCTTCAGGTGGTTGGAATGTCGAACTGAACCCTTTATTTCGCTCACTGGGGTAGACTGTTCTAGTTCTACATGCCATATCTAATGGATGTCATTTACCTCTGAAAGTTCTTAAGGACACATGGCACAGTGGATAAAAGCGTTAGTTAGATCCAGTGACAGGACCCAAAGAGTGTGAGTTCAATACCCGGTTAAGGTAGTGGAGAACTTTCAGATTGGAATTAACAGATAACTGATAACTGACATCTATTAAACGTGGCCCGTGAAACTAGAACAGTCTACCCCAGTGAGCGAAATAAAGGGTTCAGTTCGACATTCCACCCAGCTGAAGAAGGCCGGAGCGTACAACGGCTGAAACGTTGTAATAAATATGGCGACAAAAATGAGGACAATATTCCGAATAATGTAAATAATGTACATAATATCTCATCTAAGAAATATAGACAGATACTGGTATTTCATTGCTGGAATGAAAGCATCGACGCCGGCTTTCACCCAGGAGGAGACCTCAGCTGCGCATTTATGAACAGGGCGATTAAAATCCGCATTGCAAGGAAAGTCACAAAGGATCTTACAGAACGCGTCTCAATCCGCACGTTGATAACAGAAAGATATTCCGTTGGTAGGAGATTCTTGTTGGGTAGTGGAGCGGAAAGAGATGTTTACAGACACTAATGCATGATCAGAGTTGCCAAGAGGGCAGAAATGCAAATCCTGACATGAGTCCGAGATAGAGGTAAACAAAAAGAGATTTTAAAGACGGTTTATCTAAGATGTTCTGTTTTGATAAGCCCCCGCCTTTCATAAATCGACTTCATGAATTGAAGTGCTGTGCTAGATTTTCAGCTTCCATCCTCCTTAAAAGAACAAACTTTTAGAACATTGACAGAATTATTCCTACTGTATGGATCAGAAAGTGGACTGTTTATCTTGAAAGACGACTGGATGGAACGTACAAATTTACTTAGAAAAATCCAGAACATCAGTTGGAGATCCCAAGCAACGCTTAACTCAATCTACGGAGAACTGAAACCAATTTATCTTCGTCCGGGATAGGATGATAAACTACATTCACGTCCTGGGTAAGACGTCCAACAGCAAAGCCTCTGATCAGAAAGTTTTGGGGAGGGTGGAGCCACCACCTAATTGCTGGTTTTCCCAGATCGACCCTAGCCCGTGGTGGTAGCACCTGTTAGGATTCCAGCTATGGGTAAATAGCTAACCCCCAAACTGGGTTCAAAACACTATGAAAGTGTAAATATGGCAGTGTCTTCTGTATGGATGTGTCTCCTCACGAAAATTTACTTTCCCAGACACCATAGCAAGGGACTCGGGGTTGGACGTTGGGGCCAGCAATACAGGATCAAACATTATAAAACGGGATTATCGAAGGATAATGATGATGAAATTGACAGCTATATCTCATTATTCTACTTTTAAAATTACTAAATGTAACCGTAAATTCTATTCTAATAATTCCTTCTGTCTCACTTCTCGCCTGTGGGAGTCTCTTCCGTTTTTATGCTTTCTTATCTACTATGAGGTTCGGGAATGCAAATGCAACCTCAATGGTTGTTAACTCTCATTTGTATTCTGTGATTTTTATTATCCTTTCTCCTAAAAAAACGGTATTCTGTTTCCGTCAGTCTTTCAACATTAATAACTCTCTTGCGTCTTAGTGGATTTATCGCCTTGGCTAGGGTGAAATGATACCTAAAGTTAGTTAAAAAAAAAACTATCTATAAATTAATTAACGTTGACCTTGAACTCAAATTAGTTTTCAAAGATAATGACATCACAATTAGGGCTATATGCGCGATAAAATAGATTGTTCTTGTCATTACGGTATGTTAGGATTTTTACATAAAAAAGAATGAACATTGATCAAATGTTGTATTGGAAAGTTTATTTTATTTTTGTATGAATGTGAATTGTATCTTTTATGTGTATAGAACAGAGAAAGAAAGAGATCAGGGGTGACAGTCGCTTCCTACTTTGTAGTAGGGAGTGGTCCTGATTAATTCTTTGGTGCTTGGAGTAGCGATTAAGACCGGTAAATAGTCAGGGATTTCGAAGAGAGCGGTAGGATTGTCCTTCGATCTGGTACAGTGCCTTTGTTCTTCTATATTGTTAATCCAAGTATTTGGCTCCAGAAATGAAGTTAGCTGATTGACTTGGTGATCGTTTTCAGGGGTATTTAAGGAACCTTAATTTTATTTTAGACTATGTCTACTACTACAAAACAAAACGTGAAAAATAGTCTTCGTTTTTTTGTTGTTGTTTTTTTTTTTTTTGTCCACCATTGTACCACTGGAGCTCTACCAGCAAAGCTACATCGTTTGGTCTTTTGTTGATATCCCGGGAGTGTGCTCACTCCGTTTTCCTTTGACAGAGATAAACGACGACACGAAGACAGAACGACATGAGAACGTCTGCGAGGCGTGGCATCAGTCAGCACTCGCTAATTCTTATTTGTTGCCAACGCCGACTCTCAGACTGCCAATGGAAACTGGGACCCGCCATCTTATCTTCGGCTTGCCAGAATGAACGATGGGAGTCGCTGAGAACTTTCAATATTGTAACCCGCCCATTCCAAAGGGTTGCGTATCGCGAATTCATCATCGGTTTTATCTGGCTAAGGAATCAAGATCCTGGGTCTCCAGTTCTTCGCATCCATTACCCTGCTGTGAGAATTTCACAAATAGTTTGCGATCAACTTACCAATTCTATTACAGAAATCATATCTACAGTAAATTAGCATTAGAAAGTCGGATTAGTATTTCGCTATGACTATATTTAACTGCAGGAAAAAATATTGTATCACAACGTGAATTTTGGCACGACATACCACGAGAGCAGCGCGACGTCAAAATGACGAAAGGAGGCGAATTTTATGAACACTGACATAACGTCGAGATATTATCTTTTGTGATATGAATCCCTGAATGATGAGTGGTATATAGTGTATACTCTGTAATGTAGATTTGTAAGTTTGAACTTTCCAATTATGCTTACACCTGCTTGACTCTGCCGTGCAGTTCAAAGAAAATATGTAAATAAAAAAATAAAAAACAAATAAAAAGCGGTGACACATTTACTGGTGGGACGAATTGTAAATAAAATAAAATAAAGTAAATAAATCAGGTATTCAGGACACTTTTTTTAATTTTTATTTTATTTATTTTATTTTATTTTATTTATTTTGTAAACGGGTTATTGCGCCAAAAGGCGTTTGGATACCAAGCATCCCTTATCATTTTTTTTTTCATTCTGATTTATTGAATATTAAACTTGGTCCTGTAACGATCTTAGCAGATGTAAATAACTGAATCTTATACGAAATGTTAAACGCTCTCATAAACTATTTTCATTTTTCATTTCTAACTTACAAAATAAACTTTGTCACTAGAGGCATGTCAAAGTGCGTTGATAAGTATACTCATATCCCAAACCATTGTTAGTCTTCGTGCATTTGCTATCAATACAAAAAGGCTATCCAACATTTTGTCCCGAGCCCGACTAAAGTAACACACTAACAGGAATCTTCTAAAGGACGATATTTCTAACGAAATGAACTTCGGACAATTTCTGATGGAATTCCATCCTTATCTGAGAAGGATTATTCGTAATTTGGTAAAGTCAATCAATAAAATCAATTGATGGATAATGTCTATTGTCTTCTATGTAATAAATGCGAATTTCACTGTCACTGTGTTCAGCTTAGAGGCTCTAGCACAACCTATCATACCATTTTGGAATCAGGCCGACTCAGTGAGCAAATTAAAAAAAAGGATGAAATTTTGGATTCATAAGTTTGCATGACTGCGATTATTTTCGGATACCGCCATCTTGGCTTCTACTGATAAAAACTTAAGGGGACACAACTCTAACTTTCAATAGTCGTGTTCAAATGAAAAAAATTACTGTTCTCGAATCACAGTGCTTCAAATAAAATTGTCCGTCTTTTCAACTTTACTCCTAGAAGCCGTAGCCCAACATTTCATACCATTTTGGAATCAAGACGACTTTGTGGGTAAATTAAAAACATTCAAGGCCAGATCTGGATTCGCAATCCTGAAATTGTGAATTTCCAAGTTTTCATTAGTACGATTATTTTCGGGCTGTTTTTTACTTGATTTACGGCGACAATTTTTTTTTGTACGATTACAACTTGGAAATAAATTTGTGAATAATCAAAATTAATTGCGAAATCCAGCGAAAGTCGCTCATGGAATAAAAATAATTGTTTGTACGGAAAGTAAGGACCTACGTACATCAAACAGTATTTAAATTAAGTGGTGGCAGAAATAATTATCTTTGAACTTGCTTAAATATTAATGCAATACTTAAATGCAGCGATCTTCTGTAGTTTATTGTTGCCTATTGCATCTACTTCTCCCTGGCTATTGTGATGATGGCCCATTGAAGAGCGTTCGCCTCGAGGTAGCTTAAATGCCTTTCGAGACAGCTTTTAAGTTAGTTAACAAAATTTCCTTTAAAGAACTGCTACCTAAAAACACAATGTCTATTGATATATACAGGTTATCATTTCTTCTAATTCAAATATATTATCATTCGGTGTTCCATATATGACGCCGAACGTTGGATAAGCTTAATGCAAATATCACATTTGTCACTTAGATGATTGATTTTATTTGCATCATCTCGATTCTAGAGTTTCGGGGACGGATCCTATATAAATCGCTTAGTCCATTCGCCAGGAGATACCAGAAATTGTTTATTTTCTTGTATTTCAATAGTTTTATATTGTATTAAAAATAATTTATGCATTTTTATTGGCGTAAGGTTGATATATATATATATATATATATATATATATATATATATATATATATATATATATATATATTTAAGTTATAAGGAACTTGGTAAACCGAATTGGTAAATCCAAAGAGGATGAAATCCTGAGAGCTCAATGTTAGGACAGAGCTAATATGTAATGAAAAACAAATCACTTTAATGAAATATATATATATATAGTTATACTCGTCTGGAAAAACCTTGGGTGTTTTGGCTTGTAAATGAACAAAAGAATACTCAAGGAAAAAATAAGGGACAAAAAAAAAAGAACTAAGACCATGAAATTGAGGCGAAAACAATCGTCCAGAATCCAAGTTCAGAGTCCAAAGAAAAAAAACACCAAAACGAATAAAGCAAAATTAACTAAGTAAAGTGCTCAATAGAGCAAACCTGACAATGAATCTAAAGAGCCACGCAAACCTACCTAGGTTTCACCAACGCGATTCGTCAGTGGTGATTTATCAGCGCACCCTGACGATCCGTGTAGGTGAAACCTAGGTAGATTTACCTGGCTCTATAGGCTCATATATATATATATATATATATATATATATATATATAAACTTTATTAAGTTTTCCGGTAGATATAATAAACATTGTTTAAAAAAGAAACGCTAGTTTCAACATTTGAAGTAATAACAAATGTCTGATTAAAAAATATCCGTTAATTGTGTAAAAATTGCTTTGCCAACTCGATTATCTGCAAATGGTGATGTACATTTCTTAAAAGGGGAAATAGAAACTTGCTTAGTTTGCGATGGTCTCTGTGGCTGAGCGGTATAAACGACGGCGGATTAGAAGGTGGTTTCTCCTACAAAGGGGGATAGAATAGTACATTTTTTCTTATTTCCTTGCGCGCGCAGCCCGCTAGAGGTAAGGTACACAGTTTAAAAAACAAGTTCAAAGACGGGTATCCACTAAAATAAACGTTTGACATAATATATTTGCACACACACGCACGCACAGACACACACACACACACACATATATATGTGTGTGTGTGTGTGTGTGTGTATGTATAAAATAAATGCGACAAAGAGGTGCAGAAGCGATAGATTGTAATGGTAACATAAAATCCCAAGTCATAGGGACCAATAGTTTGTGTGTACTGGCCTTCTCTATTCTCTATAATTGCAGTATGCACATCAGATTGGCACTGTTATTCATGAAAAAACACAAAAATCTGCCTGAGTTGGACCCCACAACAAGGATTATGCTGCTGCCCTCAGAGACCGGCACCAAGTTTAAAACATGAATCCTGGTTATATATATATATATATATATGTTCGGTTGAATAATCTGGACATATTATGTCTATTTATTCTTATTTTAATCCTCTTAAATTCACTGATCAATTTTTAGTGCTGTTGAACAACTGATTAAGAAAGACGCCGCAGTTTTGGTTATTTCTTTTATTTCTCCAAGTACTTTCAATCTCACCCAAGATAATCTTCAGGGCTGAATTGGTCCGACAAAAATTTAATGTAATTGATAGTTGTGATCTTTTTGTAAATGCGCATGAAACGCGCTTCGTTATAATTAATTTACATTAAGAATATATAAGAGAGTTAATTTAGTTTATTTTCTTATTGTTTATGTAATCTTTTATCTTTTACTGTTAAGTCCCTCATGAAAGAACTAATAGGGGTATGTGTGGTCTGTTAAAGCCGATTGTACGTAGAAGGGAAGGGATTATTTCTTAGTTATAAAACCACTATAGTAACTACCAGTAGTTATGATCATAATGTAAATGCTGTACACATGGCATAAATAAATATGTACTTAATATAGACATATTACTCAAAGTAAAAGAAATAATATATCTCACACAGCTACTTTCTCACGCACGCGTAATGTATCGTACTTTATATACTGTACACCTTTGTTTACAATTAAATGTCCATGCACCACCGCCAAGCGGTCACTTTGTGAACCAACAAGACTCGTTCCTCTAAGCCCTCAAATTTTGAAATAGATCGCTGACGATTTAGAAGTTTGGGTTTTTTGTTTTGTTTTGTTTTTCCTGCATAAGTATTTTTCTTTATTTTCCTTAAGATTTTGTCCGTTGTATCCGACGTCCGTTGATTAAGGGTTAGGTCCGTAGACGAGTGGTTTGTCTTTTTAAAATTTCTCCGATGTATAATTTGTCGGAAACATTACAGAAAAATTACTCCTTCAAGTTTTAATTTATTGTTTTGTTTGTACTGATTAAGTCATTACAAATCAACTGAATCAATTAATAAAAAAATAAGGCAATACATTTATATTCTCAAAAACAAACAAAAAATCCGGAATAATCATTGAATTCTACTTAAGAGCACACAGAATTTGCAACCCTGAATATGTACATGAAGAGAAGAAATATATTGAAAACGCTTTCAAGAGCCTGTTTTCATATTCAATGTGAGAAAAGAGGTTCATAAAATATTCTAAAACAGAGAAGACTCTCCCCCTACCATTGAAAACCCCAGACAATAAAATATACTGCGTATATCAAAAATATATTTTACAAAATTTCGGTTTGGGTTCCTCACACCAAAACAAGGAAAAAACTTCATATAAGCATATGTCCGCAAATGATTTGTTTTTTAGCTATTAAGTTTAAACAAAGTTTACAGTGCCTGGCGCTTTGTTGGCATAAAGACTAGGTTACATTTGTCATTCGTGTACATTTGTGGCTAGTCTTTCATTAAGACTTTCAAACGACTATACAAGTCAGATAATGCACCCTCTTTTGAAAAAGTGCTTAATACAAAGTAGAGCAATATATTATTATTATATTTTTATTATAAGATATTATAATAAAACATTTTTGAAATCGCTGCACAAAAGATTTCAAGTTTCAATACTATGATTGTACTTCTTCAGGCGATGGTAATTAACTGCTGATTCTCCTGCATAGGCAAAATCATAGCATTGAAACATGAAAGCTTTTGTCCAGCGATTTCAAAAATGTTTTTATCATAACCTCTTATAATATATATATATATATATATATATATATATATATATATATATATCGTCGTCATCAGTCATCATCATCATCATCCTCTTAACATTTGTTATCTTAGGGGTGATCGGAATGCAGAAGACATATTGAATCTCCTCCACAAAAGTGTATCAAAGTCAGCCTTCAGTAATTCTGTTATAGTCATACTTGTCCAATGTTTGACGATTGTTTTTCGCATGAAACAGGCTTTCAGCTTTGGGTTTATGACTTCAATGTCCACATTTTCTTTAAGTTAATTTAAAAACACTTCCTTAAAATAGTAATGTATCAAGGATCTTTAACAAAAATACAATCAAAATCAGTTATAGTTATATGGAGAAAATATAATAAAAAATATTAAATAAAAACTATAGCAATTGCAATAAGATATCCGCAAAATAGCTATAATAATTGTAATTGTTGAAATAAAAATAACCGTCCAATTAATAATGAATATTTAATTAATGATATAATAAAGTAACTGTAACTAATAATATTAATACATGAGAAATAATCTACATAGGAGCAACCAAAACCACCTTTTAAAGAAAGATTTAATAATCATAAGAGAATGACTAGAAGAAGGAAAACTCACGCCGGCCTGGAGAGGCTTCAGCTCCGTCAGGCTATCTTGCCCAAGAAACATCACTTCTACCGCGGTGGCAGTGCGTGTGGTGCTCCTAGGAACCTAATGGGTTACGCGATTCTTGAACGTTTTATATATATATATATATATATATATATATATATATATATATATATATATATATAATCATGGAAAGTAAACTGAAATATAGAAGAACTAATTTTTGAATCCTGGGAAAAACTGAATTCTAAACTTTAAACAATTCGAAAGTCTTCTAGGTTGAGAAGAAAAAAAAGTAATTTTGAAAACCAAATTCGAGCCTTCAGAATATTTACAAAATGAATTGCAATCAGCTAATTGGAAATGAATTGTGATCAATATCGATAAACTTTCGGGGAATAAACAAAGGTATGAGTTCAATGACAGGAAGATCTTAATTCATTAAACCGAAGAATCCTTGGAGCCATCGCCTCGCGCAATATTTCCCGAAGATAGAGTCACGAAGATAAGAACTTCTGGAATCAAAAGGTTTCCATATCTCGCCAATTATATCTAGCAAGGGCATTGTCTTTACCATCTTTTTGCGGCACAGAAACTCGAGATTTGATTCCACTTCAGAAGATGAGTTCGATAAAGAGAAAGATCTTTGATTAGGCAAAAAGAAATTAAAAAAAAAAAAACGAATTAAACTGTCATAGCAGAGACATTTCATTAAAAGAAAGTAACTGCACACTTGACTGTTATTTCGTGAGAGATGAGACATTTATACCTCCGGCTATTCTTATTCAAATCCCCCCACCAACCCCGTGCCATGATCACGCCATTCCGTATTCATTTTAGTTTTTATTAACTTTATTTTATTTTGTCGAATTAAGGATTTTTCGGACGGTTTGATATTAACTTTCAGTATCTGCTTTTAGTCAAAGAAATGGCAAATAATTTGACTGAGTATTAAGAAGTAGGGCGTCAGTAAAAGGCAAATCACCATGTCTGGGATATTTCAAGCCAGATTTTACTCTTAAATTGTCAACAGTTTTCAACGCTTCGCCCTGTATCTGAAAAAAAATGTGACTTTGGAAAAGAGAGAGCGAAAAAAAAAAAACCCTGATAAATAAAG
>OZ010603.1:65704434-65736934 GCA_963932145.1 Acanthosepion lycidas | reverse complement strand
ATTGCTGACAATCCATGGTCAAACCTTGGCTGGAGAGGTTAGCTGTTAGAAGACAATATATGTGGCAGCAAGATGCAGCTCACTTCTACAACTTCAGTTATACTCAGAAGTGGTTGTCACATAATTTTTACGATTTCACCAGCTCCCACGTCTGCTCCCTAACTCTTCTGATTATAATTCTATGAATTATTGTATTTAGGGACGAATTGAGAAAGAGATGAATCGCACTGTTTGAAAAACCAAGACCCAGCTGACAGAGAGGATTAAGGAGGTGTGTGAAGCTCTCGTTAGGGTCACTGTGAAGTTCGCATGTACCAGATTTCGGATCGAAGCCTTGGTTGGTGCTGAGGGTAACTTCTTTGAGTGAACTTCCTTTTGATTATTATAACATTGTATTCCACTTTTCTATTTTTTTTTTAATAAATTGATTTATGGCTTAGATATTCACATTGTTTTTCAGTTGAAAAAAAACTGTCAAATTTAACTGCAATAACGTGTATGCACACGGAATTATATATATATATATATATATATATATATATATATATATATATATATATATATATATATATATATTATGCCTTTATTATAATTTTATCATATAGACAAAAAAAATTTACTCACTAAAAAGATGCAACTTGGTTTCAGTGCATTTCAACTGCACATCGATGGGTGAGAATCCCAAATGGTCTACTATCGGTATCGATCCCTTTTTGGATTAATGCTGTGAAGGTTGGAATTTATATATTACTTTCGTTCTCATCGCATAGGATATATATATATATATATATATATATATATATATATATATATATATATATATATATTTATTAAAAAATATAACATAAATGTTATAAAATCACTACAAAAATAGACTTCTAGCGTCTTATCAAGTGATGATGTTGAACACCATCACTGGATAAAACACCAGAAGTATTGAAACAAAATGGCTATTTTGTGGAGATTTTATAACATATTTATGTTATAATTTTCTGATAAATTATATTTGCTCTACACTGTATTGAGCAATCTTTTAAGAATAGTGCTTTTGGAATTTATTCCGTATACACCAATCCTATACTTGGATATATATATATATATATATATATATATAATATATATATATATATATATGTGTGTGTGTGTTTGTGTGTATGCGTGCATATATATATATATATATATACACACACATATACACACATATACACACAAACACACACACATATATCTATCTATCTATATATATATATATATATATATATATATATATATATATATATATATATATATATATAATGGCAGCATGTTTTCATTGAGACATGTTTTATTGAATAATTTAGAAATGTTTTGTCTACATATTTTCAAGTGAATCCTTTCATATTCACAGACAAGCTTTTGGTGTCATTATTAAAGGAAGGGAGAAAATCGTCATCTTGATAAATGTTATTTTATTCCGACTACTTTCGACATAGCATAATGTCATCATCAGAGTGTTGTTTATTTCGAGGCAAATATTGTACTGTACATGATTTTCAAAGACAAAATTGCTGTGTTCATCTGAAAATTATTTTTTTTTTTACTCGTGAATTGAAGAACGCTGTGTTACAAGTCTTCGCGGAGGCAACTAACTATGGTGCATCGAGAATTTTTAAGCGATAAATATTAAAACTATTAGGGCAAACCTTGATATTTTAAACTGTTGTACACATTTTGAAACATATATTCAGTATTCATAATTGATTCTATTCTGGTTTGGTTTCAAGTTTTTAATATAGATAGCATTGAGAATGTTTATTATTTTCATGAAAATGTAAAGATGTATTTTCAACAAGAATTTTTCTGAATTAGTTAATGTGAACACGTATGCTGTTGAAAATCTTTAGACATGTTAGACATATCATTCAAATGAAAACTCAGACGCCGAGACAACGTTGCCATAGTGTGTCCAACATAAATATAATTTTTGTTTTCGTTGGAGATGCAATCTCCCAGAGGATGTTTAAATATATAAACAATATTGGTTTTCTGCAGCATATTAGTAGGTGGAGATGTATGCATATATTATAACACTTTAAACCCCTGGCGTCTTATTAATTGTTAACGATAAAAATTGTCAGCGAGATCACCACAAAATAAGTAAAAACGTCCATCATGCTTTTACAATTTAGTTTGTTCACCTGAAAACAGATAATTAAAAAGAACGTCCTATTTGCTTTAAATTAAAATTTCTAATAGAACATCTTATTTTTTTATCGATAATATAATTATGGAAGTTATTAATAAGAGTTTATTTTATTTTTTTTTTAGTTCACTGTAGAAAATCTGATTTTTGGATGAATTAATTTTTGAACCTTTTATGTGAATAATACTGGATTATCAATTTTTGGTTTCTCATTAAAAAAAAAACTTATTGAGTGCTAAATTTCCATTTATGAAATTATTACTCGCTTTAGGAACATTTTTAGAAACCAGTTTTCACGGTTTTTATTACGAAAGCACAAAGCGTCACCAAAAGCAAAAAGACAGTATATTTCGTGCTTAGTTGTTATTAGCTGTATTTGCGTTGATTTTTAAGTAAGACGTTTTGTCTGTTGATACAATACGCTACGCACACATAGCATTGCTTTTTTACGATATACTAGCGCAGTTCCTTTTCATTCCTTTTTATTTTGATTTGCAAAAAACAAAACATTTCCAATAGAGTGCTAAGAACCAACCGAACAAAAACTTTATAACGTATGCCTTAGCTTAAAAGAAAAAAAAATTTCCACTCAATAATAATATTTGAATTTTTAGAGCTGTGTTTGAAGTTTTTTTTTTAGTTTTTTTTTTTTCACACTTTACCAAATACATACGGTATTCTCTACTTCATTTTAATATATGAGAAATACACAACTATTGTGTCAAAAGATCCTCACAGCAAAACAATCGCGCAATAAACACCCAAGGAAAATATAATAATAATATACGGAATTTTTATTCCGAATTTTAAATGTTCGCATAATTTGTATTTTATTGGTTAATTCTCTGAGATTCAAAATTCTTTAAACTTATCGATTCGGTTTGACACTTATCGATTCGGTTTATGTTAATTAATCTAAAAGACTTTTAATTATTCTTTAATCTCTATATGCCTAAAGAAAAAAAAATGTGTGATTAGAATATGAGGCCAGGAACGCAATTTTTCTTCACTAAGAATAAATAAAGTTAAAACAAATCATACTGTCGCTAATTAAAGTTTTTATCCAGTTTTCATTCAAACAAATATGTTATTTTCCGCACCTTGGGCTTACGATCACATCACGTTGAAATACCAATCCCCTTGCGATCACTGAAGTTAAGCAGTATCTAGTTGGGTGACCGCCTAAGAATACAAGGTGCTGTAAGCTTAGATGCGCTGGTAGCGTAATGGATAACGTCTCGAAATTGGAAATCGGTGAACCGATTGGGAAAAATACATATCCTTCTCTTCTCCTCCCAGCTATGGGTTAATTAGTATAACTATAGAGTGATTTTCCAAGCGTCCGCGGACGTCCTGGGTATGACGATAAACTACATCCGCGTCCTGGGTACGGCGATAAACTACATCCAACAGCAAGGCCTCAGATAATGTTTTCGGAAGAAAAATGTTGCCAGCTATACGTTTTTGAAACAATAATGTTGCCAGCTATACGTTTTTTGTAAAAAATAATGTTGCCAGCTGTATGTTTTTGAAACAATAATGTTGTCAGCTATACGTTTTTTATTCCATACAAAATTGGCATTTAAAATTCATATAAACTGGATTTGGCATTAAATAACCCACAGTGGTTGATATGTCATAAAACCCCAACAAACAAACAAACAAACAAACCAAGCGTCCGCCACCGTGCCTTCTGTAAAAGAGAATAAAAGAGAATACACTACTGAAAGACAGGGAATCGTTTAGCAGGCTAGTATACCAGAAGCAAGGGTATTTACCTTAATCCCACCCCCCGGGTGGCAGGATGTGGCACAAGGCCGTTAAAACCGAGCCCGTAGACTTGGGGAAAATTTCCCCGTAGACCCAGTAAAAAAAAAACCCAAAACGGGGTTGGTAGCTGTCTACCGCCCCAGACGAGACTGCACTTCGGCATAGCCTCGTCTGGGTTCCTCTCTACTCGAAGGCAGAGAGTTCGACCAGCACAGCTGTAGACGAATCTCCGACTAATTCCCGAAGCAAGGTTATTTACCTTACCTCCCCACGAGACAGGATGTGGCACAAGGCCATTCTTAAATGCGGGGCAAAAGTGAGCCCGTATACTCGGGCAAAAATTCCCCGTACACCCCGTAGAAAAAAAGGGGTCGGTAGCTGTCTACCACCCCAGACGAGACCCTGCCATTCGGCATAGCCTAGTCTGGGTTCCTTACTACCCGAAGGCAGAGAGTTCGACATGCACAACTGGAGACGAATCTCCAACTAATTGCCCGAGCAAATAACAGATATATCCTGTGCTCACTAGGACACCTCGACGTGGTGTAATGGTTAGAAAGCTTGTCTTGCTAGATCAATTACGTCTGACTAGTGAGTTCGATCCTCACAGGGTGCACCATACTTTCGGCTTTGTCCCACATCTGAGCTATGCTTGGAAAATCACTATCCTGTGCAAACTATATATATTTACTGATATAATCAGCCATAAGATTCCACTCCATTATAGCAGTTTTATTGCCTTCTTTGTAGTGAATACATTAAAAAAATAAATTGACTTCAAATGAAAACTATATTCAAACTAAAGTTATAAACTCTGATTTTGGGAAATGTCCAAGTTTTCAATTAAATTGTTTAAAGTATTTGCATGCGGATTGCTGTCCTCATTTGTTGGTTGTTACCACAACGCTTCGTCCATTATGCTCTCTGACCTTCCTCAGGTGTGTATCGATTTACAGGGAATTCCACTTTATCTAATCTCTGGGAGGAGACTGTTCTCACTCCACTGCCCATGTATAGGGGTATCTCGTCTAGTTCTTATTTTTAGTTCTCACTTATTGCCCACCCTTTTTTCCACTAAGTACAGCTACACACTGCTCGGAGCAGGGATTGAACCCACAATTAAAATATCACCAAATTCGCAAACACATGCATTAATCAATTCGGCTATTGAACCGTAGAAGTCAAATATATATTTTCATGTGAAATCAAGAAAATAAAAACTTTAATCAAAATGTTCACTATAAATGGGAAAATGACGTCTTAATAATAATACAGGCTGTCTATAAAGTTCGTCTGCACTTTAAAAATTTATAACTTTATTTGTATTTGCGATAGAAATAATCTGTAAAAAATGTTATAAAGTTTAATGCCCCTAGTTTTAATTTTAATTATTGAATAATAATTTGCCACAAAATTTGCAACAATTTTTAGATAAGTAAAAAAAAATATTTTCTTTTTTCCATAATCTATTTGATCCATGGTTTCAACTGAGTAAAAAGTAAACTGTGTCCTTTGATTGGCGGAACTGAAATCTACTATTGCTGTACAAAGAAAGTTTAGAATTGAATGCAATAAAGAACCACCTCATAGGGACACTATTGCTAAATGGATGAAAAAATTTAAAGAGACAGGCTCCGTCCATGATAAGCCACGGTCTGGAAGGCCATGTAGCAGGGACGAAAGTGCTGCGTCCATAGAAATATCCTTTACAGCAAGTCCAAGAAAGTCTGTATTCCGCAGCTTCAACAATTAAACTTGAAAGATAATACAGTTTCAACAAGATGGAGCTTCTTGGCACTTTGCTATGCGTGTTAGAGAGTTTCTAAATCAGGAATTTCCTAACAGATGGATCGGAAGGGGTGGATCATTTTATTGGCCTCCACGTTCGCCGGATTTGACTCCATTAGATTTTTTTATGGGAACATGTGAAAACAATTGTCTATGCAATCAAACCTAGTTCCTTAGAAGATTTGAAAGCTAAAGTAACTAATGTGATTTCAGGCATTACTGTAAATCAGTTGGCAAATGTTTCCCGTGAACTGCAAAATCGTATTACCCTTTGTATTGCTAATGATGGAGGTCATGTGGAAACTTCAATAAAATTTCAATAAAACCTTAAAAAATATAGATTTACTTCTTTCTAATCTTTTTTACAAATTATTTCTATCGCAAACACAAATAAAGTTATAAATTTTTTAAAGTGCACACGAACTTTATGGACAACCTGTATATCCTGAGGGCGTCTTTTTAAACAAACGCCATTTTTTTATGCATAATCATCTTATATATAAAGCACAGTGTATAGGTGTATGTTTCTGCGTGTGTATGTCCATAAAACTCCTCCGCTTCCACTGGTCCGATTTCAATGATTCATGGATCGTACAAAATCCCTAGAAAACTTAGACGCAGAGAACGATTTTCGTTGAGCTAAGATTCGGGGTTGCCAAATTATCGCTGCTTTCATGGATCATGGGGAGTAAATCTTACTTTCCTTTTGTATCCAAAATTACAGTGCAGGTTTTATTATAAACTAGCTTAAAAGCCGTCCTATCGGGTGGTGTTTATGCTACCTCCTGTGGAGGACTCTTCGTTTGGTCATCATCTAGGGAGGAGTAGATGCAGTAGGCATCAATAAGCTACAGAAGAACTCAAAATTGATCGCTGTATTTAAGTATTAAATTAATGTTTACCCTTATCTTTTAAAAGTTAAACGATAATTCTTCTGCTGCCATTTAAAGACGATTTGATGCACGTAGGTCCTTATTTTCCGTACAAAAAAATATTTTTATTTCATGGGTGACAAAACAGGGGACAATTTATAAGACAAAATTAATATAGTGCAAAGATGGGAAAACGGAAATTAGAATGTTATACCTACAATATTTGAAGAGTTAGAGAAATTAAGTAAAACCTATATTATGGAATCTATATAAATGCGGAATTGGAGCCCAATTCTGCCATGAATTCTGAGATTAAATTACCCAGCCTCTATTTTATAGACATTTGGTATTTCATTCACCTCCAACGGAGTCGTGTTGGGACACAAGTTCGGTTTAATGTGAGGAGCCCGCGCGCGTACAACCGGGCTAAGAATAAAAATTGCCCGCAGCCACCACAACCATCGGTTGCGCTGGCTTCGGTTCGAGAACAGATCCCTCACTCTAGTGCAATCAGAGGGTGCGGCCACGGGCAGCTGTTCTCTAGTGCTGGGCACCTTTTAGTATAATTTTCCTCACTTGCGACTCTGTCCTTCGACGGATCAACCAATCAGCGGAATATGCCCGAAGACAAATACGCAACCGAGATATGATAAATAAACGTATTTAAAAAAAAAAAAAAAAAGTTTATTTCATTCATCAACTATCCTTCATTGCTGTTTTTTTATCCGGGGATTGTTTTGATTTTCATATCAAAAATAGTTCTGGTTAGGAATATCGCCTTATATAGTTTAGAAAAGTGTTTGAAATTTGCATTTTACTTGGTCTTCAACAAGTTGGCATCTATTTGTAAAACTTTCCTTAAGTATAAAAAAAAACAATTTATGAATGAAGTGTTCATTTAAAATTTTTGTTTCAAAGATTTCAAGTAGTGAATATATCTTATTTTGCGAAGCGATAGCAAGAGGGCGAAGCCTGCGAGTAAAACTCTATTTTGAAATGTGAAGATTTACCTAAAATATATGATGAAAAATCTTCAAATTTCCACCTGAAAAATAAGTTGCTTTTGCTACCCGCTCACATCCATGTATGGGGATCGTCATCTCCTCTCTTTATTTCCTTTCTCCCCCCCCCCCTAAAATCTCTGCTGGTGGTTGCCTCTTCCATGAATTTTAGTGGACTCTGCACGACAGAGAAGCCAAACATTTGGCCAGATGCACCTCCCTCACGGCTGAAAATGGGATTGAGACAGGCGAGATGTGGCCCTACAGGTGTTGGAACTTGGTCTATCAAGGTCCGCCTTGCTTATGCTACCCTCTTCTGCTGGTTTGACCGGTGTGATCGTATAGATCTTTACCCATTCCATCGTTGGGGTCTTCGAGGGTTGGTCCCGTTCACATTGATCCCTCTTTGAACTTTTAGCCATGGGTGGCCCTACAGGTGTTGGAACTCCGCATGAAAAATGAAAAAAAATTGTGATCTGAAATAACTAACACGGGGAGTTGTACAGGGATGGGGATGCGTTCTAGCATGTAGGATAGGGTTCGTTTTTGTTTTGTTTTTTGTTTTTGTTTGTTTTTTTGTTTGTTTTTTTTTGTTTTTTTTTTTATTTCCATGAGGGTTCTGTTTGAAAGTTGAGAGGTTTAAAAAATTGCAATTAAGTGGGTGACCTTTTGTGTTTGTAACAATATTTTCTTTACGAAATATTTCTCTTACCTCATATTTGTCAATTCTTACGTACAATATTTTATAAAAGTAAAAAAAATCGATAGAAAAATTAACGCTTTTCACGTCTCCTGACTTATCGAACGCGCTCCCACTTATTGATACGCTGGCTATATTTTAACGTAATAAATTCACCCCTGATTATATTTTAACGTAATAAATTCACCCCGATTATGTTTTTAACGTAATAAATTCACCCCTGATTATATTTTAACGTAATAAATTCACCCCTGATTATATTTCAACGTAATAAATTCACCTCGATTATATTTTAACGTAATAAATTCACCTCGATTATATTTTAACGTAATAAATTCACCCCTGATTGTATTTTAACGTAATAAATTCACCCCGATTATATTTTAACGCAATGAATTTAAGAAGAGAAACCAAATTAATTCGTATTACTTTCAATACTTCAATAAACTCGTAGACTAGCGGATTTTAGTTACAATGATATTTACTTTGTACAAGGCACAAGAGCCACTCGAGGTAGTTTGTTACAGTGTAAAAGGGGCCACAACAAGCAAGGTGATAATGACACCAAGACGCAAAAATAAAAAAGGGGAGGGAACTGGAAATCAAATTCTAAGCAGGAAACTCGGGATAAATCTCTACTCCTGTTTAAAATGTTGAGGAGGTGTGCGAATTTTTCTGCTCCTACTGAAGGAAGAAAAAATGTAAATAAATAATAAATAAAAGTCCAGAGTTATAGGTGGCGACTTTAGAGTTTAAGAATACTTTAGAAGGAACAGGAAACCCAATCCTGAACAAGAAACAAATGAAAAACCTCTACCCCTGTTCAAAAGACAGGGAAGGAGTATGAACCGGACGATAGGCAAATGTATCTACTTCTGTTGAGGGAAGTAAAAATGCAAATAAATAATAAATAAAAAATTAGACTATGCAAAGACGTTAGATGTTTAGAGTTGAAGTAGACATTAGAAGGTAACAGAAACCCAGTGTTGTATATCGTCCCCTCATACTGGAGGTCTTGGACGACGGTGTCAATTCGATAATAAAGTACCATTCTTCTCTTGTGACCAGTGATCTTTAGTTGTTTTGAATCCAGAGATAGAAGAACTTCAACACAGGGAATTTTACATTTAACTATTTTATTACTCACATCGACGTTTACATTTTCTAACTAACCAGTGTGGTCGATCTCCCTAACTGGGGAGCCGTTTCGAACACGAAAGAGATCACATCTACATTCCTTGACGTGTAGGAACCAACTTACGGAAAACTATTCTCCAGTCTGTCATTGCCACGCTAGTTCAATCAATCAAAATCGATTTTCTTTTTTTTTTTTTGTCTTCTATCTAACCTCAAAGGTCAAACTCAGGAAGTCCGAGCTGAGATGCAATTCATCTAAAATAATAGCCTGCTAAACTATTATTTAACACCAGTTCTAAAGAGAAAACACGAGATAAAGATCTACTCATGTTCAAATGATTGGGAAGAGGTGTGAACCAGATGATCGAAAAACCTATCGGAAGTATAGAATTGAAGTAGAATTTAGAAGGAATCGGAGAGCTATGGTAATTTACCTACGCACGCATGGACTCTCCCAGCCTTAAACTGGAGCAGGTAATACGTTTGGGGGTGAGTTTGCAGCAGCCAGCTCTGACAGTCGGGCCGAACATTCTTGCTGTAACACTCTCGTTTGTATGTTTGTATTACTGTTTCGGTTAATATATTCGTTTAACTCCATTCCTCTCTTGTGTGTTTATTTCTGGCCCTAACAAGGCCACATCAGACACCCAATCCTAAACAGAGGTATTGGCATGTCAAGTTCAAATCCCATCCTTTGCGTTCACTATCGCCCATATGCAATTTAAATGTATGAAACCGGCTCCCCCACCTCCTGGCCCAAATACAGTGGTTAATAGCAATTAAACTTATATCTCTAAATTTAGTTGGATTGGTGGATGGTCGTTTTTTAGGGGCATGCCATCATCCCTTTGGGTTATTTAATGCTGAAATCTAAATATTTTCTATATAACATCATTCTTTCAGGTAAAGTTATGTCTTTTAGATTTTACGATAAACTACATCCGCGTCCTGGGTAAGACGGTAAACTACGTCCTGGGTCCCAGCTATGGGAAAATAGTTAACACCCAAACTTGGATCAAAATACTATGAAAGTCTAAAAATAGGTTTTAATACTAGAAATACTTTCTAAAAAAGTATCACCAGAAATACATTTTTTGAAAAAAAAATATTATCAGCGAAGGAAAATTCTTACCAGAAATAGATTTTTGAAGGAAAAATTATTAACAGAAATAGATTTTTTGAAAAAAAAAATATTACCAACAATGAAATTTTTGTCACCATTAAATTACCCATTGAGGTTGATATGATGTAAAACAAAACAAACAAAATTACAAAAATTTATTGTTACTAGTAATTTTTTTTTTTTATAAAAATATATTTGTTTACATTTTTAGTGTCGTGTTGATTGTCGCTTTAATATAAAATGTATTGTTGGTCATTTTACTATAAAAATTTACTGTTGATTTTTGTTTGAGGGTTCACTATTTAACCATAGCTGGGAACCTAACAGGTGCTACGAACCCAGGTCAGGATGGACCTAGTAATAACAACAGTTAAAAGGTGGTTCCATGCTCCTCAAAAACTCCAATATCAGGACAAGACTTTGGTTGGAAACTCGTCAGAAAGAAGAACATCTCTAAGTCAAATACGGATGGGCGTGCATCTCGTAACCTCTTCCTCGTAAAAGCTTACTTGTTACGGAAACCACATTTCAAACATTATGCTTTATTTATTTGGAAAAATCAAATATTAGTGCTATTTTTTTAGTTTTCTAGCAAGGTGTAATTATGAAATAAATTTTAATGAGAAAAAGTAGAGATGTGGGATAAATATGTGAGAGAGTTTTAAAAATTCAAATTTTGATATATATTTCAAGTCAGGTAGAGTAATCTAAAAAATTTGCGAAAAAAATGAAAGACGAAATCTAAGAAAATAATCTAAATCTGAAAATGAAATTTTATTATTTTTTATAAAAAAAAATATTCAGGTAAAACTAAAATGTTTAACAATTTTTAAATTTTAAATTTAGAATATTTAAGCAAAATCAAAAAAACAAAAATGTCAAATATTTTCTTACTGTACTGAAAAAATGTCTGTACACATTTGTTTTCTTTTTTTTTTTTTAGAAGATTCAAATTTAAGTGTAAATTTAAATTAAATAATTTGAATAATATTTTAAAACGTTGAATTACTTTTTTAAAATGTGAAAGAAATGATTTCTTACAATTTTTGAATATATTAGGTTGGTGTAAAAATAATATCGTTTTTTGACGTATTTTTTAACGTCAAAAACGATATTATTTTTGCACCAACCTAATAGTTTTTTTTTCAAATGTGGAATTTATTTCGACGGTAGGTTGGCAACATTTCGTGAAGTTAAAATAAAGAAAACAAAAAAAAATGGAATAATGTCTCCCATTAAAAACAACATTTTCACACGTAACTGTAACTAAATTAACAAAATAAATAAAAATCTATTTACTTTTGAAATCATCTCAGTGGAATCGGTTTCGAAAATTTATTGCATATTAATTCAAAGACAAAAAAAAAACAAAAAACAAAAACACTTAGTTTATTATTAGGTTGGTGCAAAAATAATTTCGTTTTCTCACATATGTTACTATGTGAGAAAACATTATTTTTGCACCAACCTAATATATATATGTGAAAATTTCCAGGGTTGTTATTTTTTTGGGGTGGGGGTGGGGGGTGGACTCAAAACCGTTTCTTTTCGCTGACAAATTTCCCGTAAACTTAAAAAAAATACTCCAAGAAGGTATATTTTCCTTAGCCAACTCTTATCGCAGCTGTTGAATATATTTTCGCAAGCTGTCTATATATTATATATGTATTTATATACAGTATGGACACAGAAATCAACACTGCATGGTAATTGGCCGTTTCACGCTAGTTTTAGTTCAAACAATATTAATTATTGCTATAAAAAGCACTTTCATTATCATAAAAAAACAGAACGGCTCTTCTTTCAGAAAGGGCAAAAGATTATGTTAAAAACTTCTCTGCTCACAGATGATGCATGCAAAATTTAAGGGTTCTTCGGATGTTAGGCAAAAATGATTCTTTTATTCACCATCTCTTTCTCTCTCTCTCTCTCTGCATCTATATCTATCTATCTCTCTTTATGTCTCTCTCTTTATATATATATATATATATATATATATATATATATATATATATATATATATATATATATATAGAAAAAGTTGCAAATTAAAAAAAATAAGTTTTATTTTATGAAAGTATTTATTTATTTATATATATATTTGATATTTCAAATTGTCCTCAATCTTTCATCAGAAATAACTCTTTCTGATGAAAGATTGAGGACAATTTGAAATATCAAATATATATATAAATAAATAAATACTTTCATAAAATAAAACATAATTTTTTTAATTTGCAACTTTTTCTATATATACATGTTAAGAAAGTATACGTGGCTTCTCATTATGATCGATATATATATATATATATATATATATATATATATATATATATATATATATATATATATAAATTATTAGGAAGATTTGATAATTATATTTAATTAATTCATCGAATCTGATAGATACCTCAACTGAATGCAGAAAGCACTGGACGGTCGTTTCGTCCTATATTTGGGAATCTATATATATATAAACTAAAATAATGATATATATATATATATATATATGTATATATATATATATATATATATATATATATACATATACATATATATATACATATACATATATATATATACATATATATATATATATATATATATATATATACATATATATATATATATACATATACATATATATATACATATATATATATATATATATATATATATATATATATATATATACATATATATATATATATATATATATATATATATATACATATATATATATATATATATATATATATATATATATATATATATATATATGTATGTAAACTAATATAATCCTAAGGAACCAGACAAAGCTTCCCAAGTTTCACCCAAAAGGATCATCAGTGTAAAATTGCCAGTTTCACCCTGAAGATCCGTTTAGGTGAAACCTAGGTAGGTTTGCCTGGCTCCTTAGGATTATTTTAGTTTTTGTTCTACTTAGTGTATTGAGCACTTTACGTTTAGTGTTTTACTCGTTATACTTTTTTTTTCTTTGGATTTGGAGCATGAGCTTTTGACGAGACGATTCGTACAGTGTTATGTTCTTGGTTCTTTCTTCTTTTTTTTCAATTATTTCCTCGGACATCAATTTCTTATATTACAAGTTGAGCTAACCGATGTTTTTCAAAACGAGTATTACCATTCATATATATATATATATATATATATATATATATATATATATATATATATATATATATATATTAAGACATCATATGGGCAGGTTCGCATTCTCACCAGGGCCGATTTGGCAGGAGAAGATTCCTGATTTTATCGGACGAAAGTGCCTAAAAATAATATCATGGCTTGACCCAGGCCTTGTGAGTGAAATTGAGTAGACGGAACTCTTGGGTGCCGTTGATAGCTGTGCTAGCACGAAGTCACAAGTCATCGTGGCCGTGAGATTGAGCATGATGTCCTTGTTCAAATTATTCATCACGCCTTTCCCCAGAAACTGTAGCTAAGGTTTGCGCAGCATAGTTGCAGTATGAACCGCAGGTGGGCTCTGTGGATGTAGAATAAACAAAAATGTGCCTGAGCAAGCGTCTGTAATAGGGATTGGCTAGCATCCCTAGGAGACGGCTATCCTCGAATTGTCATATATATACATATAATAATATACCTATTGAGACATGTCTCATCAAATAATTTAGACAAGTTCCGTCTACTTATTTTTAATACGATCCTCTCGTAATTAGGGACAAGTTTCTAAGTACCCTTATTAAAGGAAGAAAGTAAATTATCATGTTGAGGCATATTCAAACAGAAAAATTTTTGTCTGAGAAAAAATAAGACCCTGATGACGACATTTTTCTAATGTCGAAAGTACTCGGAAGAAAAAGAATATACAAAAAAACAACCATATAAAAGAGTCACAGAATTGCAAAGATATTAAAAATTTTATTGTTAAAAATAAGCGAAAACATCAAATATTGGTCTCACCGATATTAGAAATTCAAGAAAAGAATTTAACCATACTTTGAGGTGCTTGTAAGATCAATTTAAAACTTATACCCGATAAAAGAATAAATGGCACAGGTATTTTTATAAGATGATATCAATAATAGATTTTTATTTCTTTCCGAGACGAAAATAAAAGAAAATTCATATTTTTTTCTAAATTTTACAAATGATTTATTAAATTTAAATTTTATCCATATCGTAAAAAAATGACGTAAGTAATTTTCTAGATCTATTGCTTTATATTTTCGGTATGAGTAATTTCGGATTTTAATCTTTACAATTAACTTTATAGACGTATGTGCGAAAGAATTCTGTTTTGTTTTTAAATAACTAAGTAGAAAAATATCCAAGGAACTTAACACGACTCCTTGCGTCAAAAAATAAAGTCAATCTTAAAGTATTTTTCAATAGCATTAGCTGTCAATGTCTGAATTTTGGAAATGAGGAGAACAGTCTGCATATAAATGTTTTGGATAATAATACATTAGGAATCCAGATAAGAATTACTGAATCGGTATGACCATATGTCATACACCAATTGGTATGAATGGATGCCAAAACTCCAAATGATAACAATCACAAAGATGAGGATAATAGTCCGCGTGAAAATGGAGTGAATTTTAATTTTATCCTGTCTAAAACATATACATACAAAACACACTCGAACACACAAAAACACACACACACTAAAACTTTGTGAATATAATCTTTTTTTTTTTTTAAATTCAGTTTAAAATATCTCCAAAACTTTGTGACTTGAAGAAATCAATTTTATTTCTTCAAGATGCCAAGGAATCGGTGTTAAAATGAGAAGTTTCGTAACATGAGGTTTGGAAGTTCCACGGAGTTTATGATTTGAAGAACTTCATTTTCGGTCTGAATTTGAGTTTCAGCCCAAATTGGAATTTTGGCCTAAATAAATCTTTTGGCCAAAATTGGCCTGAATCAGATTTAAAGTGATAGATAATGTTAATGAGTATTGGATTTTCCTTTTTTTTTATTATTAGATCTTCCATTATTTCTAATCTTTTCTTTTAGATGTGGATAAAACTATTATTCTTGTATTTTCTACTAGGATGTCTGGATGGAGTTTGGTAGGTTTTTGTGGGTGTTTAAATGAGTCCTAATTGAGCTATGATCTGGTAGATGCAACGTGAGTCGTCTAGACAGGCATGTAGTAGTGTGACCTATGTAATTATTTATGAATGTGGTTTGATGAGTACCTTAAGGGGCATTTGAACCCGTAAATAATCTTGGTTCTTTGTAGTTTCGATTTTGTCGGTGTACTGTTATTTTTTATGATAAGTTTAGCTGTTCTATATTTTTTGTTATAGATAATTTAATTTTTTTGTTCTGGTCGACTGTGGCTGTGTATTTCATTATAATATTTCTAATGTATTTGGCTTTTGTAGAAGATGTTAATGTTATTGTTTTTATTTGTATAATCAGTATCTCTGTTAGTTTAGAAAGGAACATTCTAGTCTGGTAGTCAATGAGGTAGTTAAGAAAACCATTGTTAACGAGCGTCTCTTTTACATTTTGAGTTCTTTAAGGAATGGCAGTATATCTTCATTCAAACATGTTTCATTAAATAATATAAACATACTATGTCTATTTTTATAATAATCCTTTTTAGTTTCTAAGTGTTAAGAAAGACGCCGTAGTATTTTCCTAACCAAGTACTTTCGATCTCCTCCGAGTTCACAGTCAGGGGTGAATTACAAAAACATCTTTGTAATTATTGTAACTTTGTGTCAATTATTCAATGAAACGTTTTTGAATATATATATATATATATATATATATATATATATATATATATATATATATATATATATCTTTTATTTAGACCATTCCACATATATGCTTGTGTGTGTGTGTGTGTGTTTTACTCAAATGTTCTAAGGACTGAAATTGCAAACTGACTTCCTCGAAAAAATAAAAAATATAGTGATTTTTGGTTAAGAGATTATTAGAAATGTGTGAAATTCTTGGTGAGACAAGGGAAACCTCTGGGTAACTAGAACGAAGATGAATTGATAATTTTGTTCAAATTCTCTGAACATTTGGCTAGCAAACACATGCATATATATATATATATATATATATATATATATATATATATATATATATATATATATATATATATTCGTAAGTGTATGAATTTACAAACGCCAGATTGTGTGTGTGTAAATCTGTGAAACAGGGTAGGGTTGTGGATATTTTCGGGTGACGACTGTCGGACAGGTGCGATTCTGACTCCTGATAGCGTTCTCCCCGGCCCCTGATCCCCATGTCCTAGCCAAGTGAATTGCGTAGCTGCCATAACAACTACTGTCTCCTCGCGTTCCACGATGCATATGTCACATTCCTGTCCGTCAAGCATATCCGATGCACCATTTGATAACAGCCCGGTTTTCGAACGTGAATATCTCACATATAATTTTTTTTTTTTTTTAAATAACGTCCTTTGATTATAGACAATATGTCGTGCGATACAGTTTTTCTCCCCGGAATCTATCTTACATATCTCTAAGTCTACCATTTGTCCATGCTTAGAATATTGCTGCCATATATGGTCCTTTTCCCCTGATATTTACATGGAGCTCTTTGATATGATTCAAAGAAGAATCAGCTATATTAGTGGCCCTGATCTGGCAGCTCGGCTTCAGTCACTTTCCCACCACCGTAAGATTGCCTCTCCGAACCTTTTTTTTTTTTTTTTTAAATAATTACTTTCATGGTAATTATTCAGATGAGTTCTTCAATATGCTATCTAGATTGTATGACTTTAAGCGCAATATTAGACTGGCAACAAGGTCTCAGCAATTTACAATCGAGATCGATAGATGTAACCGTAAATTTTATGCCAACATTTTTTTTTCGCACTTCTCGCTCGTTGAACTTTGTTTCGGCTCCATGCTTTCCAACAAACTTTAATCTTCAAAAATATAAATGCAATGCCAATCGCTATCTACTGCCCTCCTGAATGCTCTTTTCTCTTTCTACTCATTGCTAATGTTTCTGTTTCTATTTCACCCACACCCTACAACCCCTTGCGTCTTAGTGGCTTTATTACCTTGCTTGGGGTGATACCGATTAAACAGAAAAAGTAGAAATCCGTATTTTCAGGTGAATGATTCAAAATGCCTTCAAGCAAGGCAATCATTTAAGCTTCAAAGGAGACAGTCCTCCCTTAGACCATACAGACTGGCGCTACACAATCACAAAGAGCATTACCAAATAATGAAAACAACATCACTTTGAAACTTCTTCCGGAAAGAGCAATAGAAGGAAAAATAATGTAATAAGCACAATGTTGACTTTCCACGTTACCTTAAACAAAAGGTTAGGAAGGAAATATAATACGTCATTATTTATCAATTGCCGTTTTGTCAGATGTATGGTAAAAAAAAAAAAGCCGTTTCAATCCAAAGGATTCGTTAAGTCATAAAACGTTTCTTTACACTTGCTTTACAAAATCACACATTTTAATTGTAATGTAGTCGTTTCCCTACAAGGAAACATTTGCCATTCATTGACCGAGCAGCCAGGACAGTTGTCGGTTGAAATTTATAAAATATTTCGCTTAAAATATTTTTTCTGGTTTCTCAAGCCCAATAGCTGTTATCAATCTTTCTAGTACTGATAGCGGTTTCCTTCCTAACTTTTTTTTAAAGTAGTGTGGAACGTCAACATTTTGAATATATCGTTATTTTCTCTTTGAGTTTCATGTGACATCCATTTTTGTTGTTGTTCTCATCTCTAATAGTAATGGTAATATCAGTTGTTTCCTTATAAGGAAACATTTGGCATTTTCCATTGACCTAGCAGCCAATGTTATTTTTTATTGAAATTTATAAAATCTTTCTCTTAAAATTTTTTTCAGGAAAATAGGTTTCTCAAGTCCAGTACCTGTTATTGCTCTTTCCAATAGGGATTGGGCGGAGGTCTTTTCTAGCACGGGACGATTTAGAATGTGGAACGTTAACATCTTGCTTATTTTAACACGTTTCGCCCCAGTTTGGGTGTTAATTATTTTCCCATAGCTGGGACCCTAACAGGTACTACCACCCTAAAACTGGGTGGACCTGGGAACACCTCAAAACATCCTGATCAGAGGCCTTGCTGCTAGATGTAGTTTATCGTCTTACCCAGGACGCGGATGTAGTTTATCGTCTTACCCAGGACAAGTCTCTAATGCTAATGGTGATATTAGATGTCTCCTTATAAAGAAATTCCTTAACCGAGCAGCCTAGAGCCTAGATATGGCAAAAAGCCCTAAAGTTTAGAGCGTCCAGTGAAGATCGAATTAATTACTCAATCGCAATTGATCTAACAACTATAACACCACGTAAAAGTGCCCAATGTAAGTGTAGTAGGATTATATCGTTTAAAGTAAGGCTTAAATTTTTGAATAAGTGACATCTTTCTTTTTATATGCCATGTCTATTCAGGAAGTAAGCGATAATGGCTCTCCACCTCTGTCTATTCATTGCAGCTCGCTCTCAACAAGTTCCTTCCCTCTCTTTCCTCTCCCAGACCATGTTCAGTCATCCACTTGCTTAAGCCAGCCATGTATGTCACGCATTTTTCCCTTGTCTCTCTTTCAACCTAATTTTAGGGGTGCATATTATGGATGAAGGCTTATTGTACATGGGAAATTACGGTAATTTTTTGGGAATAGGTCTGATAGACTTTTTCCACATATGACTTGTTTAAAACCATTTTTTTAAAAATAAAGTACGAAATGCTGGCCGTAATGAAATTGGAGAGGTATAATTTAGAGGGTTTGAGTACCAAACAAGGGGTGCGTATTATGCATGAGTAGAAGCATTTTCCCACAGTTTCAGCACCATTTTGGGGGGCGTTTTATGGATGAACGCGTATTATACATGGAGAATTACAGTACTTATTTTTGGGAATGATTCTGATAGACTTTTACCACATATGACTTGTTTAAACCATTTTTTTAAAATAATAGTACGAAATGCTTGCCATAATGAAACTGGAGAGGTACAATTTAGAGGGTTTGATTACCAAACAAGGAGTGCGTATTATGCATGAATAGAAGCATTTTCCCACACATTCAGCACAATTTTAGGGGTGCTTATTATGGATAAATGCGTATTATACATGGGGAATTACGGTATATCTATACCTACGATGATTCTGTAGGATCTCTTTTGTAATCCTTGTTTTCTTCGCTCTATTTCTGCTGTAAATATCCAAAATTTGAAGACGTTCAGAAAGATTGTGAAGGCCGATGATTTGACTTCAGGCATAATAAAAAATAGAATAAAAACGATTGATAAACCAGATATTTAAATAAATAAATGTTTATGGTGATGAGAAATCAGTTGATGCCTATATGATCAGAATATTAAAAATGAAGTGTAGACCTACACTTTTCCAACACCGATAGACGCTTTTTTTTTTTTTTTTGCTATTTTCTTTTTGCACGAATTTTGCTGCTTTTTCCGCTTATTTTGCTGCTTCATTTTGTGTGATTTTGCTGCATTGTTTTGTCTTATTTTGCTTCGTCTTTTCGCGTATTTTTTGTTACTTTTCGCTTATTTTTACTGCTACTTTGCAGTTGTAATAAAAGACGTCACCGGTGTTTCAGTAGTTCAACAATCACAGTCATGGAATTTGACATCGGCGAGCCGAGTTCAAATCTTGTCTTAGTCAATCGTGATAACGTTCTCACAGAAATCCTCCCCACCACACCGCATCTATGCTTTAAATGGAGTAGTCTGAACCCCGCTATTGTATGTGGGGCAGCCATAATAGAAAAACTGTGTGAAAGCCACTTTATTGTGTATAATCTGAGTCTCGTTTCATGCTACGGATATGATGATGATGATATTAACAATTAAGTAGACTTAATTTTACTTACACGTTCTCAAAACTGACAGATGCGGTTTCTTGGGGTGAATGAAAAAGGCGGATAGCATCATTTTATGCGTGAGAGAAGACGTTTTTAGTTCGATTAAAGAACACGTATAAATAGTAGCGTTTTAAATAATACGAACATAACTTTGTCTGACCTTTTCTTTGATAACAAAAATAAATTAATTCTTGTTAGGATATCATATTATAGGGTCGACCTTTATCAACAGACTTCTATACGAAAATAGGGTTGTTATCAAAAAAGAATGCAGGCGGCTATCAGTTGCAACATTTTCATTTATCTTTCTGTTGTGTCTATTTTTGAGGTTGTTCTGAAATTTGTTCCAATTAGTTTTCTCGAAGACGGTTATGGAATGCTGACTATTTTTTTTCTGGTGCCAGGAACCACATTTTCATCAGCGGGGATCATGTTGCGCCAACTCTAGCGTGATGAACAGGAGCAATCTTGCAGACTTCGCCGCCATAACAGCGAGTGCAACCTACACTCTTGCGAACATGCTGTTTTCTTGTACTACTATTGTCCACACGATGCAAGTTCCAAGAGCCACTCAAGTTATAACACCCAGATGTCCTCAAGGACACATAGCACAGTGGATAAAGGCTTTATTAGATCCAGTGCCAGTACACAAGGAGTGTAAGTTCAATTCGTAGGTAAGGTGGTGTAGAACTGGGGAGTGGGGAATTAACAGGAGATAACTGATATCCATTAGATATGACACGTGGACCTAGAACAGTCTATCCCCCAGCGAGCGAATTAAAGGATTCAGTTTGACATTCCAACCACCTGAAAATGGTCGGAGCGTACAACAGCTGAAACGCTGTGATAAATGTGGCTTTTATATTCGGCTGGTGCAAAAATAATAATGTCGGTTTTTGACGTTAAAAAATACGTCTAAAGCCGACATTATTTTTGCACCAACCTAATACTTAGTCATCTTAATTTAATTGCTGGCATATACTGGAAAAAGAAAGTAGCCCTACATATCTTCGGGTCCTTACTTTGAAAGCGCCAAATCAACGAATCTATTTTTGTTTCATACACGATTTAAATTCATTTTAAAAGCCCAACGTACGAAATAACGATTCTAGTCGAAAAATATTTCATTAAAATAGAGATTTTTTTTTTTTTTTTTTTTGTTTAGCTATAAAAAATAATGTTGGGTGGAGACATCTATCAAACTCCTTAACCTGTCAACACTAGGGGTCATACACGGAGTATTTTATGTTGGTTTATGGGAAATTTTAACCCCGTTTGATTTTTTGTTTGTTTTTTTTGTTTTTTGTTTTTTGTTTTTTTTATTCTTTATTTACTTTTCTTCTGTTTTTCTTTCTTTTTTATTTTTTCGTTTAATTCCTTTCTTTGTTCTTTCTTTCTTTTTAATTCTTTTCTTCCTTTCTCTTTATTTTATTTTTTCTTTCTGTTGTGGAGTGGTTTCACAGTGGAGGCTTGTATTTGTACTAAGTCGGTCCTAAAATAGGTTCGACGTACAAAACGTTAGGAACTTGATATAATAGGTAATGACGCAGCAATCAAGTTGTGGTGGCTGATACTTTAATATCCGATTAAGGGTCGTCCGACATCGACTAGTATTTAGTCACCCCTCCCGACGAGGGTATCATGTGGCACAAGGCCGGTTTAACGTGGGATCTCCGAGCCCGTGGGATCTCCGAGCCCGTGGGCTCGGCCAAAAATATACCCTTTGCCCCGTATAAACGGGTTCAGGGCCGGTTTACCCCCCGGAAAGAACCTCCGCCCTTCGGCGTCGCTTCCTTCGGGTTCCTCGCCGCCCGAAGGCAGAGAGTTCAACCGTTCAGCCGGTCGTCCGACATCGACTATATTTAGTCACCCTCTACGTGGGCATCATGTGGCACAAGGCCTGTTTAACGTGGGATCTCCGAGCCCGTGGGCTCGGCCAAAATATGCCCATTGAACCCATATAAACGTGTTCAGGGTCAGTTTACCTCCCCGAACGAGACTCCGCTATTCGGCGTAGCCTCCTTCGGGTTCCTCCCTGCCTGATGGCGGAGAGTTCAACCGATCAGCCGGTCGTCCGACATCGACTGTATATTTATTGAATCGAAAAATACAATTGCGGCATAAGGCCTGAAAAGGGGAGGGGTTGAGGCTGGTCTTCACTAACTATCCTATACCTAGCTAATCCGATTCCCGACCCATTTACTCATTACAATTTTCCCATTCACCACAAGAACTCATACATCACCAATCATTCCTCCTTACACTATAATACGACATCCTCACAAGGGGGGACCTACAAAACGCGCCCCATGTTATAACAATTTAATGATAATAAATAATACATAAAAATCTCATAATGAAGGATGAGAGGGGAGGGAGATGAACCCAATGATAAACTAAAATATTAACATAAGTCAAATTAAACATAACAGATGTTAGTAGGGCCCGTCCAACCCTCAAAAACAAAGAGGCCGCTGTATTCTGCCCATGGGACAAAATCAAGAAGCTCTCTTGCTACGGGAGTGGGAATGGGATAAAAAAACGTACGGGCATGGGAGAATATAACGCTGACCCAGACGAGATAAAAGGGGGGGGGGCAAAAAGAAACTGGGGAGGTTGGGAATCTCAAACTGGATCATAACCAAAGAAATGGCCAGAAACAGGCCGAGAACAACACCTACTCACATTAACTAGGTACACAAAAGCTTGTTTAACCTAACCAGGGGGAGGGCTCCTCAGGTAACCACCCCGATGCGACGTAGGCTTGACCTAAAAGAGAAAATCAAGGCTAGCCCCGTTCAGACGAACCAAGCTCGCTTCAGTCACCCACCTTTCACTGAAGACTGTCGAATGCAAGCGTATTCTATCAGTTCTAATCTTCATCTTGAGCTGATGCTCAAAGAATCGGATTAGATCCTGATAAGAAAGACGTTTGCCTCGCAAGACTTCCATTCGAGCCGTGGCTAGCAGCGTCAGAAACACCATCCGTTTCAACCCGGAATACGGGAGCGACACATTGTCACAGGCGTATGTGCGATCAATGGGCACAAGCTTTTCGGAAACGAGACGAGCCGTCAGTTCGCCGACATGGTCCCATAGGGGGCGGACCCGGGGACAATGGTAGAAGGCGTGCGAAGCCGTTTCTTCTAAACCAAAGTCACACGGTTCACAGTCTGGCAAATCCGCCAAACCCCATATGAAGACCTTGTCGTTGAGAGGCAGCCGATTCCGAGCCAATCGCCAGGTAAGCGTAAACTCAGGGTTACTGAGATAATCCGCCGCTGGCGCCCAAGGCCAGTAAGGAACTCCTCCTCCGACAAACCGAGATCCTCACGTAGGGAATCCTTCAGAACCCCCTCCACTAACAAACGATAGTAAACCTTTCAAGGCCGAGAAGGGTCACTGGACCGAGGAACATCCAGCAAGGGCGACCGACACTCGCGAAGGAAAACCGATTGATCCCGGGGTTTACGATGGCGCTCAACCCGCGAGATGGGGGTCGTCCGACATCGACTATATTTAGTCACCCACCACGTGGGCATCATGTGGCGCAAGGCCGGCTTAACGTGGGATCTCCGAGCCCGTGGGCACGGCCACAAATATGCCCATTGAACCCGTATAAACGGGTTCAGGGTCGGTTTAACTCCCCGAACGAGACTCTGCCCTTCGGTTTATCCTCGTTCGGGTTCCTCCCTGCCCGAAGGGTGAGTGTTCAACCGTTCAGTCGGTCGTCCGACATCGACTGACTGACCAACTCCTACTACTCCTACTTATTTTAGGTGGGGGTGTCTATTAACTGTAGAATAGGTGTGTTCTGCTATAACTCTTTCTTTTTTTCTTCTTTCCTTCCTTTCTTTTTATTTTATGCTTTTTATCATATTACAGCTTTTCTTCCTTTCTTTTTACTTCTTTTCTTTCTTTTTCCTTCTTTTTTCCTTTCTTTTTAATTCTTTTCTTCTTTTTTTATTTTCTTTTTTCTTTTTTACTTCTTGTAAGATTTTTGTTGGTTAAAAGAATTCAATAATTCTACAGAAAATATAACACAGTACCCGCTGGCATATGCCTTTTTTTTTATAATGATGTCCACCGTGTACAAAACCCAAGAGCAGCTCGAGGTAGAAGGTTACAGCGTATGAGGTACAGTTTATTTGGATAGGTGAGAAAGATATCAGTTAACCCTAGACTTGAAAAGGATAAGATTGTAGTGATCAGGGGAAGTATCCTCTTGGGAGTCGATTCCACAAAGTAGGTATAGAGCTACAGAGTAAAAGACACAGTTTATGCTGATAGGCAAAGAAGATATCAGTTAAACCTAGACTTGAAAAGGATAAGATTGTAGTGATCAGGGGAAGCATCTTCTTGGGAGTCGATTCAACAAAGTAGGTATAGAGCTACAGAGTAAGAGACACAGTTTATGCGGATAGGTAAAGAAGATATCAGTTAAACCTAGACTTGAAAAGGATAAGATTGTAGTGATCAGGGGAAGCATCCTCATGGGAGTCGATTCCACAAAGCAGGTATAGAGCTACAGAGTAAGAGAAACAGTTTATGCGGATAGGTAAAGAAGATGTCAGTTAACCCTAGACATAGAAAGAATAAGATTGTAGTGATCAGGGGAAGCATCCTCTTGGGAGTCGATTCCACAAAGTAGGTATAGAGCTACAGAGTAAGAGACACAGTTTATGCGGATAGGTAGGGAAGAAAACGGTTAACCCTAGACTTGAAAGGTTATGATTGTATTTATCATGGAACACAGGGAAATTATCTTGGGCGAAGATCTTTGTTCTTTTCATATTTAATGTTTTTGTTTTTTTTTAAATTCACTTATGACGTTTCTTTTTCCTTTTCTCTTTTGTTCCTTGTTTCTTTTCTCTTCTTTCTTTCTTTCTTTTTCTGTTCGTTCTTTTCTTTCTTTTTTTTTTGTTGTTCTTTCTCTTTTAATCTTTTCTATTCCTTTTTTTCTTTTCTTTTATGTTCTTCTGTCTTCCTTCTTTTTCTCTTATTTTCTTGTTCTTTTCTTTTTTTTTCTTTGTTTCTATTCTATTCTTTCTTTCTTTTTCTGTTCTTCTTTTCTTTTTTTTTTTTTTTTCTTTTCCTTTCTCTTCCGTTCTTTCTCTGCTGGTCTTTTAATCTTTTCCGTTCTTTTTTTTATATCTGTTCTTTTTCTCTTTTCTCTTGGTTCTTTTTTTTTATTTCCTTCTGCCTCGCTTTCTTCTCATCCTTATTTTCTTTTCTTTCTTTCTACCTTTCTTTTTTGTTCTATTAGTTCTTTCTTTTTTTCTTTTCTTTCTTTCTTTTCTGTTTTTTCCCTTCTGTTCTTTTATTCTTTTCATTTCCCTCTTTTTTTATTTATTTCTTTCTGTTTTGCTTTCTTTCTTTATTATTTTATTTTCTTTCTTTGTTCCTTTCTTTTTTTTGTTCCTTCTTTTTTTCTTTTCTTTCTTTCTTTTCTTTCTTTCTGTTCTTTTTTTCTCTTTTCTTCTGTTCTTCCTTTTCTTTATTTCTTTTCTTTCTTTGTTCTTCTCTTTTTTGTTACTTCTTTCTTTTCTCTTCTTTCTTTTCTTTCTTTCTCTTCTTCCTTTTCCTTCTTTCTTTTCTGTTCCTTCTTTCTGTTCTTTATTTCTTTTCTGTTCAATCTTTCTTTCTTTCGTTCTTTCTTTCTTTTCTATTTTGTTCTTTCTTATTCCCGTTCTTTCTTTTAAATACATTATTCCTTCTCGCATTCTTTCTTTCCCATTTCCCTTCTTTCTTTCTTTCTTTCTTTCTTTCTTTCTTTCTTTCTTTCTTTCTTTGCTTATTCACTTCTGTATTTCTTTTTTATTCCTTCTTCTGATTTTTTTTTTAACTAACTTTTTTATTTTCCCTTCATTTTCTTTATATTTCTTTCTTTTTTTTTCATTCTTTCGTTTCGGCATTTCTTCATTCGGACATTCGTTTCGTTTTTTCCATAAAGCCTTTATTTTTCTTTTATTTCCTTTACTCTCTCTCTCTCTCTCTCTCTCTCTCTCTCTCTCTCTACTGATTCCTCCTTTACATATTCTCAATTTCACATTCATTCATTCATTTTTATTCTCCTTCATTGTCTCTTTTAACCCCTTTTCTCTAATTTTCCTTCTCCTATGTGCATTCCTTACTCTTTTCCTATAATTTTTCAGGAAAATAAACGATCATTTAAAATACATAAATTCTTTCTTTTTTTATTCATTCTGTTCCTCTCTACTACCAAAATCTTTCATCAAATAATATTCCTTTCTTTCAGACGAAAAAAAAAAAATCAATCTACCTCCCGAATTAAGAAAAAGCATTTTCTCTGGACCCACCTTATTGCCAGACCCCTTCAAAGTAAAAGGATTTTCTCTCTTTCTGAAAACAACGTTTTAATACGATTTGTGAATGAAAATAGAACTCGTCGGGGAGGGGCAACGAGACAGAGATTGATGCTTCCCTGGCAAAGAGTTAAAAAGAGGAAACCCAAAGTGAAACACACCTGTCACAATCAGTAACCTATCTTAGGGAGGGTGCTGTGTCACCGTGCGTGGCAATAGCAAGGGTCGTGACGGAAGGGAAACAGCCGTCGTTTAAAGGAACTTGTATTCAGATTAATGTAAGTACGAGAATTCCTTCCTAGATTTAGAATTTTGATGTCTTTGTGGGAAGATAGATATTTTCTTCTTTCTTTTTTCTTTTAGTAACGGGTTTCACTAACGTGGCACTAGTGAATGTATTTCTTCCTAACCATTATCATCGAGACAAATCTGAAAAACAAACAAGGAGATATTGTACAACTGGGAATATATATATATATATATATATATATATATATATATATATATATATATATATATATATATATATATGTATGTATGTATGTGTATGTGTGTGTGTGTGTGTAAATATGAATATAAAAGGGAACATTGACGTCAAAACTCAGAGATGACAGGCTGTTTCATGCGAGGCGCAATCGTCATTCGTCAATCGGCTGACGATTTCTTTGTTCTTTTCTGTTCTTCCTTTCTTTATCTATTTTCTGTTCCTTTTTTCTGTTCTTTCTTTCTTTCTTTTCTATTCTTTATTTTCATTCTTTATTACTTGCTTTTTTTTCTTTCTTTCTCTTCTGTTCCTCCTTGCCTTTCTTTCTTTCTTTCCCTCTTTCTTTCCTTCTTTCTTGCTTTTCTTTCTTTCTTTCTCGCTTTTCATTCCATCCTTCTTTCAAATCTGAAAACCAAGCAGCAAGGAAATATTGTAGAACTGTGAATATATATATATATATATATATATATATATATATATATATATATATATATATATGTATGTGTGTGTGTGTGTGTGTGTGTGTGTGTATTTATGTAGAAATGTATGTATGGACGCAATCGCCTGACGGCCAGACGATTACGCCTAGCATGAAACAGCCTGTCGCCTCTGAGTGTTCACTTTTATATTAATATTTACATACGCTCTATCTCTGATTGTGAGCACATTATCCCATAAATATAACACAACTTAAAACTATATTTCTTCATATATATATATATATATATATATATATATATATGTATGTGTGTGTGTGTGTGTGTGTGTGTATGCATATGAGATAACAATATATATAGTTTATATAACAAGAAGGGAGATTATATGACAAAGTGGAAAAAGTATACATGTCTCGCGTTTCGTTCTACAGAACTTCATCGGACTAAATTTGTTATGTTGCTACGACTGCACATGCGCACGAATAACGGGTGCTGGGTGATTTTATTTATTTATTTTTTTTTTTTTATTTTATCCCTTCAAATTCATTTAGAGTCTTTTTTCTGTTCTTTCCTTCATTTTTGTAAGTTGGTATTTGATATCAGAAGATATACCAGGAATGGTGAAATGTAAGAGTCAGGGCACAAATTTACTGTATATGAGCTTGCGATTAAGGCACTCTCTAGACATTTACACACTCACGCACACACACACACACACACCCACCCACACACACAACCCCCCATATATATATATATATATATATATATATATATATATATATATATATATATATATATATAAGTGTGTGTATGTGTGTGTGAATAATAAATGTTGGTATGTAATCCTGACAGAGTTATAAGTTATTGACTCGTAGAAAAAAAAATCCATGAAAATATACAGCGTGTCTATAAAGGTCCTGTGCACTTTAAAAAAAATGTATAACTTTATTTGTATTTGCGATAGAAATAATCTGTGAAAAATGTTATAAAGTTTAATGTACATTAAATGTACAGTATAGCTAAAATAACTCATGTGATTTCAGGCATTAGTGTAAATCAGTTGGCAAATGTTTTCCGTGAACTGCAAAATCCTATTACTCTTTGTATTGCTAATGATGGAGGACATGCGGGAAATTAATTAAAATTTTAAGATTTACTTCTTTCTAATCTTTTTTACAAATTATTTTTATCGAAAATGCAAATAAAATTATAATTTTTTAAAAGTGAACACGAAATTTATGGACACCCCTTTATTTTGAAAATAATGTCCGAGAATGCATTTCGCCTGTAATGGATTGATCACATGCATAACAAAAAGATGTGTCGCGTGTGTAAGTATTTGTGTGTGTATAAAATAATTAAATCTTATACTATTTTTCCCCAGATGGCGTTGCAGGCGACTAAAAAGAAAAAGAAAATGTTTGACTTTGAAACATATATTAGCCACAAACGGTACTGGAGTTTGAAAAAGATAATACGATAGATCTATCAAATTTGTGTGTTGGCGGAATAGTTTTGTTTTCTTTCGTAAGGAGTTTCACTCATCTGGCAGCAGTAAAGGTATTTATCTCCAAGCATTATCATCGAAACAAATCTGAAAACCAAGCAATAGGCAGATATAGTAGAATTGGGAATGTATTTTTAATTATATAGAAAGACTACCCAGGAACAGTATTGGAGTTTAATCTGTCGTCTGTCATAATTGTGAATTTCCTATTATCGGCAGTAGCTGTGGTTCGATATAAGGTAGTTTGGAATGCTGATTTTTAAGGCAGGCAGAGTGATTCATCTCCAATCAGTGGTTAAGTAGGCCAAAGAATAGCATGTAAATTTTAACGCCTCTAAAACAAACCTGTTCTCATTTAACCAACACAGATAATATTTTATATCTTTTTATCAAAATGGCCGATCATAACTTACCGGAGATCAAGTTTTGCGTCTACTTGGGCTCATGTCTTACATAGTCATTAAGTGGAATGATTATATGGAACCAACTGCTAATTCTACTAGAAAATTCGTTTACTATGACGTATAAGGCAATATTTCTCATTGGCAGCCATCTTGGATATTTATACGAGGTGCAATGGATGAATTGTCGCCATTTTATTTTTTTAATTTCGCGCGCGCAAAAAAAATTATCCACTAAGGAATTGCTTCATTTATGTTGCAATGACATGGTCAAGATCGCATTAAAGATAAAATTCAGTAATCGATAGCTACACATAGATTTTGCTATACCATTTGCACCCCTGATGATGATCTCAGAAAGAGATGGAAAGTAACTGGAAATTGAAGTGATCTTCACTCTTACAGTTCATTTCTTGCATCATTTGATTGTAATACACGGAAAAATATCCGTGAGTTTGAACGGATTATACTAAAAATAAGCAGGCAGGCTGTTTCATGCTAGACGCAATCGTCAAGCCAACTGACGATTGCGTCTAGCATGAAACAGCCTGTCGCCTCTGAGTGTTGACTTCAATGTTCACTTTTATATTTATATTTACAAACGCCCTGTCTCTGATATTGAGCACTTCATTCCATAAATATAGCACACCTTAAGACTATATTTCTTCATATGTATATATGTATATATGTATGTATGTATATATTAAATGGTGTAGTATAATTATTATTACAAACAATTAGTTATACGAAGAATAAATCAGTAAAGTCAAAGTAATTAATGGAGTATTCACTTCACTAACAAATTTTATAAAGCATTAATCTACTGACCACTCACTGAATGACGTGATCCTTGTTTTTAATAATTGTAAAATGAATTAGATATTCCGTAAGCTCCGTAGATAAGCAAGTACTTTTGATAATTCTCATCAGCATCATCATCATGCATGGATATTTTTTTTTCTTTTCAGGTAAATTCAGATGACTTCCGAGACGAAAATAAATGTAATGCAGTTATACGAAAGATTTTTTTAATTGTGTTATTATTAACACTTTCAAATTTTTACAGCGTGCAGTGTCCCAACGCTAGAGTTGTATTTTGAAAATTTTAAATGAGCACGATTTTTTTTAAATATAGTAATATGGCAATTCCACGATTTTTTTGTTATAAGTGTTTAAGGACCAAATTGTCCAATAACCAGAGCACTGTCCCAATAGCTTTCCCGAATTTTGTACTGCAGATCAGTCCTTTTAAATCTATTAAATGATGCAGTATAATTAGTATTACAAAGAAGTAGACATACAAATCAGTTTTTAGTATGTTAATGCTTTATTTAATCTGTTAGCGAAGTAAATTCGCCATTTAATTACATTAACTTGTTTATAACTGATTTATTCTTTGTATGACTAATTCTTGATAACATATATGTATATATATATATATATATATTTATATATTTACGTATTTATATATATATATATATTTAAGTAGTTATATATATGTATTTAAGTATTTATATATATATATATATATATATATATATATATATATATGTAGCATATATATGTATGCATATATATAAATGTGTGTATGTGTCTGATTAAATAAATTACAAACATTCTGTCTGCTTATTTTTAGGGGAGAGAGAGAGGGAGAGAGAATTAAAACGAAAGATGATTAAAAAACAGACATGTCCGAAAATTCTGACTTTAAAATCTTTCCCTTCATAGATGAGTTTAGTTCAAAGGCCTACTAATATATATATATATATATATATATATATATATATATATATATATATGTGTGTGTGTGTGTGTGTGTGTAGTAGTAGTAGTAGTAGTAGTAGTAGTAGTAGCGGCCATAATATAAGAAACGGAAACAACATAAATATGTGTATTACTTAAAAAGTAACGCCTGATTAGCAATGAAATTTTTACCGAATAAAGATTAGGGTGTAATGCATAAATATTATACTAAGTTACAAAAATTTACATAATAGTTTTTTTTTTTAAATAAAGATTAAATGGAACAAAGGAAATAAGCTACTGGACAAAAGTTAAGGAACGATTTTAATAATTTGCATAAACTTTTAATTTACATTGTTAAAAAACTCGATGGAGCTTTTCAACAATAAGTAAAAGTTCATTAATCATTAGGACTTTATTTTAAAGCAATATGGCAAATTCTACACGCAAAACACTCTCTTTTGAAGAAAAAAACTCTTTATCGCTAACTATCAAGAAAAAAAGTCAATTTCAGAAATTTTTGATATTGTTCATAGGTCTCAAAGTGTCGTTCATCGTGTAATTAGCAGGTATAAAACTGACAAAAATGTTAGATGCAAAACCAAAAACGAGCAGACCTCCAAAACATCGCAAAGAGAAGATCGAAGAATTGTTAGAATATCTTCAAAAAACTGTTTTGAAACTGCTACATCAATTGCCCGTAAATTTAATGAAGAGACAGATAATACGATCTCAAGGAAAACGGTTGCTCACAGGTTAAAAAATGCAGGATTGTATGCCCGTATTCCAGCTTCAAAGCCTCTCATTTCAAAGCGAAACCAAAGGGCATGCCTGGAGTATGCAAGAGAACATGTTGTTTGGACTGACGCACAATGGGATACATTTCATTTCAGTGACGAGTCCAAGTTTACTATATTTGGTCCTGAGGGCAAAACTTACGTATACCGTAGAACAGGTGAAAGACTGTCTTCTCAATGTGTCAAGAAAACCGTTAAGTGTTGTGGCGGCAGTGTGATGGCGTTGGGAATGATTTCATTTGCAGGAGTTGGCCCTATCATCCACATACATGGCAATATCATTGCTGAGATTTACAAAAGGCTTCTTCAGCAGCATGTGGTACCAAGATTACACCATAATCTTTATGAATCTCCTATTTTCATGCAGGACAAT
>OZ010603.1:65686934-65699434 GCA_963932145.1 Acanthosepion lycidas | reverse complement strand
ATATATAAGCTAATTTCTTAACGCAGAAAATTATATTACTCGAGAAAAGAAGTGTTATTTTATCTATGCTTTTTACACATGAGAGGGCCCAAATATCTTTAACACATATCACTTCACGCACAGAAGAGTTTACGAGACATTATATATATATATTATATATATATATGGCGTTTCTAAAAATAAAGGCAGTTTCGTTTTCATTTAGGCTATATTTATTACATAATTAAACATTGTTCAAAACTTTGTTAAACTGATTAAATAAATAAAATTAACAAACAGACAATAATTCTACCACCTTTTGCTAATAACTGTCAAAAATTATTTATGTTTAATTCGGCATGTGTTTAAGCAAATTGGTCTGTCTCAGTCATTATCAAGAACTGGATATTTTCAGTATTGCAGACAAGTCTATCTCGGCCACACTGGCATTTATTTATTCATTTTTATTTCTTTACCTTTATTTATTATTCGAATGTTGTGATTTAAATTAATATAAAAAACGTTATATATATATATATATATATATATATATATATATATATATATATATATATTATAATAATATTTTTTGTTTAAAAATATGATTCCTTCGCTACATAAGAGTTCTCATGTTTCAAAAACGAGAGCCGAAATCATCCAAATAATTAATAAAATTAAGTTGGATTGAGGTGTTTAGTCCCGTTTCATCCTCAAGCGAAATTTTAGGAATCAATATATATATTGAAAACAATATATATATGAGTGTGTGTGTGTATGTTATTGTTACTATATACTACTATATATGCTACGAACAAGCAGAACTTTTTCTCCTAATTTTTTTTTCTCCTGACGATGGCCATGATGGCCGAAACTAGTCGAGGAACCTGATTGAAATAATTAAAAAAAATATTAATAAAGAACCCAGTGTATTTGGAAATTTAAATTTCTAGTATTTTTTGGCTTCAAATATATATATATATATATATATATATATATATATACACACACACTCAAATGGATAAATATAAATTAGAACCTGTTGATTGCAGAGAGCATTGAGTGGTACTGTCTGCGTGGGGTATTATGTGTTATATACATATATATATATATAAATATATATATATATATATATATATATATATATATATATATATATATATATATATATGTGTGTGTGTGTGTGTGTGTTTGTGTATATCGATCAATTTCTATTTCAATATCACTCAATCCCTCTCTCCCCCATCTCTCTCTCCACATTTTCTCCGTTTTTTCTGTGAATAAAGCTTTATGTTTCTAAACTTGATGCATGGTCATATTAAGAGTTTAATATTACTAAATTTTATTTTTTTAATTACATAATAAATTGGAGATTAATTCGTTAACCTGGTTTCTTATATAATCTTATATTAATTTTAAAGCATAAATAAATTTTTATGTCGGGCCCGTTGTCTCGTTATTTGTATTATAATATACTTGTAATTTGATTGGCCATTACGTCTTATGTAAAAATATTTCCCCCAGTGGGGGTAGTGGTTGGTTTTTGAACTATTCAAAAACTTTTTATTTTATTGCAACACCATCACTTAGGAAGATACCAGAAGAGTTGAAACAAAATGGCTATTCTTGTAATGATGTTATAACATGCTAACATTATAATTTTTAAATAAATTTTATATATATATATATATATATATATATATATATATATATATATACCGTCTCAGTTACGATGGACTGGGCATGTCTTGATAATGTCTGATCACAGGATACCCAAGACAGGATACCCAAGATACTAATGTAGAGACAGTTAGATCTGGGCTACAGGAATGTAGGACGACCATGGCTAAGATAAAAAGACAAGCTGAAGAGGAACTTGTCAGCTGTCAATATACCCTCGACAGATTAGTCTTGGAGCAGGTAGAATGGAGATTAACGTGTTTTAGTGTACTGAGCAGTTTCTCTCTGCATGTCTGAATCGGCTTCAAGAAGCGAGAGCATCATCTAAAAGGTCAGCCAATCTAACAGTGTTCTCATCCCACAATCCTCACTCTTGCTCCATATGCGGCATCCTCCTTTAAATAACTAGCGGGGCGTAAGTGCCACTTAAGATTATCGCACAAAGATTGAATCAATTGGTTAATTTGACGAAACTGACGCGAGAGTCCATTATATATATATATATATATATATATATATATATATATATATATATATATATATATATATATATATATTTAATATGACACATTGAGTCGTGGTACTAATACAATAGTTCTCGATATGTAATAACGACGCTATGACTTATCTTAATAAATATTTTTTATTAAAAACGACTAAAATGGTAATAAGATTTTTTTTTTTTATCGTTTTCTGTCCTTAGAATTTTCTCTTTTCTCGACATAAATTATGTAGAAATTATCCAAATAGTCTTTATGACTGAGCGCTTTTGGCTATACTTTTAGCCATTCTAAGGATGATTTTATTTTTTACTTTTTACCAGAATGTAGGCATTTTTATATATATATATATATATATATATATATATATATATATATATATATATATATATATATATATATATCATTAAAATCGATAGACAAGGTACTACGGGGTTAAGCTTCTTATTCAATTTTTCTTGTGTTCGAACCAGAGCTTTCTTTTCTGGAAAAAAGGGTGTGTAAAAACTGTCCAAATATTTTATAGTTCCGAATGTTTTTGGATATACCTTTAGCCATTATCAAGGATGATTCAATTTTTCAGTTTAATTGAGTGTGTATTATGTGTATGTTGTAGTGTGTTATAGAGATTTTTTTTAATTTCCGAATACGGTTAGCACATTAGCATAACGTCTGATAAGCTTAATAACATTATCATTAAACGAAGAAAGAAAATCACAATATTGATACATATTTTTTAATCATATCTAAGCATTCGGCTTACAGAAGCCATTATCAAAGATGACAATTACATTACAATATATTAAGCAATACACGGACAAAACAGTGATGATAATCTATTTCTGTTTACATGGAAGATTTCCATAAAATAAATAGACAACACTTGCCTATATTATTTAATGAAACATTCATCAATATATATATACAAAAATCTTACAAGCATAAATTCATATACACTTAGCTACAAGAGCGAATGCCCATATTACTACAAAATAGCAATTATACAGAATCTAATACTTCGTGCAGAAACTAATTCATCCACAAAACAGATTTTTTACAGTGAACTAAAGAATATAAAACAGACACTTATTAATAATAGCTTGTCAAACTATATAGTTGATGAGCAAATATGATGCTTTCTTAGAAATCTCAATACTAAGCAAATAGTACATAATACTGCTTCTACTAATCTCAAACATATTAATCTCCTATATCGTAATCAAATGCATACTAATTATAAGCAAGATGAAAATGTACTAAAAATTTAATAAATACTAATATATCAACTACAGATCCTAGTAAAAAAAATTAAATTAATCATATACTACACTAAATCTAGTATATCCAACTTAATTCTTCGCAATAATTCTTCTCCCCCGGTTAGCGATTTGCAAAAAACCAACATAGTTTATAAATTCAAGTGATCTTTGTGAGATTGTATCTCCAACGAATTAAATAATATTTATGTTGGTCACACCACAAAGTCGCTTTCACGACGCTTGACACTACATTTGAATGATAACTCTAACATTTTTAGGCATTTAAAACAACATGCCTGGCCGCGTATACAATTCCGTAAAAGCCTTGTCGAAAATACAATTATACTTAAACATGAAAACAATAAAAAAAAACTAAAAATTTTTGAAGCTATTTACATAAAACAGTTGAAACCTACCCTAAACAAAATAAACTATGAAATCTCCACAAATATTCTTAAATGTTTATAATTGGTAACAGAAGCCATTGGTTTATACCAACGCCATCCCATGCTTAATACTTCTCGAATTCACTCTCGCGTGGTCATGTGTGACGTCATGAGATGCGGTGCGATTTTCGCTTACAGCGTCTTATATGCACATGTTTATCGTTGCTTGGAAATCATCCATGTAAACAGAAACAGACTATCATCACATTCTTGTCCGTGTATTGCTTAATATATTGTACAGTAATTGTCATCTTTGATAATGGCTTATGTAAGCGGAAAGCTTAGATTGGATTAACAAAATATGCATCAATATTGTAATTTTCTTTCTTCGTTTAATGATAATGTTATTAAGCTTATCAGACGTTGTGAAAAGAATTTACATAAAATAAATAGACAACATTTGTCTATATTATTTAATGAAACTTGAATGAATATATATATATATATATATATATATATATATATATATATATATATATATATATATAGTTTTTAGGTATGCTATAAGGTACAGAACATCATCAAACATAAAAAGTGGACACTGAACTCAACAGTCAGCTTCAACATTTCAATTCATGCTTAAAATCTTCATGGACTGACGATTGCATTTAGCATGAAACGGATTATCTCCAGGTTTTAACTGCAATTAACACTTTCATATATAACAATAATGATCACTTTCATATATATGCTAGCAGCATTACCCGGCGTTGCCCGTGCTTTATTCAAAAATCATACGACTCATACAGCAATCGCTATCACTTGACTTAAAATATTTTTGCCCTTCCTTGCCTTTAAAGGAGTGCCCTTTGCCGTACTGATGTTAATACATGCCTAACTTCTTGCCTATCTCACACTGCGAATTTTTTCTAAGCTCTATACTAAACATTAAATCTGTTACGTAAAAAGAACTAAACAAAATGAACACAAAACGATCAGCTTTATAAAAGGACTCATAACTGGAAAAACCGAATGAAAAAAGAATGTTAACAACAAATACTTTTTCACAACGAACCCAGTTCTGCGGAATCAGAATCAACGTTGAGTTTAAGCAAGCGAATGAGCCAACAAGAGTAAAGTGCCATGCAGATTTAAATTTTTCCCACTTGTGACGAATGCAGCTATCGATTTTTTTTTTTGCATGTTAGCATTCGTGTCAGTCATCTGTTGGCTCTCACGTTGGCCAATATAATCTTCCTGCCTATTTGTGGCAGCAAGCTATCGGCTCTCAATCTGGCCAGTAGAAAATGGGCGCAAACTACATGAAAACTTCCGTAGGAGCATGAAAAAATGTATTATTTCCACAATCGATGGGAGTTGGGAAATGCAAGTTCGGTCTAGGCCTTGCCGCTAACTTGGAGCATGTGCATGTAAATTTTGGTGCAAATCCATTCGAAAATTGGGGCCGTGCATTCGTTACACACACACTTTCTGCTTTATATATATATATATATATATATATATATATATATATATATATATATATATATATATCGGGTGCGATGGGCAAATTGTCGTCATATTATATTTTTAGTTTCGTTAATTAATTTTAAAATGATATATCAGTATTATTTTCTTTTTTGCCTAGTTCAGACGACAATTTATCCATCGCAAACTTTATAGATGGATATTTTTATATTGATAAAATATATATATATATGTATATATATACATACATATATATATATATATATATATATATATATATATATATGCGTATATTTTTGGCAGTATGTTTTCGATGAGACATGTTTCATTGGATAATTTAAACCTTTCAAATTCACTGATATGCTTATATATATATATATATATATATATATATATATATATATATATATATATATATATTGTAATTATTTTTTAAATATGATTACTTCGCTACATAAGAGTTCTCATGTTTCAAAAACGATAGCCGAAAGCATCAATATAATTATTAAAAATCAAAGCATATTAAAGTAACAACTCCTGTTTCATCCTCAAGCGAAATTTTAGGAATAACCCACGTGTTCTTTCCTATTTTTCTAAATACCTGCACACACAGACATATATATATATATATATATATATATATATATATATATATATATATATTCGAAATTTTCATTAACCAACAAGAATATGTGTATACAGATACTTTATGATATTTCAATTAATTAATTATATCGTTATATTTAGTGGATACCCATATTTGATTAGACGTTTTCATTCAAATGTAGTGTCAAGCGTCGTGAAAGCGAGTTTGTGGTGTGACCAACATATATATATATATATATATATATATATATATATATATTGTTCAGCTGTTTTGTACCAGGTTGTTTTTGTTTGTGAGTTTCTTCTGCGACCATATTAGCTAAAGCATTTTCCTGGTCCCCATCACTCCATATCGCATTGCTTCCTCCAACTATGACAAAATCTTGGATATAGACCGAGCATTTCTGTAGTTGCCCAACGGAATATGCATTGATCAAGTCAGTCAGCTGAATATGTGCAGCAATTTGGTCGCCTTTCCGACATCTTGTCCAAAAGCGACGACCATCAGCTCAATGCTTCTGTGTCGGTATTCTCTCTATAACAGCTACATTGTTTTTGAAGAATCAATCTTTTAAATGATATCAAATAAAGAATGAAAACAAAACACCTCGTTCCAAATGGCTATATCTAAACAAAATATGAGAATAATCCGTTTAAATTATTTTCATATGACAAACAAATGTAATGATTTTTTTTTTTTAAATGACATGTCCCTCTAAAACGTAGACGATCATGGCTATACTTATATTCAGATATTTTATTATCTGTAAAATACCATTGTCTTGGAGAGTGTAATGGAGTTGATTCCTGTTGCTTCCTCCATTCGTTTTGAAGAATATTCCTTCCCTTAGGATGTGAGTGTATTGAATGAGTGGCACACAAAAGTGTAATCTGAGAATCGAGTTCAAATAACCAACTATACTTTGGCTTCCAAATCTACACTTAATAAAGAAATACATCGGTTCCTCCTCCTACTCCTGTTGCGGCGATATGACTTTGATACAACTGTTCCTGCACAAGCACTAAAGTTAAGCAACGTCGAGCCTTGTGAGTAACTAGATGGGTGACTACTTGGTAATACCAGCTGCTGTTAAATTGAATGTGCGTATGGCATTGTGTTATTACCATATCACGTTAAATCACAGGTCCCTGCACGATAACGGAAGTTAAGCCACGTCGGTCATGGTCAGTATATAGATGGGTGACCTCTTGGGAATACCAGGTGCTGTAAGTTTGGATGTGAGGGTGGTTTGGCTTGCGGCCGTATCACGTTGTAATACCAGTTCCCGTACGATCACATAAGTTAAGCAAAATGATTTTTGGACTTTTTGTAAAATAATTGATTTCCTGTATCATAATTCAATGAACTTTTGTTAAAAAATAATGAAGAGGGGGTTTAATTCAGATTATTTTTTTTAAATGTTACCCCCAAATGAAATTTCTAAAATCGTATGCAAACGTAGTACTACTAAAATGTTCTGGGATCTTCTAGAACATTAACCAAGTGATAAAATCAAAGAATACTAAACGAAATCGACTCAAAACACATTAATAATAAAAAAAATTAAATCCAGCTCTCTTCCCTTCTAGACAAGATTATGATTCTCCACAACTTCCTGTAATGTGTAGTTCTTAGTATATTTTTTTTGCTATCTATCCTTATCCCTGTTTTGTCAGTAATTTACACAAGCTCTCTAATTAGGTTTACCTATTGACTCAAGTATAAACACATACCTTTACCTATAGACTCAAGTATACACATATATTTACCTATAGACTTAAATAATGAGCCGACAATTATTAGTTACAGATTCATATATATATATATATATATATATATATATATATATATATAAATGCGAAATTTCGCATTTATTCATATATATATATATATATATATATATATATATATATATATACATATATATATATATATATATATATATATATATATATATATATATATATATATATGTAGGAATAGGAGCCAAATGATCTTATAAATTCTGGTATTAAAATGCCACAACTCTACTTTATAGTAATTTAGTATTTACTCGTCCCCACCCTACGAAGTTGCATTGTGACAAAAGCTTAGTTTAATGTGGGGTGCCCGAACTCATACACCCGGTCTAGGAAATTCCCGAGGCCGAGCACCCATCCCTCTCTCTGTAAAAAAAGATTACCAAGAAAATTATACCAGACACTAAATACTTATTTTATACCAACAACTACAAATATATAAGACGCAATTTTATGCCTTAAACGGCAAACATTTTAAAAGCAATTTTATGCCTTGAATTACAAATATTTTAAACGAAATTTTATGCCTTCAACTACAAATATTTTAAAAGCAATTTTATGCCTTCAACTACAAATATTAAAACGCATTTTTATGCCTTCAACTACAAATACTTTAAATGAAATATTTTAAATGAAATTTTAGGTCTTGGACTACAAATTTTTTAAACGCAATTTTATGCCCTCAACTATAATTATTTTAAACGAAATTTTGTGCCTTCAAATACAAATATTTTAAACGCAATTTTATGCCTTGAACTACACATTTTTGAAACGCAATTTTATGCCTGTAACTACAAATATTTTAAACGAAATTTTGTCTCTTCAACTATAAATATTTTAATCGCAGTTTTATGCCTTTAATTTGCTTTTTGGTATAAACCTTTTTCCTTAAGGTAGAATATAATGTTGATGGCTTCAGTTTTTTCAAATAATTTTCTCATGTCGTTTTCCATGTAATATTTATATCTTACCGGTGCTAAATACATTCACTTATAATGTGTTTCACCATGACTACAGTTTGGCATCTTGTACCTTTTGGTTGGTCTTTATTTTTCAGCAAGAATGAATCCGTCACGTACGTATAGTCGATTTAAGTTACTTCATTTTTTCTCCCTTTTTTAGATATTTGTTCCATTCACCTAGCAATGGTTTGATTATAAGAAGTATTTTTTCTTACTGGTCTCTTTTGACAAAAATTCACATTCAAATGACACTTGACAAACTACAATGTGTTGATTACACAATCAGAAAGCATTAAGTACACTTAGATTTTTGAAAAGAAAGGTTTGCATGTAGTAAAACAGAATGCATGGTTATTAGTAAAATAAAGGCTAGTCAAGTTGTACGTTAAATATTGCTGACGTCAAAATCACGTAGGTAAATTCATTTAACGATTTGCGTAGCGTACTCGCAGACAACGAAGAGTGTGACAAAGATATTAGATGGCAGGGATGAATAGCTTTTCAGAAATTCACTAGGAGAGTGGGTCAAAAATTTTATTGGCTGACTTTGAAGGCTTGATACTGAAGATACGAATTCTTGCATGCATTCCAAATCTTTAATATTAATATCTGCATTGTTTCTTTCCAGGTAAACTGACAACCAACTGATCAACCTTGTGCAAATTAATTGAAACAAAACGAATTACTCTTTTATTATTTACTTTTTGTTCAATGAAACATGACCCAGTACACATGTCCATTCGTATGTCCTTTCCACGAAGTTGTTCCTTGCATATTAACCACAGATCCTCGATTGGATTTAAATCAGGAGAGTTTCTGGGCCAAACTGTAGTGCTCTGATTTAATCACTTCGTAAGGCTTGCTAGTTTGATCGTGCAGCGTTACAATTTTCGTATGCTTTCTTGGATTAACGTCCATCGCAGACAATGGCCGGAGGACAACTAATAGATAGTCGAGAAAATAGTTTCTGGGTGTGATATAAATCTGATGCAATCACGGATGACTCAATATTTTTCAAGGCCAAACAAATTTCATCATACACCCCGAAAATAAATTCATCTTACTGCACATCACTGCAAATGAACTAATCTGAGGGAAAAATAGAAATCGATTACACCCTGTCACTTCTGTGGGTCTAAAACTGACCTTATGGTGAAAGAAAGGAAACTAAAAGGGTTGTTTCAATTAATTTGCACACGGGTGTAGGAGTTACATTTCTTGAAAATAATTTGGCAACGTGATCTTATCAAGTACCTGCAGATAAAACCATCCCTTGATAAGATACCAGAAGTGTTGAAACAAAATAGTTATTTGTGTAGTTTTTTTTTATAACATATTTATGTTATAATTTTTGAATAAATAATTATATTTACGATACTCTGTATTGAGCACTATTTTAAGAATAGTATTTGTTGGTTATTGGAATTTATTCCGTATACACCAATCCTATACTTGTATATATATATATATATATATATATATATATATATATATATATATATATTTTAAAGGGTGATGAATATCCATTATATGTACTATGCTCCAGGTTAGGACCAAGGAAGAACAACACGAAGACAAGAGTAGAAATAACGAAGGTATATTACATGAAATAATAATGCAAGATGTGGAAGGTGTTAGTATGACTGTCAGTCTGGTTTGGAGTGAACTACTATCGACTGGACTCGATTCGTCTCTCTCTCTCTCTCTCTCTCTCTCTTGAGAGGCGTAGTATACATAGTGTTAGGAAGAGTTCATTCTGTAGTTATAGGTAAGGACCCATGGCAATATGTTGGAAGTGTGGATCCTTACGGTAATCCGATGGGAGGTGATCCAATCCATTATATGTTGGAAATATATATATATATATATATATATATATATATATATATATATATATATAGAGAGAGAGAGAGAGAGAGATATCCAGGTGAGATATTCCAACGTTCGTAACATTTTATTTAAAAGTAGGCTCAATACAAAGTAGAGCAATATCCTTTCATTTTGGATATTACATCCCAAAAACATATCATAATCGCTGCACAACTGCAGTCGTGTTTCGTTCACTCGTCAGTAATTTACAGTTTTCTGATGAGATGTGTTGATACGCATCGAAATACGGCTCCATTTGTACAACGATTTTGACATGTGTTTCGATGTAATATCATACAAGTATATATATATATATATATATATATATATATATATATATATATATATATATATATATATTACATAGTAATGAGGAGGATTTGATAATTATATTAATTGATTCATCGAGTCTGATAGAAACCTCAGGAAGCACTGGACGGCCGTTTCGTCCTATATTTGGGACTCATCAGCAGTGCGCATCCACTACCGAGGGAATCGAAACCCCGACAGTTAGGTTGGCAAGCGAACACTATACCAACTGCTCCGTTTGATTGCAAATCAGACTCTTAGGCGGAGCCAACCTAACTGTCGGGGTTTCGATTCTCTCGGTAGTGGATGCGCACTGCTGATGAGTCCCAAATATAGGACGAAACGGCCGTCCAGTGCTTCCTGAGGTTTCTATCAGACTCGATGAATCAATTAATATAATTATCAAATCAGACTCGATGAATCAATTAATATATATATATATATATATATATATATATATATATATATATATATATATATATATATATATATATATAACATGTATTTAATAGTATTTTATTTGCATCTACCTACCTTAATGTGTCCAAATAAAAAAAAAAAATATTTAAAAAAATGCTGAACGTCCAGTCAAATATGGTTATCCACTAAAAATAATTTTTAAATTGATAAAAATATCTCAGATTAATAAATGGAAATCCATTACTTCTTACTCTCTCTCTCTATATGTGTGCGTGTGTGTGCATATCATTTGTACAAATGCCATAATTCCTCATGTATAATACGCCTTCATCCATAATACGCACCCCTAAAATTGTGCCGAAAGTGTTTGAAAAATGCTTCTACTCATGCATAATACGCACCGGTGGTTTCGTAATGAAACCCTATAAATTATACCTCTGCAATTTCATTACGGACAGTGTTTCTTACTCGTTTTATTTTTGATAATTTTTTAAGCAATTCATTCCAAGCAAGGCGGGGGTGCTACTAGCACGCGTGGGGTTACAGAGGATTGAGAACAATAGTAAAGAGGCATGTTTAAGGAAAGGATACAGACCAAGACGGGGAACAACATAAAGGCCTCAGAAGATGTTGATTGATTTTACACTTGAATATTTGAAGATATTAGTCTTCAGAGAAGCAAGTAAGCGGAAAGGAGTTATTAAAAAATGGTTTTAGACATAGAATAATACGCCTATAATACGCACCCCTAAAATTGACTTGAAAGTGAGAGGAAATGATTCTACTTATGCATAATACGCATCCCTTGTTTGGTAATTGTAACTCTCAAATTTCATTAAGACCAGTGTTTCCTATGTTTTTAAATATAGAATAATATTATTCTAATTTAGTTTTATGATAACTCTTATTTTATTTTACATTTGTTAGTATTGTTAGGCACATATGATTGTATATGACATCCTTATGGGGTCGCAATCGCCGAATGTTACTGTCAAATTGTCGTATGTTTGTGGTGAGTAGTCATTTAACAACTGAAATCGACCTATGAAACGGCAATTTTTTTGAAGATTTTTTTGTAGCTGCGTAAAATACGCACCCCTAATTTTGCTTATTAATCTTTAGGAAAAAAGCGTATTATACATGGGTGATTATGGTAATATATCTAAATATACATATACATATTCGTATATATGACTCATATATTTAATTTCAACGTTACTCGCTTTATACACACACCGTCTATAT
>OZ010603.1:65641934-65684434 GCA_963932145.1 Acanthosepion lycidas | reverse complement strand
AAAGAGTCCTTCAAGAAAGAGTTACACATTCTATTTTATATTTAGGCATGTAAGTAATGACAATGTTTACATGCTTTGTATATTTCTACTGCATCTGCTCTGGTGCACCTGTTATATATTAATAGCTGGATAAAATACAAAGAATCTGCAATAGCGATTTCCTGGCATCTCAGCTCCAGTAACTTCCCCATAGCCTTAACGTAACTTTCCAATGCCTTTTCTATATGTCTGTAATGTTATCGGTCCTGTCCTGGCATCTCTCCAGCCAATTTCCCACCGTTTAATGTAGCTTCCCTCTGCCGTTTCTATAAACATTTTCATATCTGTCTATATTTCTCAGATGAGGTATTATGTACATTATTTACATTATTCGGACTATTGTCCTCATCTTTGTCGCCATATTTATTACAACGTTTCGGCCGTTGTACACTCCGGCCTTCTTTAGGTGGTTGGAATGTCGAACTGAACCCTTTATTTCGCTTACTGGGGTAGACTGTTCTAGTTCCACGTGCCATGTTTAATGGATTTCAGTTATCAGTTATCTCCTGTTAATTTCCCTCTGAAAGTTCTCCACTGGCTTAACCTTAAATATTTTCATGTTAATTTTTCTGAAAAGCTTTCCTTTTTGGTACCTACCGCCTGTCTGAAGTTATTATGCGAATCAAATAAACCTCAATAACTCAAAATGTTTTTAACTAATATTTGTCAAATTTAAAGTCATCCTGTTCCACCTTTAGTAAAATATTTAACTAAATTTTCTTCCATTTTTCAGTGGTTAGTTTTGCAGATATTTGGAATTTACGAAAATACACTGATTGAGGTTATACAGATTAAACTATTATTAGTTAAAGTCCTCTGAAACTTAAAAACTGTTTTTTTTTTCTTTTTGTCCATATGTTCAATCATAAAAAGAAAGGATCTAACAACTGCTGGAAAAAATGATATAAGAATGTTTTTGTGTGGGGTAATATCCTCATTGGAGATATCAAAGAAGCTTTTCAGAGATTATCTAATGATAAAGAAGGCTGTTGAAAATATTAGTAAGCTGAGAATTCGAAGCCAAGGAAAATGATTTAAGAACTTACTTCCTCGAGATGAACGTAAACTAAAGCGAGTTATAGCGAAACAATCCCTTTTGACCAGCGCTCAGATCTTTGAAAAGACTGAAATTGAGGGTCAAGAAGGACAAAACGTGTAGATGAACGTAAAGTAAGCGGGATATGGAGAAAGAGCGACTTTATGTATAACCCCGTGTATGTTGAAACATGTGTAAAGGGAAGTATCTAACTATTGCTGAAAAACAAAATAACAAAGTTATTGAGTGAGGGAATGTCCACGTTGGGGATATCAAAGGAGCTTTGCAGAGATCATCAAGCGATAAAGAAGGCTGTTGAAATTATAAGTTGAAAATTCGAAGCAAAGTAAAATTATTTAAGAACTTGGAATGGTCGTAAATTAAAGCGAGTTATAGCGAAACAATCACTTTTTGACCATCGCTCAGATCTTTGAAAAGGCTGGAATTGAAGAAATCAACAGGATACTTTGTGAGCTGGCATATTTTTGTACATAAATACACATTTGATATATTCTATATATATATATAGAATATATCAAATATATACCTTATATATATATATATATATATATATATATATAACCGGTGCAAACTCATCTTAGTAAAGCAAATATTTTAAAGCGTCAACATTGGGCCAAAAAATACATGAAAATTGACTTTTCTAAAATAATTTTCACAGACAAATCTCGAGCGGCATTTGTTGAACATGATGGATTGGCAAAAGGATGGATTTTCTCCAATTCAGACATGAATGTGTCTAAAAGAAGGCAACAAAGCAGGCGGTAGTGTTATGATATAGACTGGAATTGTCGACCAAACCATTATTGGACCCTTCAAATTCGATGAAGGATTAAAATTGAACAGTGTTAGATATTACGATTTTATGAACAAGATTTTCTTTGCATGGTACAAGTCCCAGTCTCGCAGTTTGAAAATAAAATGTGTATTTATGTACAAAAATATTCCTTCTCATCTATCTAAGTTTAGCCGTAAATTCTTTGAGCATAAAAGATTTACAGAAGAGAACATAATGGAAGAGTAACCATCAAGTCTTGACCTGAATTCGATCGAAATTATATGGTCAACTGTGATGAAGTTACAAAAAGGTGGCAAATACATTATTACAACAAACCTGACATATTGGGAAGCAATTAAAACTATCATGTCGGAATTTGAAAACCGATGAAGTTAAAAAAACAAAATTAATGGATCATAAATTACTGGCTGTTATTAAGATGAGTCACTATATTAAAATGTTTTCAAAGAATTATCATGTGTGATTGTTCTTTGTTTTATTATAGGTGTGGATTAATTTTTGGTGATTCCATTAACTTTTTATTAAATTAAAATTATTATTTGATTTTGCTTAATAAATTCAGACGGCAGGTTTTTACAATATATCAAATAATTTCAATAAATTCAATTAAACATATTGCTACGACCTTAAATTTTGAAAAAAGACTTTGTTTTGACATCTAAATTGTTTAAAACTTGACATTTTTTTTTCAAATCAAATTTGAATTATTGAATTTGATAGGTTTAATAATTTCAGAGTGTAAAAATTTAAAGCCTCATGTTTAGACCATATAATAATAGTAATGACTAAACAAAATATGTCATGACTTGGTACGGCATGTGCAAACTAGTATATTTATATATTTAAAGACTCACATGGGAAAACCTTCTAATAATAGTAAGGACTTAACAAAATATGCCATCATTTTGGACGGCCTGGGTAAACTAGTATATTTATATATTTAAAGACTCACATGTGAAAACCTTCTAATAATAGTAAGGACTTAACAAAATACGCCATCATTTTGGACGGCCTTGGTAAACTAGTATATTTATATATTTAAAGACTCACATGGGAAAACCTTCTAATAATAGTAAGGACTTAACAAAATATGCCATCATTTTGGACGGCCTGGGTAAACTAGTATATTTATATATTTAAAGACTCACATCGGAAAACCTTCTAATAATAGTAAGTTCTTAAAACATCTGCCATCATTTTGGACGGCCTGGGTAAACTAGTATATTTATATATTTAAAGACTCACATGTGAAAACCTTCTAATAATAGTAAGGACTTAACAAAATATGCCATCATTTTGGACGGCCTTGGTAAACTAGTATATTTATATATTTAAAGACTCACATGTGAAAACCTTCTAATAATAGTAAGGACTTAACAAAATATGCCATCATTTTGGACGGCCTGGGTAAACTAGTATATTTATATATTTAAAGACTCACATGGGAAAACCTTCTAATAATAGTAAGGACTTAACAAAATATGCCATCATTTTGGACGGCCTGGGTAAACAAGTATATTTATATATTTAAAGACTCACATGTGAAAACCTTCTAATAATAGTAAGGACTTAACAAAATATGCCATCATTTTGGACGGCCTGGGTAAACTAGTATATTTATATATTTAAAGACTCACATCGGAAAACCTTCTAATAATAGTAAGTTCTTAAAACATCTGCCATCATTTTGGACGGCCTGGGTAAACTAGTATATTTATATATTTAAAGACTCACATGTGAAAACCTTCTAATAATAGTAAGGACTTAACAAAATATGCCATCATTTTGGACGGCCTTGGTAAACTAGTATATTTATATATTTAAAGACTCACATGGGAAAACCTTCTAATAATAGTAAGGACTTAACAAAATATGCCATCATTTTGGACGGCCTTGGTAAACTAGTATATTTATATATTTAAAGACTCACATGTGAAAACCTTCTAATAATAGTAAGGACTTAACAAAATATGCCATCATTTTGGACGGCCTGGGTAAACTAGTATATTTATATATTTAAAGACTCACATGGGAAAACCTTCTAATAATAGTAAGGACTTTACAAAATATGCCATCATTTTGGACGGCCTGGGTAAACTAGTATATTTATATATATAAAGACTCACATGTAAAAACCTTCTAATAATAGTAAGGACTTCACAAAATATGCCATCATTTTGGACGGCCTGGGTAAACTAGTATATTTATATATTTAAAGACTCACATCGGAAAACCTTCTAATAATAGTAAGTTCTTAAAACATCTGCCATCATTTTGGACGGCCTGGGTAAACTAGTATATTTATATATTTAAAGACTCACATGTGAAAACCTTCTAATAATAGTAAGGACTTAACAAAATATGCCATCATTTTGGACGGCCTTGGTAAACTAGTATATTTATATATTTAAAGACTCACATGGGAAAACCTTCTAATAATAGTAAGGACTTAACAAAATATGCCATCATTTTGGACGGCCTTGGTAAACTAGTATATTTATATATTTAAAGACTCACATGTGAAAACCTTCTAATAATAGTAAGGACTTAACAAAATATGCCATCATTTTGGACGGCCTGGGTAAACTAGTATATTTATATATTTAAAGACTCACATGGGAAAACCTTCTAATAATAGTAAGGACTTTACAAAATATGCCATCATTTTGGACGGCCTGGGTAAACTAGTATATTTATATATTTAAAGACTCACATGTAAAAACCTTCTAATAATAGTAAGGACTTCACAAAATATGCCATCATTTTGGACGGCCTGGGTAAACTAGTATATTTATATATTTAAAGACTCACATGGGAAAACCTTCTAATAATAGTAAGGACTTAACAAAATATGCCATCATTTTGGACGGCCTGGGTAAACTAGTATATTTATATATTTAAAGACTCACATGTGAAAACCTTCTAATAATAGTAAGGACTTAACAAAATATGCCATCATTTTGGACGGCCTGGGTAAACTAGTATATTTATATATTTAAAGACTCACATCGGAAAACCTTCTAATAATAGTAAGGACTTAACAAAATATGCCATCATTTTGGACGGCCTTGGTAAACTAGTATATTTATATATTTAAAGACTCACATGTGAAAACCTTCTAATAATAGTAAGGACATAACAAAATATGCCATCATTTTGGACGCCCTGGGTAAACTAGTATATTTATATATTTAAAGACTCACATCGGAAAACCTTCTAATAATAGTAAGTTCTTAAAACATCTGCCATCATTTTGGACGGCCTGGTTAAACTAGTATATTTATATATTTAAAGACTCACATGGGAAAACCTTCTAATAATAGTAAGGACTTTCCAAAATATGTCATCATTTTGGACGGCCTGGGTAAACTAGTATATTTATATATTTAAAGATTCACATGTGAAAACCTTCTAATAATAGTAAGGACTTTCCAAAATATGTCATCATTTTGGACGGCCTGGGTAAACTAGTATATTTATATATTTAAAGACTCACATGGGAAAACCTTCTAATAATTGTAAGGACTTTCCAAAATATGTCATCATTTTGGACGGCCTGGGTAAACTAGTATATTTATATATTTAAAGACTCACATGGGAAAACCTTCTAATAATAGTAAGGACTTAACAAAATATGCCATCATTTTGGACGGCATGGGTAAACTAGTATATTTATATATTTAAAGACTCACATGTGAAAACCTTCTAATAATAGTAAGGACTTAACAAAATATGCCATCATTTTGGACGGCCTGGCTAAACTAGTATATTTATATATTTAAAGACTCACATGTGAAAACCTTCTAATAATAGTAAGGACTGAAGAAAATATGCCATCATTTTGGACGGCCTGGGTAAACTAGTATATTTATATATTTAAAGACTCACATGTGAAAACCTTCTAATAATAGTAAGGACTTAACAAAATATGTCATCATTTTGGACGGCCTGGGTAAACTAGTATATTTATATATTTAAAGACTCACATGTGAAAACCTTCCAATAATAGTAAGGACTGAACAAAATATGTCATCATTTTGGACGGCCTGGGTAAACTAGTATATTTATATATTTAAAGACTCACATGTGAAAACCTTCTAATAATAGTAAGGACTTAACAAAATATGCCATCATTTTGGACGGCATGGGTAAACTAGTATATTTATATATTTAAAGACTCACATGGGAAAACCTTCTAATAATAGTAAGGACTTAACAAAATATGCCATCATTTTGGACGGCCTGGGTAAACTAGTATATTTATATATTTAAAGACTCACATGTGAAAACCTTCTAATAATAGTAAGGACTTAACAAAATATGCCATCATTTTGGACGGCATGGGTAAACTAGTATATTTATATATTTAAAGACTCACATGGGAAAACCTTCTAATAATAGTAAGGACTTAACAAAATATGCCATCATTTTGGACGGCCTGGGTAAACTAGTATATTTATATATTTAAAGACTCACATGTGAAAACCTTCTAATAATAGTAAGGACTTAACAAAATATGCCATCATTTTGGACGGCATGGGTAAACTAGTATATTTATATATTTAAAGACTCACATGTGAAAACCTTCTAATAATAGTAAGGACTTAACAAAATATGCCATCATTTTGGACGGCATGGGTAAACTAGTATATTTATATATTTAAAGACTCACATGTGAAAACCTTCTAATAATAGTAAGGACTTAACAAAATATGCCATCATTTTGGACGGCCTGGGTAAACTAGTATATTTATATATTTAAAGACTCACATGTGAAAACCTTCTAATAATAGTAAGGACTTAACAAAATATGCCATCATTTTGGACGGCCTGGGTAAACTAGTATATTTATATATTTAAAGACTCACATGTGAAAACCTTCTAATAATAGTAAGGACTGAACAAAATATGTCATCATTTTGGACGGCCTGGGTAAACTAGTATATTTATATATTTAAAGACTCACATGTGAAAACCTTCTAATAATAGTAAGGACTTAACAAAATATGCCATCATTTTGGACGGCATGGGTAAACTAGTATATTTATATATTTAAAGACTCACATGTGAAAACCTTCTAATAATAGTAAGGACTTAACAAAATATGTCATCATTTTGGACGGCCTGGGTAAACTAGTATATTTATATATTTAAAGACTCACATGTGAAAACCTTCTAATAATAGTAAGGACTGAACAAAATATGTCATCATTTTGGACGGCCTGGGTAAACTAGTATATTTATATATTTAAAGACTCACATGTGAAAACCTTCTAATAATAGTAAGGACTTAACAAAATATGCCATCATTTTGGACGGCCTGGGTAAACTAGTATATTTATATATTTAAAGACTCACATGTGAAAACCTTCTAATAATAGTAAGGACTTAACAAAATATGCCATCATTTTGGACGGCCTGGGTAAACTAGTATATTTATATATTTAAAGACTCACATGTGAAAACCTTCTAATAATAGTAAGGATTTAACAAAATATGCCATCATTTTGGACGGCCTGGGTAAACTAGTATATTTATATATTTAAAGACTCACATGTGAAAACCTTCTAATAATAGTAAGGACTTAACAAAATATGCCATCATTTTGGACGGCCTGGGTAAACTAGTATATTTATATATTTAAAGACTCACATGTGAAAACCTTCTAATAATAGTAAGGACTTAACAAAATATGCCATCATTTTGGACGGCCTGGGTAAACTAGTATATTTATATATTTAAAGACTCACATGTGAAATCCTTCTAATAATAGTAAGGACTTAACAAAATATGCCATCATTTTGGACGGCCTGGGTAAACTACTATATTTATATATTTAAAGACTCACATGTGAAAACCTTCTAATAATAGTAAAGACTTAACAAAATATGCCATCGTTTTGGACGGCCTGGGTACACTAGTATATTTATATATTTAAAGACTCACATGTGAAAACCTAATAATTGTAAGGACTTTACAAAATATGTCATGATTTTGGACGGCCTGGGTAAACTAGTATATTTATATATTTAAAGACTCACATGTGAAAACCTTCTAATAATAGTAAGGACTTAACAAAATATGCCATTATTTTGGACGGCCTGGGTAAACTAGTATATTTATATATTTAAAGACTCACATGTGAAAACCTTCTAATAATAGTAAGGACTTAACAAAATATGCCATCATTTTGGTCGGCCTGGGTAAACTAGTATATTTATATATTTAAAGACTCACATGTGAAAACCTTCTAATAATAGTAAGGACTTAACAAAATATGCCATCATTTTGGTCGGCCTGGGTAAACTAGTATATTTATATATTTAAAGATTCACATGGGAAAACCTTCTAATAATAGTAAGGACTTAACAAAATATGCCATCATTTTGGTCGGCCTGGGTAAACTAGTATATTTATATATTTAAAGACTCACATGTGAAAACCTTCTAATAATAGTAAGGACTTAACAAAATATGCCATCATTTTGGACGGCCTGGGTAAACAAGTATATTTATATATTTAAAGACTCACATGGGAAAACCTTCTAATAATAGTAAGGACTTAACAAAATATGCCATCATTTTGGACGGCCTGGGTAAACAAGTATATTTATATATTTAAAGACTCACATGGGAAAACCTTCTAATAATAGTAAGGACTTAACAAAATATGCCATCATTTTGGACGGCCTGGGTAAACTAGTATATTTATATATTTAAAGACTCACATGTAAAAACCTTCTAATAATAGTAAGGACTTAACAAAATATGCCATCATTTTGGACGGCCTGGGTAAACTAGTATGTTTATATATTTAAAGACTCACATGTGAAAACCTTCTAATAATAGTAAAGACTTAACAAAATATGCCATCGTTTTGGACGGCCTGGGTAAACTAGTATATTTATATATTTAAAGACTCACATGGAAAAACCTAATGATATTAAGTGGTTAACAAAATATACGTTCATTTTTTACATTATATCTAAACGCATGTTCTAATAAAAATGACGAAGGAGACAATATGTTTCCCTAAGGACGCCTGTTTTTCGATCGACTAACAAGTCACCAAGCGTTTATATGATTTGCTGAATAGCTTCAGACAGGGTGTAGATTATATTAAATTAAGCGCAGGACTAGATTGGTAGCACGGTTTGATCATCTTACAGTTGTCTAAATGTAACCTTCTATGCTAGTAAGTTCTATGCTAGTAGTTTCCTTTCCCGCTCTTACTCACTTCCTGAACTTTCTTTCGGCTTCTTGCTTCGCAGACAACTTTAACAACTTTAAAATTCAAAAATTTAAAAGCTGTGTTAATCGTTAGCACCTGTATTCTTCATTCCCGTCCTTTTTGTCTTTTCTCTCCTTAATAGTATTTTCTTTTCCACATATTCTCTCACACGCAATAACACATTGCGTCTTAGTGACTTTATTGCCTTACAAATCAAAATTGGAGTTAAACTAACAATTTTTCGTGTTTTATTATGTTTTCACTTATTTTTGAATGCCTCAGTCATTATCAAGGTTGTTTGTTTTCAGTCTAGTAGATAATCAGTTATGTCCGATGCGTGATACACGCTTAGGTGATCATGTATCTCACGATACATGACTGACGAGGCAGATTTTCTTTCCCGCAGTAGGTTGCCATTTCTTTTTGCGGTAGACCGGTTGCAATCCAAGGCTATAGAATCCAGTCTGTCCTGCTATATTTGAGGGGCGAAAAGAAAAAGATTCATATCTTCCCCAACAGTATTAGCACGTAAGTGAATGTAATGGATTCGACTGGAATTCGAACTCGGCTATCCGATTCAGTTATTTGCCATGCGTGATACATGCTTCGGCGATCATGTGTCTTTCGATATATGACTGACGATTTTTTCCCCTAGTAGGTTGCCATTTCTTTCTGCGGTAGACCAGTTGCCTTGAAACCGGGGCTGGCTTCGTATTTACCCATAGCTGGTTATCTACCCATATGACTTTAATTTTTACTTATATATATATATATATATATATATATATATATATTCGAAATGAAAAGCCATTTCAATATGTGATTAGGTTCGCTTTGTCTGTTGATTTTACCTTTTCTCCTACTTTTGTGACTTCAGATTTCTGAGGATCATTAATCGAAAAAGAAGTAGAAGTGACTGATTGATTCGTTTTTTTACGGTTTATTAACTTTTGCAGGTTATTTAGAGCCAGAAAATGTTAGATTGTAAGATTGTTTTGAGGTGGGGCGATGGTAATGGTTTAGTGATAAAAGTATTACTAATTAACCAATAGCTGAAGTAATAATTTGATAAACAAATAAGTCATTATAATGTGGATATAAAATGGGGGATCGTTTCTATATTACAACCAATACATAAATTGATCCCTCACTTTGTGGCAACGGTAGTTTCTATACATTTATATTTCAGAGAATGTAAAATCTAAAAGACATGCCTGTGGGACTAATTAGTATACGTTTTTTTTACGGCTTATCAACCTTTTAGGTTATTTAAAGCCAGAAAATATCTTTAGATTTTAATAATTTGGGTGGTGGGGTGGAAGATAATGATGATTTAATGATGTAAGTTTTACTAATTAACCCAAATGTATTTGCGCTTAGTTTATTTATTTTAGAAGGAAAGACATTTGCTTAATTGCGAAAATCAGAATTTTCAAATTACCATAGAATCCCTTATATCTGGAACACCTCATATCCGTAATCTCTCATATCCGTAATCTCTCAAATCCGGAATCCCGCATATCCAGAATCCCGCATATCCAGACAAGATTTTGATGTGATTTTGAACTATTTGTGTGATATGTAACTGATTTGAAATTTCTGTTTTTCAGAAAATTTACTTTGGATAATTGCTTCTGTTTATTTCACCCTAATGGCTTGTATTGGTGCAAATGATGATGGGAATAAAGGAAAAGAACAACTTTGGAATTATCGCAAAAAAATGGAAATTTAAAAAGACCATTTTTGATACCCATAGCTGGGTATTTACCCATTTGACTTTATTATTACTTGTATATATATATATATATATATATATATATATATATATATATATATATATATATACTTTATGAAAAACTAGGTAATCCATATGGGTAAACCTACGGGGGATAAAATCCAGAGAGCTCAATGTAAATCCAGAGCAAATAATTTAAATAAAAACAGACCACTTTAAGGTTCCTTGAAATAAATTATTTCACCACAGCCCTTTTAAAAGGACTGCGGATCATCAGACTTTACTTCCAAACAAAAAATGAAAAGAAAATTTACACATTTTGTAAATTAACGAAATGAGGAAGTGAGGGGAGAGAGAGAGAAGACATGAGTGAGTTAGCAGATATTGACACATTTAAATGGTTAACTTAACGGAAGTTATATATTGAAATCGAAGGGGTAGAGAAGAAAAAACCCATAGAGAGAAAAAGAGAGAAGGAAGTTAAGAGAGAAGAGAAGAGAAGATGTCACTAATTTTCTTTGTAAAAAAAGCTAGAAACAGAGGCTGTTATTTTGCTTTACTCTGAAAGTGTTATTTTGGGGTTCATAAAAATTATAATATTTGATATAAATTTGAATGTTTCTTAGTGATTTAATTTTTTTTTAAATTTTGGTGATTTTCTATGAAACAGTCGATAAGAAAAATATTCATAGAAAGTACAAAATTTTATTTTAAAATATAAGTTTACTTCTAGTAATACTTTTTTTAAAATGTTAAATTTTTTTTTTTTTTGATTATTAAGTTGACATCTCTATCCGTTTGATGATTCCCAGTCCTTTTAAAGGATGAAATAATTTATTACATGGAACCTTAAAGTGGTCTGTTTTTATTTAAAATATTCATATATATATATATATATATATATATATATATATATATATATATATATATATATATATATATGTGTGTGTGTGTGTGTGCGTGTATGTGTGTGTGTGTGTGAAAGTTCATTGTAACTAATGGCTGAGTTCAGTATAGGAAAGTCAACATTGTATGATGGAGCTCAGAGATGCATCCCTTGTTTCTTGTTTAGGAAGGGGTTGCCGGTACTTTTCCTTTCCTTCTCTTTGGTCTCCGTCGTAGTACTGTCTTGATTCTCTGTGGCAACGCCTCTTCATTCTGAGGGTATCGAGTTGACAGTTTTCTGGTTGCTGTTCACGACTGGTAGTTAGGAGCCCTAACGCTTGCGTAGCGTCTTGAGCGGCCGCTCTGATCAACAGTTGCATAATATCGGGGTGCTTGTAAGGGCATTTCGCGCATGGAAGAGTGTCCCAGCACGCACCTCCGGTGGGCAACCCTGAGGCCACATCATGTTACAGGCTGCGCCAGCTCCTTTCTGCTCATGTCTCACAAGATGACCGTCTGCTACTTCTACTTCAGGCCTTCTCATTTTCATTACCAACATTACCCAACATGACAACAAACGATCAAAAAATTAAACCTAAATCACCTCTAAAATATCACCCAAACCCTTCAAAATTTCCTTTTCTAACAACCGTGGCATTCGAACCAACTTTTTCAGTGTGGAATCGTTCCTCACAAAGAAGTCTCTTGATATAATGGCACTCTGAGCGACCAACCTCAACTCGTTTATCCTCTCCTCTGACCTCTCGTCTCCAGTTACCTTCCCCTCCTTAGAAAAGTCTTCCAAAACCATATGCACGGCCTAGAAGTTTACGTCAAAGACTATCTCCCATTCCCTCGGGAGCTCTCTCTCTCTCGAATCTCTGAACCATTCATATATATGTCTCCGTCTTTCTCTCCTCAATACTGCCAGCTGCCTCTTCTTCCTTTCTCACTCTCCAGCCTCCCAAGACTGGTATATTCGAAAGCATTTCCGACAATATATACAAGGCTATCTCTCTTCATCCGTTTGCTCATATATTTGGCTTAAAATCTCTATAACTGACCTTGCTGGCATACGAACCCTTAACTTCTTAATTACTCAATCCCTCACACATGTGGTTGACTCTCCCACCCATTTCCCCAACAACCATGACGGTAATGTTTCCCTTCTCGATATCTGTTTCACCTCCATTCCCGGGCCTTGTACAACTCAGCTCAGCCCTCTTGGCAACTCTGATCATAGCAGAAGGAGATGTTGGCAGACGCTACGTCTGCCAACATCTCCTTCTGCCGCACCCCCAGCAAAGAACCTCCTATCAACAAAACATCTTTCGGTTATCAACGTTCTGACTTGGACTCGTTCCGTGATTTCCTTTGCGATGTCCCCTGGACTGTGGTCTTTAATCTCCCCGTTCACGAATCCGCTTCTGAGGTCTCCACCTGGGTAAAAGCTGGAATCGAGGCTTTCATCCTAGCAAGAAAATATAAGGTTAGATCACGCTCATTCCCTTGGTTCTCTGCTGCTTGCTCACCTGCCATTGCTGAAAGGTATCAATACTTCCGCCTTTACTGTATTGACATGTCAGATTGCAACAGACGTCTCTTTGTCTCTGCCCGTAAAAATTGCAAGCGTGTCATCAAGGAAGCAACTATTTGCTGATAGAATGAAGCAACGTATTGCATCTCGCAAATTCGGCTCCAAAGATTATCGGCGTCTCTAAACAGCAGCAAACTCACAATACCTCATTTGTTCAACCAATTTGAGATCCTGACTTTCTCAGCTGATAAGGCCGAGAGCTTTGCTCGTAAATTCTCATCCAATCCAACGTTCGACTCGTCCAGTATACCTACACTCGATTTCTTGCCTAGAACTGAGTCTTTGTTGAGAGAGTTACACATAACCCCGGTGTTGGTATTGGGCATCATCTCTAAATAAGAATCTCATAAGGCTAGCGGTCAGGACGGGATATCAACCATTTTCCTAAAGAAATGTGCTCCTGAACTGGCTCCTGTCATCTCCAAACTATATAACTACTTGCCTCAACAACTCATACTTTCAATCCTGTTGGAAATCTTTATCTATTGTAACTGTCTTCAAGAACTCTGGCGACCCTTCTGACCATCCTATCAATCACCTACCACTCTTTGGCAAATTCTTTGAAGCTTTAATCAACGCCGAAGTGGTTAAACAACTTACATCCAATGATCTGCTCCCCGACATGCAATATGGTTTCCGCTTTGCCCATTCTACAGCTGATGTGTTCACGGCCATAACTGAATTTGTATACCAAGCACTTCACAATAACGAAGAAGCTCCTGTCGTGGCTCTAGATATCTCAAAAGCATTTGATAGGATTTGGCATGCCGGCCTCCTTCATAAGCTTCAGGGATACAGTATCTCAGAACGATTATTTGACAACACAATCATTCGTCAAGGTAAGGCTTCAAGAACACCAGAAAGCTGTAACACGAGTGAAAGTAAAAAAAATCAGGCGTGGCTGACCACATATGGAGAGAGAAGGGAGATCACCGGCCTCTGTGGGATCATGTTAAGATCATAGACAAGGAACACCATTGGAAAATTCGTAAACTTAAGGAATCAGCACATATGCTAGGCCACAAAAATCACCTGAGCCGACCAAGCATGGAAATAAATACAATATTGGAACCAGTAATAAGGAGTGCCAGAGAAAAGCAATGATATCAACAAAGTTGCAATATGAGCTCTGGTAAAAACATTAAATGATAACAGCAAAAATTGCAATATGAGCACTGGTAAAAAAGTGGTTGCTGAAGACATTAGGTTTATAATACCCAGAAATTCATGTCCCGATGTCCACAGTGGATAAAGGCGCTGGTTAAACAGTGACAGGATCCAAAGAGTGTGAGTTCAATACCCGGTTAAGGCAGTGGAGAACTTTCAGAGGGAAATTAGCAGGAGATAACTGATAACTGACGTCCATCAAACATGACACGTGGAACTAGAACAGTCTACCCCAGTGAGCGAAATAAAGGGTTCAGTTCGAAATTCCAACCACTTGAAGAAGGCCGGAACGTACAAAGGCCGAAACGTTGTGATAAATATGGCGACAAAGATTAGGACAATAGTCCGAATAATGTAAATAATGTACAGTCATTCCTGTCAAACCGTGCAATGAAGGTCGTCCTTAACGGATTCTACTTCAGTTCCTTTCTCAAAAAATGCTCTATCCTGTTAATGATCTTCTCGGTGCCATCAGTAGGCATCTATACTGACGACACTACTATTTACTCCTGCCTAAATAGCAAATCTGGTATCGCTGACCAAACTAACCTGGCCGTTAGTCTCGAAAAGGACATCCAATCGGTTGTAGACTGGGACTGGTTAACTTTAATGCTCTCTATTACTCACCACAGAGAACCCTCCCTGCCTTCCATTAGAATGCCTGATGCTCAACTCCACGAGAGCACCTCTTTGCGACTGCTTGGTCTCACACTGTCCGCTGATCTGAGATGGAACAATTACATTGAATCAATAGCTTAAAGTCTGTTTTCCGTGTCACGTCAGAATGGTTATCTCACCCGTGTCAATCCTTCAAATCTATAAATCAACCATTCGCCCTTGCATGGAATATTGCTGTCATATATGGTCTGGAGCGCCCACTGTTCGTCTTAGGGTCCTCGACAAAATGCAGAGACGGATATGCAATGTGGTTGGCCCTGCTCTGGCATCTCGTTTACAGTCGCTCTCTCACAGACGTGCCGTCGCTTCCCTCTATCTTTCCTACAAATATTTTCACGGTAACTGCTCCGCCGAGCAATTTTCGCTAGTTCCCAGACTGCATGAATTTAAACGTGCCACTAGGTTGGCATCTCAGTACAACTCTTTCACTGTCGAAACGGTGAAATGCAGCCATCTTATCTACTCCAGGAGCTTCATGTCTCGCACTTCCCGTCTGTGGAACTCCCTTCCTCTTCCTTCCTTCCCTGATAGCTATAATCAAACTATTCAAATGCAATGTCAATCGACATGTTCAGATGCCTTGAACTATTCGCCGTCCTTCTCTTCATCCTTTCCTTTCTCACGCCTCTTTACACTTGCTCCTAATTTCTGTAATCCCTTGCGTGCTAGTGGCGAAACTGCTCTCCAGCGTTCACGCTGTCACAATGAACAAGGAAATAAAAAAAAACATGATTTTCATTAAACCTGGAATGAATTTGAAAAAGCTATTGACGAGGTTGTCAGTTTTATGGAAAGAAAGCCAGCATTCAACTATGACGATTGCAATTACGCACGCAGAATTAAAAAGTGTCTTTCGTTTAAAAAATTACAAGAACAAAAACAAAACGAAATGCAGAAAACGTTGTGAATGACATTAGAAGAGAAAGAATCATCATACAACAGCGATTAAAAAATCCTCGTCACGTTATTTGTTTTACGTGGCAGACTTAATTTAATGAATTTTCATTACATGATATATTTCTTTTTCCTTAAAATAAGTTCCGTTATATTTCACTCATCATTGGCTTATTTTGTTTGCTATAAAACATCGAAAATAAATGTTAAAACTGATTTTAGTTCTTTCATTTTAATCTAAATATAACCCTTCATATCCGGACTTTGTAACCAATTCCTCATATCCGGAAGACTTTCTTAATCCAGTTGTCAGGGATTCTACTGTACTTCAAAATTTTCCAGAATAAAAAGAAATTCCAAGACTTCAAAATACCAATTCTTGCATTAGTGTCTAATTTCCCAACGGTTCCAGTGGTCTGTATTCCGACTGACAAAACAATCAGCCTTTCGCCTGTTGCACACGTACAACAATGCAGCTTGTCTTAAGCCTTTGTCGAGCCAATGTTCTATTTGGTTAGTTTATCGGTTATTTCATGCCGAAATTTAAATATTTTGTAACCATTTTTTTTTTTTTTTTGGTGTAGGCGTGATAATAATAGTTTTATTGATACAAGTCTTACTAATTAACCCCTATTTGTGGGGAAATGGTGGATTCCTGTCTTTCTCAACGGTATTCGCGCGTATGTGAATATAACGAAAGTAACAGGAATTTGACCTTGGCTCTCAGATTACCAGTTCCGAGCTTATCCATTACATCACCGGCACATACAGTATCTGGTATTCCCAAGAGGTCACTCATCTCATGCTGACCAGGTTAGACGTTGTTTAACTTCGGTGATCGTTTTAATGCAGCCCGGTTTCTAATCTGTTCAAAAAAGCAATCAAACTTTCCCCCTAAGTGGTTTAAAAAATACAAAGTAAAACAAACAAAAAAAGCCAGTCATTTCAAAGCATCTCTATCTATAAAAGGCTGGATGTGTGTGTGTGTGTGTGTGTGTGTGTGTGTGTGTGTGTGTGTGTGTGTGTGTGACGAATGCACGGCCGAAATTTTCGACGGATTTGCACCAAAATTTACATGCACATGCTCCAAGTTAGGTGGAAGGCGATGATCGACATTGCATTTCCCAAATCCCATCGATAGTGGAAATAATCGATTTTTTCATGCTTATACGGCAGTTTTCATGTAGTTTGCGGCCATTTTCTAATGGCCAGAGTTAGAGCCTATAGCTGGCTGCCACGAATAGGCAGGAAGATTCTATTGGCCAGCGTGAGAGCCAACAGCTGACTGACACGAATGTTAACTAGCATGCTAGCATGCAAAAAAAAAATCGATAGCTGCATTCGTCACAAGTGGAAAAAATTTAAATCTGCATGGCACTTTACTCCAATTGGCTCATTCGCTTGCAAGCATCCCATAAATCTAAAAGGAGACCAATAAGTTTAATTGCTATCAAAGTATTTGTTGATAACATTCTTTTTTCATTCGGTTTTTCCAGTTACGAGTCCTTTTTTAAAGCTGATCGTTTTGTGTTCATTTTGTTTAGTTCTTTTTTCGAAACAGATTTAATGTTTAGTATAGAGCTTAGAAAAAATTCGCAGTGTGAAATAGGCAAGAAGTAAGGCATGTAGCAAGCAACATCAGCACGGCAAAGGGCACTCTTTTAAAGGCAAGGAAGGGCAAAAATATTTTAAGTCAAGTGATAGCGATTGCTGTATGAGTCGTACGATTTTTGAATCAAACACGGGCAACGCCGGGCCATGCTGCTAGTAAGTAAATAATGCAACCAACGGTAAGATTGCGCCAACAAATACCTGGACAAAAATGGAGGCATGTGGGGCGTAAATACATTAAGCAAAGAATAGTGAAGATCAAACCCAAAACTTTAGGATTGGCATTAAACGGAGATATTTTTAGACGGATAGATTTTCGCTTCTTCCCGCCCAACAAATTTGTTGCCAACCTCTAAATAATTGGCGCAGAATGTAGAATTTCGAAATCTTCAGATGCTCCCGCCCACTTTCATCACAGGTTTGCCATTCCACACGTAGCCATGGGTATTTCCTTCTGTAGCTTGAAAAAAAAAATACCTCATGGACGTCAGTACGTAAAAAAAAATTAGTGTGTATGTGTATGTGACAATTGTAAACAATTTAAACTCATAAGGAGTTATCTACCTTTGACTTATATGATATAAATTGATTAAATATATAATTACTTTTGTTTGAACTCACACAAGTGACATTTCACCTTGCAGAATTCAAACTGTTTTAATTTTATTGGCAAACTTTACAGGCTTTCATATACCAAATCTCTGCATGGCCACTTTTTACAATTTTATCTCTCTTGACACATTTATCAAACAATCATAGATTCACTTTGTGTATGTCAAATGTATATAAATTCATGTTATTTGTTGAAATCTACGTTGTTTCTCATTGATTTCTTCCAATTCAATTGCCTTCAAATGTTTGTTTATTTTATTTGTTGTGGATGGATGCTTAACGAACATACACATTTATAAACCTTCACACAATTACACTTTCTGCTACATCCAAATTAGTACAAATTAACACGGTCTTGCCGCGCGAATTAACTTACAATTCACTAGCGAAAGTGACATTATCACTACAGCATGAATAAGGTTTGTTGTCTGAGAGGAAACGCAGGTAAGAATTATTGTTTTTGAGGATATATAGGAAAGAGAACTGTTATCTCTAGACTTGAGGAGTTCAAAATTGTAGTGCTCGGGAAAGCAATATCTCGGGAGTCTGTTCCACAATGTATGATGTGTCTTAACTTTGAAGGTATGGAACTAGTAGAATGGAAATAGCGATAGAGTAGCCAAATTTGCGAAGTTTGCGAAATTTTATCTGTGGGAAAAGGGCGTGTAGACTGGAAAAGATCTATCACAAAAGATATATCACAAAAGATCTATCACAAAAGAAAGATCTATCACAAAAGAAAGATCTATCACAAAAGAAAGATCTTTTTCGTAGACTGGAAAATATAATCATCTGCAAAACCGAGTAGAGGCTTTTGGAACTATTATAAAAGCTGGGAAGTAAGGAATAATCAATTCTAAACCTGATATGGCAGCACTGGCCAGATCTGACTCTTTTAAAGAAAGCGTAGCAAAAGGAGTTGGGCATATTCGGGAGTGTTACAAGAAACTAACCAGCATCTTTTTTGATAGATCTTTCTTTTGTGATAGATCTTTCTTTTGTGATAGATCTTTTGTGATAGATCTTTTGTGATAGATCTTTCTTTGTGATAGATCTTTCTTTGTGATAGATCTTTCTTTTGTGATAGATCTTTTGTGATATATCTTTTGTGATAGATCTTTCTTTTGTGATAGATCTTTTGTGATATATCTTTTGTGATAGATCTTTCTTTTGTGATAGATCTTTCTTTTGTGATAGATCTTTCTTTTGTGATAGATCTTTCTTTTGTGATAGATCTTTTGTGATAGATCTTTTGTGATAGATCTTTCTTTCGTTTTTTGACGTATTTTTGAACGATATTATTTTTGCACCAACCTAATATTTTTGGGTTGTAACCTAGGGAAGTTTACTGAATGAGGAAAAACCAAAGCGGAGCTTGGAAATGAAATGGTAAATATAAAAAAATAAAATACTTGCCAGCTATGAAGACGAATTATTGGACAAATAAAAACTATAATTTAAAATTCATGTTCTAAAGATTTTTTTTCTTTTTCTGCGCCTCGGATTACCATGAGAATGAAATATAGAAAGAAAAATGACTGTAATCTATAATTTATATGCTACGCCCTTTTACTCTAATTTTACGCCTTCGACGTATTTTGAGTATGAATTATTTGAAGAATAAAATCTGTAATCTAAGATTCTTATTCTAACATGTTTTCTCTTGTTTTACGCTTCTGATGTCGTATGACGCTGAATTATTTGACGAAAAAAATCTGTAAACTAAACTTAATGTCTCTTTTCTCTAATTCTACGTCTCCAACTTACTATGGGCATGAATTATTGGAAGGATAAAGTCTTTAATCTAAAATTCATAAACTAACATCCTTTTCTCTTCCACGTCTCCGACGTACTATGTGCATGAATTATTGAAAGAATAAAATCTTTAATCTAAAATTCATATATTAACATCCTTTTCTCATTTTCTACGTCTTCGACGTAGTATGGGCATGAATTAATGAAAGAATAAAGTCTGTAATCTAAAATTCATATACTAACATCCTTTTCTCTTCTTCTACGTCTCCGACGTACTATGAGGATGGATTACTTGAAGAATAGTGTCATCTGTGATAGGCCGACCAATATGACTCTTTTTTTAGATAACAAGTCCTGGCATTGGAGGGACATTCTCTGTCACATTCATCCCGTATAAATTGATGGATTGATGTTTCCTTTCCTAGCATTTCGATTGAAATTTGCCAGCTCATTATTGGTACATTGAACGATCTTAGTGCCTTACTGAATTGTAGTCTCCACTAATTCGATCACACTTTTTTGGTATACCGCTCAGGATCTTCTATATGGCAGAGGGTGTGTCTGAAACTCATTTAAATAGTTATTTATGCTGGCGTCGAGCGACTTTGTGCAACTCGCCGAAGATCCTTTGTGTGAGTACTCTGCTAACACCAAGACTTATAACATGGCCTGATTAACGAAGATTTTAATGATGAATTTAATCTTTGTGGATAATTGCATTTGACTTTTCGATGGCACGGGATCTGCCCGTAGGTTGTCTTACAGATACCAAGAATCGATCCCCAAAATCGCTGGTGGCATGTCTCCCTAGCAAGATAGATATAAAAAAATATTGAGACAGATATATATATATATATATATATATATGAGCTGTGCTAGGTAGATAAATAGATAGATAGATTCATATATACATTCATGTGGTGATATTCTAAGCGTAGCTTAGATGTGGCACATGGACAAAGTAAAATGGGAACCCAGTGCGGATCGAACTCGCTACTCACTTGTAATAAAACAACCTTGTTAAACATTACTCTACACCGAGTTTCCCAAAATGATTTAGTGAAATATATTTGATGTGGCATAAGGTCGAATCTATAGAGCATCTAATGAGGATCAAATTCACTATTTAGTTGCAATTGATGTAGCCAGACAATATTGCTAATCGGTGCCAAAATACATACATATTAACTGACGGATATATATATATATATATATATATATATATATATATATATATATATATATATATATATATATAATAAAAAGAAGAGAAGAGAGGTGCAGCAAACGTTTTTAGTTGTAATGTGCATTTTTTTATAAAAAAATATTATGCTTTATTTTCCATAATTTTACTACACGGGTTTCTGGTCTGGCGACCGTCTTCAGTAAAAGGCGGAGATTTCCACATATTATTAAGAATAATTATTTTTTTTCCTTTATGTTTTTCAATGTTAAATATTCTCGATATATATATATATATATATATATATATATATATATATATATATATATATATATATATATGTGTGTGTGTGTGTGTGTGCATTGATTTATACATATAAATATGAACAATCTTACATAGATACATAGATATGAAATAGTTAGGTATGAACATTATGATAGCTATATAGCTAGATAGATATCACAGATTAAGAGAGATAGATGCCAATCTAGCTAGATAGATATCAACAGATTCAGATAGATAGATAGATAGATAGATAGATAGATAATGAACAGATTGAGACATAGATGCCTAGCTAGATAAATAGATAGATATGAAAAGTTTGAGATAGATAGATAGATAGATACGAAAAGACTGAGATAGATAGATAAATAGATAGAGAGATATGAACAAATTGAGAGATAGATAAATGATTATCTAGCTATCTAACTAGATATGAACAGATTAAGATAGATAGATAGATAGATAGATAGATAGATAGATAGATAGATATGAACAGCAGCATATAGATTTGTATGTTCAAAACCCACGTAAAATCCTGAAACACATCCAATAAATTCCCTTCGACTTATTACCAAATTTACATCTTCGTCTGTCGAAATCACTTCTTAGCTCATGCGGATTTAACCATAGACATTGCTGTAAAAATAAATTAATTGACTTTAAATAATTATATTTTTAAATGAAAATCTCTGAGAGTTTCCATTAAAAAAAATTCTAATTACATATTAAACTGATTGGTTTTGCCGATTAAACAAGTCTCTCGTAGAAATGATTATTTCTCTCGCGTAGTTAATATATGTAAGGACTCAGAGAAAGAGCTCTGATCGACAATATGTTTGAATAGGTTTTCTTGTTTTTTGGGGTTTTTTTTGTTTGTTTGTTTGTTTTGGTGGGGGCGCTGCAACATTCTGTCTGATACTTCCTGCAGTCTTTATTTAATCCTAATCTTCTTGCTAATCTTAGGGATTTAGTCAATGATTTGATTTCGGAAGCCTTTTCTGTTTCAGGCGTATTTTTGAGATAAAGAAATCGTTAGTTTATCTTTAAATAAACTGAAAGTTTATTAAATGGGGAGCAAATTGTATGAATCCCTTTCGAAGGTGGATTTGAAAGTCTTTTTTATTTTTATTTCTATTTATTTATTTATTGTACATTTCACAGTCAAAATTAGTGTGGTTATCAAATTCTTCAATCTGTCAGCTTTTTTCCCCAATATTTTTTCAATAAAACTTATGGCTAAATCTTTAATAAGAATACCGTTACAATGTCGTATTTATTAAAATCAATCCCCCTCCCCAAGCAAGGAGAGAAAACCACTAATACGTAAGGCGAAAGGACAATAAAAAGAATGTCCCCTAAACAGTGACATACATATGAACTGATATATATATATATATATATATATATATATATATATATATATATATATATATATATATATATGTATTGATTTATATTGATAAATATGAACGAGGTTGGATAAATAGAGAGAGAGAAAGCGATCAGAAACTGAAATAAATATATATGAACAGACTGTAATAGATAGATAGATAGATAGATAGATAGATAGATAGATAGATAGATAGATAGATAGATAGTGAACAGGCATAGATAGATAGATAGATAGATAGATAGATAGATAGATAGATAGATAGATAGATATGTCTAGGATGGCGCAGCGCAATCTTTAATTACCAGTCTTGATAGAATCCTTCTGACTCGCATCATCTTTAAAAGAGCCAGATCAAACCAAAAGTGGAGTATTACTGCTATGTCTGGGTTGGCGCTGCGCAATCATTAATTACCAACCTTGATAGAGTCCTTCTGCCTTGCTTCATCTTTACAAGAGTCAGATCAAACCAAAAATGGAGTATTACTGCTGTGTCTGGCCTGGCGCTGCGCAATCTTTAATTACTGGCCTTGATAGAGTCCTTCTGTCACGCTTCGTCTTTACAAGAGTCAGATCGAACCAATAATGGAGTATTACTGGTGTGTCTGGCCTGGCGCTGCGCAATCTTTAATTACCAGCCTTTACCGAGTCCTTCTGCCTATCTTCATCTTTCCAAGAGTCAGATCAAACCAAAAATGGAGTAATACTGCCATATAAGGTTTGGAGCTGCCCAATTCTCACTTTCAGTCTTGATAGAGTCCTTCGATCCTTCTTCATCCTTACAAGAAGACATAAAAACAAAAATTAAATATTGCTGTCATATCTAATCTGGAGCTGCTCAGTTCTCCTTTTTACCTGTCTTTTTATAGAGCTCAAAAGAATCTACGCAGCCTTGTGGGTGATTAATCATTTTCCCGCCATAGGCCAAACGTCACGAGCTTATCGCTAAGTTCTCGGAATTTCCATGGCAGTCTTCTCGCAAGCTACATTTCTTGGACCCGCCATGCCACTTACACAAGTGTGAATTATCCCCCATACCCTTGGTATTCCATTAGTAGGGAAGAAGTTATATTCAGACCTATTCTTACCACGAACTGCTGCTTTGTAGAAAAAAAAACTCCTGGTAGAATGAGTTTCCGATCACTACAGAAATGATCTCCTCAAGGCTAGAGTTAACTGCTGTCATTCCTGAATATCCTCATGAAATTCAATTATTGAATGGTCCATGGATTTTGTGCTGCGGGAATATTACTATGAAAAAGTAGACTTCGCAAATGACTCAATATCATTATTACTGAACGCATTCCGCTTCTGTGGGTACCAATCATCTCCATCTCACAACTGGCGCCCCCACCATGTCCACTGAGGTCACCCCCATCTCACAATTGCCGGCCCCTCCATCTCAATTGCGGCCCCGGGCATCTCACAAACGCCGTCCCCACCATCTCAGTTGCGACGCCCTCCATCTCAAAATTGGCATTTTCTCCATCTCAATTTTGGCCCATTCCATCTCACAACTGGCGTCCCTTCAATCTCAATTGCGGCCTCTCTATCTAACAATTGTCGTCCTCTCCATCTCAGTTGCGGTCTCCTGAATCTCACAATTGACGTTCCCTCTATCTCAGTTGCAGCCCCCTCCATCCCACAATTGCCGCCCCCTACATCTCACAATCGAACTTCTCTTCATCTCACAACTGCTGTCTCCTCGATATCAATGCCTGACCACTCCATCTCACAATTGCGGTTCATGTTGACATTCAAAATAAAGTAGTAGATTTATTTGTAGGTTCCTTTTGCACTAGGAATGTTGAGATTAACCCGTCCCCTTAACGTGGTTATAACCCATCATCCACAAGACTGCGCATACGATCTTGCTCCCTATTGCGCGTACAAAGTCATTCCCTGCAATGCCGTGTTTTTAGAACGAGTGATTTTTCCAGCCGACTCTCATATTTTCAGAGAAAAGCTAAGCTTTACTAACCAAACTTTTAGCTATCACAACTCCATAAAAATAAAAGCTGCAGCTTTTTTTATTTTTTCACAGGTATTGTTGCGAGAACAACTCGTATAAAAATAACACATTCCATGGATTTCTGAAGCGCTTGTACACAAACGAAAATACAGATATTTATTATCAAGAGCAGTATACCCATTATTCGACGCGAAATATCCGGCATTGAAAATCGCTGTTCTCTTATGAGATCGAGTTCGCACTTAAACATTTCCTTTCTTTACATCCTCTTAATCCCGTTACCTTAAAAAAGAATTGAGCATTTAATGAGATTTAAAACCACTAACCATGAACTTCGATGTTACACTATGAACGATGTTTGTGCAAAAGACATTCGTCTTGAAATCTTTAATGAAAGACGAATAAAAAATGCCCCGCAAAATCGTAATTCAGAAAAACGTACAACTTTAAAAATATAAGATATACAGATGACACAGTGCTGACGGCAGACACGAAAAGGAAACTACGAAACCTCCTACTGAAGGTTGCGAAGGAAATCGAGAAGAAAGGACTAAATATAATCTACAAGACATAATGCATAGTCATCAGCAAAACCGCAAGACCAAAATGCGAATTAGAGGTCGAGTATTGCAAAATCAAATATAAATCTAAATATCTAGGAAGTCAAGAACTCCGGCGACCCCTCTGACCCTTCCAACTACCGTCCTATCAGTCTCCTTCCTCTCTTCGGCAAAGTCTTTGAAGCCCTAATCAATATCGAGGTGCTAAACCACCTCACATCCCATAATCTGCTCTCAGACAAGCAATATGGTTTCCGCTTTGCCCGATCTACAGCTGATGTGCTTACGGCCATCACTGAAACTGTCTACCGAGCTCTTCAAAATAATGGGGAAGCCCGTGTCGTGGCACTAGACATCTCCAAAGCATTTGATAGGGTTTGACATGCCGGCGTTCTTCGCAAGCTCCAGGGTTATGGCATTACGGGTCGATTATATAACCTAATACAATCATTCCTGTCAAACCGTGAATTGAAGGTCGTTCTCAACGGATTCTCATCCAGTTCCTATCCTACGAACGCAGGTGTTCCTCAAGGCTCCATCCTAGGCCCCACTCTATTCCTTAACTACATAAATGACCTTTCTGACGCTATAACTTCCCAAGTTGGCATCTACGCGGATGACAACACAATTTATTCCTGCTTCAAAAACAAATCTAGTCTCACTGACAAAACTCACCTGGCCGTACGTCTCGAAAAGGACCTCCAATCGATTGTGAACTGGGGCAAGAATTGGCTGGTCAACTTCAACGCTTCTAAGACAAAACTGCTCTCTATTAATCATCACAGAGATCCTTCCCTTCCCTCCATTAGAATGTCTGACGCTCAACTTCTCGACAGCAACTATCTGCGGCTTCTCGGTCTCACGTTGACTGCTGACCTGAGATGGGATAAATGCATTGAGTCAATTGCTTCGTCCACCGCAAGGAAAGGTGGCTCCCTGAGCCGCGCCAGAAAGTTTTTCTCCCCGGAGTCGCTCCTCCAGATCAACAAATCAACAATTCGCCCTTGCATGGAGTATTGCTGCCATATATGGTCTGGTGCCCCTTCTGTTTGCCTTGGGGTTCTTGATAGGCTCCAGAGGCGGATATGCAATGTAGTTGGCCCTGCCCTGTCGTCTCGTCTACAGTCACTTTCTCACAGACGCGCCGTCGCCTCCCTCTGTCTGTTCTACAAATACTTCCATGGAAATTGCTCCGAGGAGCTGCATTCCCTGGTTCTCAGACGTCATGAGTTCAAGTTCCATACGAGGCTGGCATTCCGCTCTCACCCCTTCACTGTCGAAACTCCTAAATGTAGCCGTCTCTTCTACTCCAATAGCTTCATGTCTCGCACCTCTCGCCTGTGGAACTCCCTTCCCTATTACTGTTTCCCTGTGAGCTATAATCTCCAGCTATTCAAGAGTAATGTCAATCGACATCTCCAGTTGCCTTGATCTATCCACTACCCTCATCTTTTCTTCTATCACTCCTATCTAATCTTGCTCTAAATTTTCTGTAACCCCTTGCGTCCTAGTGGCTCCCGCCTTGCTTGGGGTGAAATGCTTTAAAAAAAAAAATATTCTATCAGAGAATGGAAAGTGCGACACTGAGATCCGAAGACGTATTGGGATGGCCAAAGATGCTTTCCTAAAGCTAAGCAGAGTATTAAGAGACAGAAAAATTTCGTTGGAAACAAATAAAAGAGTACTAAACTGTTACGTGATATCTGTGCTCCTGTATGGCAGCGAATGCTGGACAATCACGTAAAAGATGAAGAAGAGGCTTGACGCAACAGAATTGCGATTCTACAGAAGGATACTGAGGATATCATGGGCCGAACCTGTGAGCAACGACGAGAATGGAAACAAGCAGGAGTTCAGAAAATATTTATCCGGTGCAATCTTTAAAATCGTATTTTCCCCCAATAAGTAACCTTGTTTTTCTCTGTTTATTGTACATCAGTATCAACTGCCGCTAAGCCAGGTTTAATACCCTAAAATGAAAATAACATTAAAGCAGAAATATACGGCGCTGCCCGAGAACTAATCTTGTCTAATAAAAAGGTAAGCAGACACACTTCATTTTATTTTTATAGAGTGCTACTAGGATACGCCCGCTCGCTATCGCGTCGCAAAGTAAGATATATTCACTACTTGAAATCTTTGAAACAAAAATGTTAACTGAATATTTCATTCATAAATTGGCTTGGTATAGTTTTTTGTAAAGTTTTACAAATAGATGACAACTTTATGAAGGCCACATAAAATGCAAATTTCAAAGACTTTTCTGCACTACATAAAATGATATTCCTAATCAGAACTATTTTAGATTTGAAAATCAAAGAAATGCTCGAATAAAAGAAGAGTAATGATAGACAGTTAATTAATGAAATAAACTTTTTTTTAAATCAATATGCAAATTAGTTAAACCTGAAGACAAGTAGGTATATATATATATATATATATATATATATATAATTTAGATTGTCTATATTTAGGCAGCATCTTTTCATTCATACACGTTTTCATATATATACACAAGATGAATGTAGGCTTGTATAATGTTCTTGTATATACAAGCATCTTCGTATTTATATATATAATTATTTATTTAAATATATGATTCCAACACGCTACATAAGAGGTCTCATATTTCAAAACAAGAGCCGAAAACTTCAATATAATTATTTGAATTAAAGTACCAAGCTCTGTTCAATCTTCAAGCGAAATTTTTTTTTTTTCCAAAAGATTTCGTTTGAAGATGGATCGGTGCTTACTTTGATTCAATTTAATTCAAATATTTATATTGAAGTTTTCGGCTCTTGTTTTGAAACATGAGACCTCTTATGTAGCGTGTTGGAAGCATATTTTTAAATAAATAATTATATTTATGCTCTACTTTTGTATCGAGCACTATTTTTTTAAAATAATAACAAACATACTAAAGAACTTTGAATTATTTACCTAAATATATATATATATATATATATATATTATTCACAGACACGCATATATATGTATATATTGATATATATCATAATAATGTTATAAATAGAAGTAAGTATACCCTTCCGAAGAAAAAAAAAACCTTAGGTATTTGGGCTTGTAAATGAAACAAACCAATACCCAAGGAAAGATAAGGAATAAAAAAAAGAAAGAACTAAGAACATGTACTTCCGGCCAAACAATCGTCCAGAATACAAGTTCAGAGTTCAAAGAAAAAAAACCTCCAAAACGAGTAAAGGAAAAATAACTTGTATATATATATATATATATATATATACAAAGATGTATGTATGCTTGAATAATGTTCTGCTGCCTCAATACACAATATATATCTATCTATTTATCTCTCTCTCTCTCTCTCTCTATCTATCTATCTATATATATATATATATATATATATATATATATATATATATATATATATGTGTGTGTGTGTGTGTGTGTGTGTGTGTGTTATGCTTTGTGGGGGGTTTTATTACTAACACAGTTTGTTTAGTTTTATTGTAAATATTTCGGTCATATTGTAAATACTCATTTGGGGATCATTTTAAAAGTTGTTAATTTTTGACCCTCCCTCCCACGAACAATAATTGTATATAAGGGGACTAGTTAGAACATCATCGAGAATTTGAGGTATTATGGTGGACGTAGTAAGAAAGGTAGGAGTGTATGTGTTGTTTTGGTGATTGGAATATTGTTGGCGTGTTTGGGTCAATGTCTTCGACTAGCTAAGTTTAGAATTAAGACAGATGAAGACCGTCCTTCCCATCCCCCTTTTAGGCCTTGTGCCGCATTTTGTATTTATCATACAAATAAATATTGTGTGTGTGCGCGCATGTGTGCCCGTGTGTGTCTGGAAAATATATCAGAGTTAAGCTGTAGAAAATGACAATATGTATAAAGGTGAAAGGTAATGCCGAAACTGTATTATTAGACGACGCGTTTAGTCCAATTTCCCTTTGATCTTGAGAAATTATACTTTGGACGAAAGGCGTTGTCTAATAATACAGTTTTTGTTGTGACCAAGTAAATGGTTTAAGAAATAACAAAACAATTGTTGCAGATATATCATATATTAAACAGTAAGTACAACAGAAGAGTATTACACGACTAGTGAGTGTGCGTCGGATGACCCAGCGTTCAATCCATTCGACTGTTAATATTTACCATCCTCCGCACGAGGTAGGATGTGGCACAAGGCCGAGTTTATTGTGGGGCAATCCAAGCCCGTAGGCTCGGCCAAAAATTCCCTGTTAGAACCCATATAAAACGGGGTCGGGTAGCTATTTCTCTGCCCTTCGACAAAGCCTCGTCTGGGGAACCTCTCTTAAATGACAATAAATGCAGTCTTTATTGACGTTTCTAACAAGGTTAAAGGTTGAAACAAATTAATAAGTGTTAATACCAGAAATAAAATTAAATGACGCCGAGAGGCCAGGTCAGAACCAATAACACTGCAGATTCTTCTTTGGTCTTCCTCAAGAATCTCTAGATATATAGCAGAAAAAACTATATCAAATGCGACAATAATATTCAATGTATGGACGATTGGTAGACTTATAAATGTACAAGAGAACCTAATTACTTTTTTTATCTATACTTTTCTGCCATCCATTTCCTCAAACTCGCTAGTTAGGTTATGCATTCTTTTCCTTTATCTCTCTCTCTCTCTCTCTCTCTCTATATATATATATATATATATATATATATATATATATTACTCGTTTCACCTCAAGCAAGGCAATAAAACCAACAAGGCGTGACTGAGTGTTAACGTGGGAGAATATAAGAAAGAAAAATATTATTAACGAGCAAGAGGAACAAAAGAGGAATTAAGAAGACCGAAGACAGACGATTAGCATTGTATCTAGATTTTTGAAAATCAAAGGCAATAAAGCCACTAGGACGCAAGGGTTTACTGAGTGTTAGAGAATATGAGAAAAACAACTATTAAGGAGAGAGGAGAATAAAAGAACAATAATTAAGAAGAATGAAGATAACGATTAACATTGTATTTAAATTTTTGAAAATCAAAGGCAATAAAGCCACTAGGACGCAAGGGTTTACGGACTGTTAGAGAATATGAGAAAAAACTGCTGTTAAGGAGAGGGAAGAATAAAAGAACAAGAATTAAGAAGACAGGAGATAAAGATTGATATTGCATTTAATCATTTCATCCCATGCAAGGCAATAAAGCCGCTAAGACGCAAGGGATTACTGAGGGTGAGAATATGAGAAAAACTACTATTAAGGAGAGGGAAGAATAAAAGAACAAGAATTAAGAAGACAGAAGATAAAGATTGATATTGCATTTAATCATTTCATCCCATGCAAGGCAATAAAGCCACTAAGACGCAAGGGATTACTGAGGGTGAGAATATAAGAAAAACTACTATTAAGGAGAGGGAAGAATAAAAGAAGAAGAATTAAGAAGACAGAAGATAACGATTGGCATTGCATTTACTTTTTTGAAGATCAAATTTGGCTGGAAAGGAAAAAGTCGAAAAAGATTTCCACAAACGAGAAGTGTGACATAATTAACTGTTATGTGGAACCGTTTCCCATGATGAAACTTCCCCGATGGCTATGATCTTACACTTTTCAACAGTTATCCTCCCCCACATGACCTCATAAACAGTGCCTCTTAGTCTATAATCCTCTGCTTCGAGTGTCTCTTGGAACATGTACAGGGTGTACATCTTTGTCAAAAACAATGTTTACCCAGTCAAAGATAAGATTCGTAATTCATAATCATTATCAGTCTCTAGACTGCTTCAAATCGTCGTGGAGGCGGTCCTAAGGGCCAATGAAACAGGCTTTAGGATGAACTGTTGGCAGTGGCTCTCAGGACTTCCGGCAGTGTCATATCCGTCCGCTCTTTGATGCTATCTTACCTGCTCTTGCGTTTCCATTCCCCGCTTGCGTCCCGCCTTCAACGGTGCCTTGCATGATGGTCATGCCGAGACGGTCATACTGTCTGACGTACCCAAACCATGCCATCTTCCGACGGTTAATAGTGGCGAGGGAAGATTCCTGTCGGCCCTCGAGATCTTTGATCTTGCTCTGTACAGAATCATTGGTTTCGTCATGCCAGTGCATGCGGAGCAGCATTCCCATGTATTTATTCTGCCTCAAGATAGGGTTCGTAATTCATCATCATCGTCAGACACTTGACTGTTTAAATCGTCGTGGAGGCGGGCCTAAGGAAGAAGAAACAGACAACCTTCTGCAGGATGATCTGTTGGCGGTGGCTCTCACGAATTCCGGCATTGTCGTCCACTCTCAGCTCTTGAGTTGTCGTCCGCGCTAGCGTCCGCCTTCTACAGTACCTTTCATGTTGGTCTTGCGGAGGCTGTCATGCCGTCTGACGTGGCCAAACCATGTCATCTTCCGACGCTTAATATCGGCGAAAAGAGATTCCTGTCGGCGAACGGGAATTTTGACCTTGCTCCGTACATTGTCATTGGTTTCGTCATACCAGGGCATGTGGAGCAGCTTTCCCAAGTACTTGTTCTGCCTCTATATAGGGTTCGCATTTCATCATCATCATGATCAGTCCCTTGACTGCTTAAATCGTCGTGGAAGCAGGGCTAATTGAGAAGAAACAGACAGCCTTCTGCAGGGTGATCCGTTGGCAGTGGCTCTTACGAGTCCCGGCATTGTCGTCCACTCTCAGCTCTTGAGTTGCCGACCCCCCTTGCGTCCGTTTTCTACAGAACCTTCCATGATGGTCTTGCGGAGGCTGTCATGCCGTCTTACGTGGCCAAACTATGACATCTTCCGACGTTTAATAGTGGTCAGGAGAGATACCTGTAGGCCCACGAGACGTTTGATCTGACTCCGTACAGCGTCATTGGTTTTGTGCTAAAAGTAGAACCAGAAGAGCTTTATCCAGCATTTGTTCTCGAACGCCTGGTTACTTTTTCCCGCCTCAGCTAAGAGTGTCCAAGTCTCACACCCGTAGAGGAGGATGGATACGACCATCGATTCTTCGAGCTTGAACTTAGTATGGAAGATTATGTTGCTCTTTCATATTCATAACGTATTTTTCACTTACGCGCAAATACCCTTGAGAAATGCATGAATCTATTTTCTCCACATATATCGGTTAAATAGTAGGTATTTTATCTGAAAAAATCATTGATATTCACGAAAAATTGTCCAACAAAATCAAATTCACACAAATAGCCTCGTCATCTCCGCTACTGCCACCAGGGAAGGTAAAGAGAATAGCGTGAGAGGATAACGAACCCATTCCTTGGATGCAAGCGGGTACGGACAACAACAAGAGACAACAAAAATATGTATCATCTTTAAATAGCTCTCAAAGGGTTGGTAATCTGTAAAAGCACATAAATGAAAAATCACATCGAAACCTTTTGTGGAGATCGATAAATGTAAGAATTAATTGATGCAAATTCAGATGATTATAGCAGGTGTGTGGTGTAGAAAGGTCTAATTGAGTTCCACAATTTTTCTTGGGTTACTCTTGCTCTATACGACATTGTGCGTCGTCATGGAGGGACATCATATTTTAATCCACTGTTTATATTGTCATTGCCTGACGAAAAAGTTAGTTATGTTAATGATCTATTAGGTTTGTGCAAAAATAATGACGTAATGTCGTTTTTTTGACTTTAAAAAATACGTCAAAAAACGACATTATTACGTCATTATTTTTGCACCAACCCAATACCATTTACGATTAGTAATTAGATAAATACGTCCCTCATTAAACTGGTTACACAAAACGAAAATTATTTATCATTCAACCTAAAACTCAGATATAAAATAATAGACAATACTGACGATAATGGCGTCTTATACTAAACATGAAAAGGATCTTTCTTTTGCTCGAGATAATCTCTGGTAATGAATGTCACTTACCTTGCACCGTCATATCAGCCAGCTACTAAATCTGTTTAATCCCAAACATTACGCTGCCATTTTCGATGAAAACGAATATAAGCATTAGCTTTGGCGCCCACTGTAAATTTCTAACAATAATTACCTGAAGGTATCGCTGGTAATCGAGGCTATCTGCTTCATCCAAGTAATATCCGGTTGTATCAATAAGACGGCTTTGTCACTTCAGGTTCCTCGCCTTTCTGTACAGTTAGGTCGGGATGGAATTTACTCGACACATCCTTCCCCGTATTGCCGATACGCGACTCTTTGAAGCAATCTCGGAAAAGCGATTAGAGAAATCAGATAGGGAGCAGTGTTTCTGGTCAGGACCGTCTTGTGTTTGCCGGAATTTGGAAGTAAAGCCGTTTATTTGCTTATCCTCCTATTTAGCAATTATCCTGCAATTACATGCTCAGCATAACGCTACCCAGATAAGCTGAAACAGAGTAAATCTCTAAGGGCCGCCTGACCCGTATTAGCTTATCTCTTGTTCTTTTCTCACCTGACTCTCCCACGTTTGGAAAGCGAGCGTTACGCAAACACATTGCTCTTCTCATAGACCTCCTCGCAATGATTTGCTCTGTCTTTGAAAAATTACTGTCTTCCGATTTTCCGACTATAAGTCTCGATCTGATTTTCTGTCTGTCTGTGTGTCTGTCCCAGTGCTAATTTTTCTTTTAATTTTCACATCTCTCTTTTTCTTTCTTAGACTAAAACTTTTCCTTTTCTTTCTTAGTATTTATTATTCTCTGGCATTTTAGAATCTTTCTTTCTTTCCTTCTTCCTTTCGTTCTTTCTTTCTTTCGTTTTTCTATAGCATTTACTATTTAGAATACACTTTCTTTCTTTCTTTCTTTCTTTCTTTCTTTCTTTCTTTCATTCGTTCGTACTTTAGTATTTATTATTCTCTGGCATTTTAGAATCTGTCTATCATTCTTTCTTTCTTTCGTTCTTTCGTTCTTTCTTTCGTTCGTTCTATAGCATTTATTATTCTCTGGTATTTCAGAATACTCATTTTTTCTTTCTTTCTATCTTTCTTTCTTTCAATCTTTCTTTCTTTCTTTCTTTCTTTCTTTCGTTCGTTCTTTTGTTCTTTCTTTTTTCTTTCTTTCCTTCGTTCTTTCTTTTTTCTTTCTTTCTTTTTTGCGTGCGCTCTTCTCTATCTTTCACTTTTTTCGTTTAGAGCAAATTCGTTTACGCAAATTCACTGATCTTACCCTAACGAATTTAGTTGTTTTTCTCCCCTTCTTTCAATTTCTCTCTTATTTTTCACATGTCATCTCCCTCTCTCTCTCTCTCTCTCCCTCTCTCTCTCTCTGTTTCTGTTTCTGTTTCTCTCTCACCTCTCTCCGGCACGTGCTGGCTTTTTCCGTGTTTGTGTTCAAAATAAAAATCAGTTTAATAAATCCATCTTTCTTTACATTTCTCGTTTTGAATATTTTCACCGTTCTCCTCTTTACCTTCTCCCTGTCTGAAGACATGCCCTTTCTTTCCCTCCCTTCCCCCATTTTTTGAATCTGCATATTTAACATAATTTATGCTCTGATTGAGTTTTTTTAAGCCTGGTAAAATATTTGTCCATTTTTATTTGTGTGCAAATGTCGGTCTGATGTGTGGGGATCGAATCTCCGATTCTTACAAAATAAATATCACCATGGTCTTGTAAGTGTCAGTTTTCATTATTATTATACACACACACACACGCACACGCACACGCACACACACACACACACACACACACACATATATATATATATATATATATATATATATAGACAGATTGCGATGAATAAATTGTTGCCATTTTATATTTTTAATTTCGCGCATGCGCGTTGTTTGTTTTTGATTGATACGACTGCATAATATAATAGCATTAGTTCGGCACCGTTTTTGAAACAGAAGAACACCATGACGCAATTCATCCCACCATAAAAATCTGGAAACGTCATGCCGCACTGTTTGGCATTCGCACCGGAAGCTCTAATACGAATATGTCAGTGTTTTGGTGTCAATCTGAGGAGTTGCATTTTTCTTCTACTCACACTGGTCATCACGCTTGTCACTCACTGGTGATCGTCACCTTCAACAGACAGCCATTTTAAAATGCCGCTGATGTATATCCAGAATGTTCTTGGGATATGATCATCCTAGAAAAGATAAGAGCAGTTGTCGTTTCGTATGTAAAATATACCATAATTCTGACAGCAACAATTCCTTTGCAAGGATTCTTTTTTTAAGTACTGAGCACATTCCATAGTATCCAACACCATACTGCCACAGCTACACTACCTTCTTACCAGCTATGTCATCCTACTGAGAACATTTCTACAATTTGTTAAGGCGAGACAAGAAAACACTTTCACTTGAACTATATAAACAACACTCTCTCTTACAAAGGTGTGGGAATAACGATTAACTGTTTACTACATTAGTTTGTGTTCTTAATCGTGTACCATATTAATCTCCGGAATAAGCTCCTTCTTATTTTCTATATGTGTGTGTCAACCTTTCCTATTTACAACACAACAGATATTAAAACGTAACAGCCATAAAAAAAAAAGCAAAAAGAAACTAAATATAAAATCGATTAGACTGTAACTCGAAGCATCTGGGGCATTAGAAATTTAAAATTTAAATTTTATGTTAAGCGTGCTGACATCTTCTAAGTCTCTGTGGATGTATAATTTAACCAAAGTTTGTTTGCAATTCGAGCCCTCTCCCCCTACATATCATATAATAATTGTTAGTGCCTTAATCCGAACGACCTTTACGCCCTGCCTATACCTCATAAATAATGAGCTATTCCGTTTTGATCGCGTTACAAAACAAAAGTAATATCAAGGACAAGGCTTGGTTTCAGTGAGAAAATGAAAGAAAGAAGGATGGAAGTATTTAACGTCTGTTTCAGTGAAATGGCAAACGTTGTTAATTTTAAATAATTCATTTGTACCCCCTTACTTCTTAAAATAACAAACAGCATTCATATTTATAATAGTTATGGCAATATTTTGTTAAAGATGTTAAGCTCACAAATTTAACGATACGTGTGATTGGAGAATTTCTACGGATATATTATTGTCATAGAACGCACCAGGAGTTTGTTGTCATTAACTTAAGAATTACGATTATCAGACATTTTGAAGGGTTAAAACACGTATATGTAATTTTTACATCTAGCCATTTCAACTGTAAAATGATGAGACCTAGCTGCCAATCTAGTACTGATCTTAAATTCATAAAGTCTAGGGACCAAAGAGGATAGCTCATCAAAACAATTACCATGAACATAGTTATCAGATTAAGAAACTGTTAGCATAGAACTTATGGTTACATCTAGCCATTTCAACTGTAAAATGATGAGACCTAGCTGCCAATCTAGTACTGCACTTAAATTCGTAAAGTCTAGGTACCAAAGAGGATAGCTCATCAGAATAATTACCATGAACATACTTATCAGATTAAGAAACTGTTAGCATAGAAATTATGGTTACATCTAGCCATTTCAACTCTAAAATGATGAGACCTAGCTGCCAATCTAGTACTGCACTTAAATTCATAAATCTAGGTACTAAAGAGGATAGCTCATCAGAATAATTACCATGAACATACTTATCAGATTATGAATTTGTTAGCATAGAACTTATGGTTACATCTAGCCATTTCAACTGTAAAATGATGAGACCTAGCTGCCAATCTAGTACTGATCTTAAATTCATAAAGTCTAGGTACCAAAGAGGATAGCTCATCAGAACAATTACCATGAACATACTTATCAGATTAAGAAACTGTTACCATAGAAATTATGGTTACATCTAGCCATTTCAACTGTAAAATGATGAGACCTAGCTGCCAATCTAGTACTGCACTTAAATTCATAAAGTCTAGGTACTAAAGAGGATAGCTCATCAGAATAATTACCATGAACATACTTATCAGATTATGAATCTGTTAGCATAGAACTTATGGTTACATCTAGCCATTTCAACTGTAAAATGATGAGACCTAGCTGCCAATCTAGTACTGATCTTAAATTCATAAAGTCTAGGTACTAAAGAGGATAGCTCATCAGGACAATTACCATGAACATACTTATCAGATTAAGAAACTGTTAGCATAGAACTTATGGTTACATCTAGCCATTTCAACTGTAAAATGATGAGACCTAGCTGCCAATCTAGTACTGCTCTTAAATTCATTAAAGTCTTTGTACCATAGAGAAGATATATTACGTTCTGTCATAAATAATTTATATTTCTGTTTATTATCTTATAAAATTGTTTTCGAAAAACGGAAAATACGTATGAGTCAAACTAATACTATTGTAAAGGCGATCCCGTGGAGTAATGGCCAGCGACACCAATTGAGGAATTAGAGAGTCGAGTTCGAATTCCAGTCGGATCCATTACATTCACTTACGTGTTAATATCCTTGGGAAAGGTATGAATCTTCTTCTTCTCCTCTTCCACCCCTAGCTTTGGGTAAATAGCTGAACAAACTGCGTCGTATAGCCTTGAGTGGCAACCGGTCTAGGAGACGGAAAAACTTTAAATTCAAACCTAGCCTGTAGTAGTTTGAGATGTATTGCCCCAAAAACACCACCACTGCTGCAGCTTCAGTAAATGTGCTGCCCCTACGATCCTGATGAGTTACGGGTCCCAATAAACATTATTTAGTCTGAAGAAGTCCTTTTTGACGAAGCCTGTCATAGCGGATGTTCTTTTCCATTTTGTTATTCAATTACTATTGATACTGTCTCGAAATGCTATTTATTTTATGTTTGGCTTTCAGTTTACTTGCAAAAGAATTTACCTAATTTGAACGTCCAATTTTGTTTGTTTTGCCCATCCATAAACCGCACATGGTTGACAGAGTTCTGACATTTTTGCATACAGCGCCACCTCACCGTCAACATGTGGAACCACGGAGAAGTTTGAAAAGAAATGATGGAAAAATAAGGATTTTGATCTTTTAACCTTTGACGCCTCGCCTTGAACTTTAAACAAACATTTGGGAGACGGAGGGAGTGAGTGTGTGTGTGTGTGTGTGTGTGTGTGTGTGTGTGTGTGTGTGTGTGTTTGTGTGTGTGTGATTACGATGAATTAAATTCGACTTGAGAAACGGTACCCATCATATACAATATCTCAACTCTCTACACACACACACAAATATATATATATATATATATATATATATATATATATATATATAAATAAACCTAGTGAGCCAGTCAAACCTACCCAGGTTTCACCTAAGCGGATCGTCAGGGAAAAAAATTTTTAGACGTATGTATCAGTATTACTATTTTTAAAATTTTATATTTAAATAAATTTTATTTAAATAATATTTAAATAGAAAATTTAATATATATATATATATATATATATATATATATATATATATATACATTTGTCTTCATATGGTTCAGTAGGTTTATCTGCTCTACGGTTGTATTGAGCTCTTTTTACTTAGTTGTTTACTCGTATCGGGTTTTTTTTTCTTTGTGCTTGAAACCTGTACCTGTGCGATTTTTTTCGACAGACTTTCACGTTTCTAGTTCTTTCTTTTTTTAAAACCTTTTTTTCCCTCGAGATTGATTTGATTATTGGCAAATCAAAAATTCGAGGGTATTTCGAAACGAGTATAGTTACCTATATATATATATATATATATATATATATATATATATATATATATATATATATATATAATTATTTATTTAAAAGTATGATTCCAACACGCTACATAAGAGTTCTCATGTTTCAAAACAAGAGCCGAAAACTTCAATATAATTATTTGAATTAAATTTAATTAAAGTAAGCTCTGTTCCATCTTGAAGCGAAATTTTTTTTGGAATAACTTATTTCTAAAATTTACGTGTTTTAATAGCAGATTCATTATTGAAATCAAAATTACCATGGTAACGGCCAGCGCGATTGTTCATATAAAGAGGGGGCGCAGGGTGTTAATAATTTCTATCAGTATACAGATACATTCATAGATGTCAAGTCAGGGTAAGGTTGGGGTGTCTAAATTTAAAACGGATGATGATTTTCGTCTAGTCTGGTTTACGTGTCTATGGAGATTTATTTTTTTTATTTTTTCTGAAAGGGTTTTGTGTATATAAAAAAAAGGGGTAACATTTGTTTTTTGATGACTTCATAAAGGGTTATCTTTTTTGTAGGGTATTTAAGCTATTTATTAGGACTATGGATTTTAAAAAAAATATGCCAATTAACAAAAATACTAAAGAACTTTGGATTATTTACCTAACCAGTTCTTTCCTATTTTCTATATATTTTCACACACACACACACACACACACATATATATATATATATACATATATATATATATATATATATATATATATATATATATATAGATAGATAGATAGATAGATAGATAGATATACCTAATGAGCCAGACAAACCTACCTAGGTTTCTCCTAAACGGATCGTCAGGGAAGGCCGGCTAACGAGGGAAAGAGAAACTCATATTTATAGGCGATAACTAAAATTGGACCACATGATAATTCGATGGTGTTTCGAAACGAGTATAGTTATCTATATTTGTGTATATATATATATATATATATATATATATATATATGTTTGAGCAATAAAGAATATTTAAAAATTAAAATTTTCAGACACATTAGGTTGGATATTAATATGTTTTTGTTTTATTTTTCAGTTATGTTCCTCAGAAGTTTCGATCATCATGGCCATCATCAGGAGAAAAGAAAATCGCTGCTTTTTAGTAGCAGTGAAACTACAGGAGTGAATAACTGTTTCTGAAGAAACTGAACTTTATATATAGCTTTCTTTTTTTCTTTTTTTTTATCGTTAATTTTGGGGAGTACTTGTGTTGGTCAAACGACCTCTTTGAAATTGTTTTTAAGATAGAGGATAGGAGATTCCTGACTTTAGGAATAGCCTCCTTGGTCATTTTGACTGTTTTATTTGTTGCTAGGATTGAATCTGTGTGTTTTAAGTATATGCTATCTTTTAATTCTTTGAGAATGTGTGCATGCGTTTATATTTGTGTGAGTGTGCGTATAAGTGTGAGATTTCAATACCCCTGCATGTCTATCTTGTCTAGATGAGGAATGTGGGTTGGCCTTGATTTATGGGGTTATATCGATAATGTTAAATTTATGGTTAAGCCTGTCTGTACGAAGTATTTTGAGGCGCAAAATCAATTTGTTTTCATGTTTCTCTAGTATTTTTTAAGGTTATCATTCCTGTCTATTTCTAGTTTTACAAATATAGTGAATTTTGCATGGCTTTTAAAATCATGTTTCGTTCTAGGCGGAAATGTTGTTCTACAGGTAATAATCTTCCGTGGGGAGCCGAATTGATCCGATTCAGATAATTATTAATTCTCTAATGAAAGGTCCATTCAGATTTTCACACATATTGTCTCTGGCATAGCATGCATTCCAATAAGTAAATTTATCTTCATGACTTCTACAATTAGAGTTGCGTCGGATTTTGAAGGTAGATTTAGTGACTGAGCTCGTGAACGAACTAATGTTTTACAACATACGCTCCTTCATATATATATATGTATGTATTAATATTTTATACTAAAAAAGACCTACTTGAATTATCATTTCAACTTACGGATTTGATATAATTATCTATACTGAATTCTTCGATGAAATGTGCATATATATATATATATATATACATATATATATATATATATATATATATATATATATATATATATATGCACATTTCATTGAAAAAGACAGACAAGGTGCTCTTATTTATTTTTTTATACAATTTCTCATGCGATCTAATAATTTTTTTTTTCTGATGATAAATTATATAAAAACTGTCCGAATGTTCTTTTCATCCGAGCGCTTTCCGTTATATATTTAGCCATTTTCAAGGATTATATTTTAACTGTTAAAATAAGAAATAGTTTGTTGTATGTATGCTTTATAAAATGTTTTCCTTTTATAAAACATAGATGTATACGTATAGCCGAAAGCGCTCGGATAAAAAGAATATTCGGACAGTTTTTATATAATTTATCATCTGAAAAGATAAAAATATTAGATCGCATGAGAAATTATATAAAAAAATTAAATGAATGCACATGTTGGCACAGTTGGTATGACGTTTGCCTCATATCGTAGCTGTCCGGGTTTCGCGCGCACTGTTGATGAGTCCCAAATATAGGACGAAATGGCCGTCCAATGCTTTCTGCATTCTGTTGGGGTTTCTTCTAGACTCGATGAATTACTTAATTATGATTATCTCAAATCCTCATAATAATTTCTATCACTTCTATATCCTTGCTTGAACCGGCTTCTAATGCTCTGGCTTGGAGATAGTAGTCGTAGCTCCTAGGGGCACAGTCCTATGGTTATAGAGAGTCTCCGTTGAGTTCCACCACGGAATATGTGAGCGAGCGGGGCTATATTGAGTCTGATTTGCCACCTCTTCGTCACCGAGGCCCGTTGGTACAGTTGGCATGACGTTTGCCTGATAACGTAACTCTCACCTACATTCATATCTGCTCAAGGCGTATCAAATGTAAATAAATGACGTCACACATTATGAAATGGACAAAGTCCGACAATTATTACGTGATAGATTCATGGAAGATTGAAGTTTAAATACTGTAAATTCCACCTTGCTAACCGAACGCACCTCTGTAAAGGCACATCGGTTCCGTATAGGATACAGGTTCGAATCCTGTCGGAGGACGTATATTTTCTAAGAAAATTTCTCGGACATTCAGGCCGGTAAATGTTGTTTAATACCGTTTATTATAAACAGAGCATTTACTTAAATATTTGTATCTATAAAAAGAATGTATAAACATAAAAATGTCTTAAAATAATTATTCTTGTGAAGATGAAGTATAGCAGCGGGGGGTGTTATATACTTATTGCAGCGATACAAGGAATCGAATGTTTTTCAAACATTTTTAGCAACAGATCGTATATATGACTTCAACTTACATTAGAATGAAATAGATAGCTACGTATCCAATATACAGGTCGAGTTTATGCTAGTGTAAAAAAAAACAGTTTACACCAAAGTCCAAAAATGAACATAGACTCGGTTCATTTTTTTTCGAGTGATTTTTACCCTGTACAAAGCACAAGGTTAGGGTTACAACGTTAGAGGCACTTTTTTGCGGGGAAA
>OZ010603.1:65614434-65631934 GCA_963932145.1 Acanthosepion lycidas | reverse complement strand
TCCGAGGTATTATATTGGCCCGTCTTACGATTTACTTTGTCAATCTTTCTGTTTTCAAGCAGATGGAGACTCAATCGACGCTCTGTCTATGGACAGAAATTCGGCTGAGAAAAATAGACAAGGAATATACCCAATCCTGTGAATGTAGTGGCTGAGTAAATTTTGACCATTGGCCGGGGTGGAAACGCTCTGTCTCCCCACAGTAATCTAGACGTTGAGTCACATCTCTTCTCAGTGTGGGGAATTGGTAAATACAAAATTCATTTAAAACTCATCGGTCTGCTGCGGGGTTAGCTATTGTCAAAGCCCTCTGTCTTCAGGCAGACGGCGACTGAGTCATGGCTCTGTCTACAGATGGAAATTCGGCTGAGAAGAATGGAAAATGAATGTGCCATCGTTGAGGGGAAGAAGAAATTTTGATATACCGAGAGAGCACTGGTAAATAAAAAAAAAAAAAGAGTTAATGACGATAGCGATGGACAGATCGTGAGAAACATTGAAGATGTTTCTTTTCCCAAAAATTTAATTTGCAAGAAACCGGGAGATTTCTCTTCGTCCCCTTTCAAATTCTTTATTTCTTATTTGATCTTTTTTTCTCTTTTTATAACTTTTTTTCTTTTTTATTCTTAACGACACTTAAAGAAACGTTTAAATTAGAGTGATTAAAATGACTTACTCAAACTATTAGGTTGGTGCAAAAATAATGACGTATAAATATCGTTTTTTGATGTATTTATTAACGTAAAAAAACGACATTATTACGTCATTATTTTTGCACCAACCTAATATTTAGAAAAGAAACAAACTAAAATACAGTATGAATAATTTGGGATACTGATTGATAATCTAAGAAATTTCGTTTAAAAGCTAAGAGAAATAAAATTTAACTACAATTGATTAAAATAAATTAATCAAGATATTTACATGTTGATAAAAGTTTAAAAAAAGTAAAATAATATTAAAGTGTATATTTTAGTTAAAATAAGTTACTCCTAAAAATTATCCTTAATGAAAACCGATTGAAAAAACGAATATATAAAAAAAAAAAAAAAATGGCGAGAAAAGAAAAGGAAGGATTACGTGTAAAATTATTTCGTGTAATACAGTGTAACCCGGATATAATATGGTCCCAAATTAGAGCCATACTTACCTAAACAAAATAAACAAACCCGGATATAAGAGAAACCCGGATATAAGAGACTTATCCGGTCCCGACATCTCCCTTATATCCGGGTTACACTGTAAAATGAATCTACTCGAACGAACAGTGAGACTTAAAGATGAAGTCATTGAACATGTGACTGAATGTAACTAACGTCATCATGCAACTAGAATAAGTTATTTAAAAACCCTGCCATTTCTCTGAAGCTTCTCGCCATCTATATATATATATATATATATATATATATATATATATATATAATTTTATCATGTATATATATATATATATATATATATATATATGTATATATACAAATCTATATACCCTTTTAAGCTTTGAAAAATATTAGGTTGGAGCAAAAATAAAGACGTAATAATGTCGTTTTTCACGTTAAAGAATACGTAAAAAAACGACATTATTACGTCATTATTTTTGCACCAACCTAATATTTAGTGGCGGTATTTACGACGTTCGTTAATATAGACTGGAAACGTTCGTATTTTTAGTAGTTTGAGGCCACTCATTAGCCTTATTTATCAGCAACCACCTGGTGGCTTTTTCGGCGGACTCCAGGATCATTTGAATCGCCTGCCTTGTTTTTTTGTCCAGTTAGCCCTAAGTTAGTAAGGGCTCATATCATTGACTGCCCGGCAAACCCCCTACAGCTGATCTCAGTTGGAAAACAATGAGTCCGCCATCCTTTAGTTCTGCACTCATCTAAGAGTCCTTCATATTTACTGTACTTTCTCTCAAATGCCTCTTGCATATGCTCATCCCATGGGGCAGTTATCTCCAGGAAAATAATCTGTTTCGTGGCGCCCGAATAAACGATTATATCTGGACGGAGTTTGGAGGACGATATATGTGTTGGAAATTTCAATTGTTTCCCGAGATCGACTCGCATCTGCCAATCCGACGCGGACGATAACAGTGAATGGGATCCTTCTTACTAGGCTTTGAACTTACTTTACCGAAGCGGATAGCTCTTCTTTCTGGGATGAGTTTATTGCTTTGCAAATCTTCGGCAATAATGAGCGCTGTCGCCTCGAAAACCTTGTCATCTCGCCACCGATAGCGCTCGTCTGTCAGAGTAGTTCTGTACCTGCTCTCTATATGTTGCAGGGACCCCCTCTCCGAGCACAAGGGGCACTTTGGTGAATCTATTTTTCCTCATAAATGTATGTTGGTCGTGCTTGGTAATACGTCTTACCTGAAACAGGAATCTTGTTCGGCTGAAGTCAGTGTTCCAAAGATCTGACCACGACATTTTTCGCCTATCTACGCTAACCCACCTGGATCAAGCACCCTGATGGCTATAACCACCCATTTTTCTCATCCGCTTTTCCTCCATTCCAGCTCTTACTTCGTCCTGTATTAGGTGCTAACTCTCCTTCTTGGGGATTTTTTTCCGAATCTGTAGGAAGGAAACTGTTTTTGAAACATGTGAACTCTGATGTAGCGGAGGAATCATATTTTTAAATAAATAATTATATTTATGCTCTACTTTTGTATCGAGCACAGTTTTTTAAAAATAAAAACAAAAATTCTAAAGAACTTCGGATTATTTACATAACGAGTTCTTTACTATTTTCTATATATTTTTACACACACACACAGATATATATATATATATATATATATATATATATATATATATATATATATATATATATATATATAATGAGGGTGGAGATGATAGGACAAAGTATAAAAGCTATAAACGACGCGTTACACCGCTATCTGTTGGTCTGGGGTTTTTCAGATCAGAATGAAAGACAAAACTATTTTTGCGATTACGAAAGAGCATAAATTCAATTATCTTATCAGATCCGACGACCAGACACCAGAAAATGCGGTGCAATTTTTTTGTAATGAAGATGGACGAGAAATAAAATTATCTTATGAGATCCGAAAAACCAGAAAATGTGTTGTTTTTTTTTGTTGCTTTGATTTACTATACTTTTGCTATTCCCAAAAAGGTTCATTTGAATACTTGCTTTGGCTACTTGTTTTATATATATATAGTGTGGCTCGGTGCTAATACCCATGGGAAAGGTGTAAATCCTCTTCTCCCTCTAGCTATGGGTAAATAGCAGGACAGACTGGGTTTTATAGCCTTGGATGGCAACTGGTCAAGGAGAAGGACAACTCTGCGTTTTGGGGACCTTGTGACACTTAGAGCACCAGGTCTGTGTATTCGGCCCTTCAAAAAGTGTGGATGGTCCTGCACGAAACCTTCACCACTATAATCAAAGCTGTTGTCGGGCTGTCAGTTTCCTGGGAACTGATCTGTTTGACCCTCATACGTCGAATATATATATATATATATATATTACGAAAGACCGACAATAATTTTTTAATACATTATTATGTTTATACATTCTTTTTATAGATACAAATATTTAAGTAAATGCTCTGCTTATAATAAACAGTATTAAACATCATTTACCGGCCTGAATGTCCGAGAAGTTTTCATAGAAAATATTCGTCCTCCGACAGGAATCGAACCTGTATCCTATACGGAACCGTCAGATAGCCTGACGTGCCGTTAACCAATTGAGCCAAAGAGGAGAGTTCAGTTAGCAAGGTCGATTTTACTGTTTTTAAGCGATAATTCTCCATGATTTTCTCTCATACATTCATACCTGCTCGATGCGTATCCAAATGTAAACAAATTGCGTCACACATTATGAATTGGACAAGGTCTGTCAATTATTTTAAGACATTTTTATGTTTTACATTCTTTGTGTGACGTCATTTGTTTACATTTGGATACGCCATGAGCAGATATGAATGTACGTGCGAGAATCATGGAAGACTGTAGTTTAAAGGCAGTAAAATCGACCTTGCTAAACGGACGCTCCTCTGTGGCCCAATCGTTTAAAGGCACGTTAGGCTATATGATGGTTTTATACAGGATACAGGTTCGATTCCTGTCGGAGGACGAATATTTTCTATGAAAATTTCTCGGATATTCAGGTCGGTAAATGTTGTTAATATAAGCAGAGCAATGTCTTTCTTCTCCCTTGTTGCACTCAAAGTAACATTCAAATTATGTTTTCTCAAGAAAGACATTCGGATTACTAACACAAAAACAGAGACTGTCTCATATCGAGAATATTTAACATCGAAAAACATAATGGAAAAAAATTAAAATTTTTTATTCATATGTGGAAATTTCCACCCTTTGCCTGATGACGGTCGCGAGACCAGAAACTCGTGTAGTAAAATTATGGAAAATAAGCATAATATTTTTTTCAAAAAAATCCACAATACAACCAAAAACGTTTGCGGTATCTGTCTTCTGATATATATATATATTAAGAAATGGACAAAGTCCGACAATTTATTTATTAGACATTTTTATGTTTAACGTTCTTTTTATAGATACAAGTATTTAAGTAAATGCTCTGTTTATAATAAAAAGTATTAAATAACATTTACCGGCCTGAATGTCCGAGAAATTTTCATAGAAAATATTCGTCCTTTGACAGGATTCGAACCTGCATCCTGTACGGAACCGTCAATTACGCTGACGTGCCTTAATCGACTCGGCCACAAAGGAGCGCTCGGTGGGCAAGGTTGAATTTACTGCTTATAAACTTCAATCTTCCATGAATCTAGTACATTCATAACTGCTCATGGCGTATCAAATGTAAACAAATGACGTCATACATTAAGAAATGGACAAAGTTCGACAATTTATTTTTTAAAGACATTTTTATGTTTAACGTTCTTTTTATAGATACAAGTATTTAACTTTGTCCATTTCTTAATGCATGACGTCATTTGTATCTATAAAAAGAACGTTTAATATATATATATATATATATATATATATATATATATATATCGCAAGTATTAATTGCTCTACATAAAATTGAGTAATTTAGTATATGAGTTTAATTGCCAGTGTGCTGCTGATTATGTGGGGCGTACAACCTTGCATTTGGAAACTAGAATCAACCAGCATATACCTTCCAAAATACGACTTGGTAAGATAGAGAAAATGTGTTATCTTCCCCCCCCCCATAAATATGGAATCGGCGATTGCTCAACACTTACTTGAGAATATAGCCTGTGCCAAGTCGTATAAAAAAGAGTGGTTTAAGATCATTCATACGGCTGATTCCAACAATCATTTGAAGATTTCGGAATCAGTCTGTATAGGATTGAGGAAACCTTCTCTCTGCCGGCAGAAAGAATTTGTAAAGTCGCTTAATCTTTTGTGGGGATATTTTATTTTAACTGGACCTCGCTAATTTATTTTCACGTTATTTCCCCTCCCCTCGTTACACTTCTTTGTTATTTTAGCGTGTTTCCCCCTTTTTTTTTGCTTTTTATTTTCGTTACTGTTCTTTTCGTTAATTAATTATCCAACGATTGTCTCCTGATGAGATGTTGGTTGAAAGGGCCTTAGAGACTAATAAAATTAAAATTAATAAATTCCTAGATTTTAAAACTGTATATATATATATGTGTGTATGTGTGTATATATACAGAGAGAGAGAGAGTCAGTGAGTGAGACAGACAGACTATTGCTAAAATATTCGGTTAATTTGACGATGATCATTTATTTAGGTTTACGACATCTGCTATTTTGTTCGCAAACGCTGTTCAGCTGACTTGAATATTTGGGTTACCTCTCATATCTTTTACTCCGCCTTACCACTGGGTTGTAACCTTAACTGAGTAAGGATTATTGTGTACTTTTACGTTTGCACTTGATGATGTTGTAATAAAGGGTAGGATTAGGCGGCCCAGCATATTTTAATAGCGACAATCTTAGAGGGGAATCCGTACACACTCGAGGACCGCTCCGTGTGGCCTGATTGTACGTGAGCAACTGAACGTAATCTCACATCCAGTAACACTGACTCGAGTTTGAAATGCATACACCTCCAGGCCCCACCCTCCGAAACACATACAGAAGAAGGACGATACAGCAACGAAAATCCTTTTCGGATGAGTATTACGAAGGCTCTTTTATACTGTAATAGCTGGAAGTCGAAAAGCAGAGAAAAAAAAAAGAAGCATATTAGACTAACGTCGATTCCACTTTCCGAGACGAGAGGCCGATATATATGAGGTAAGTCATAGCAACTTTCACAGTCGGATGACATAATCTTTTATTCAAAGCAACAAGGCTACAAGCTCGTGGGAAATTATAATAATAGCTAGTTGCTCGTAACCGAGCTTGCCTGCCTACTAAGGCGGCTATCCAATCCCTGTTGCAAACTCCTGCTCCGGCATATATTTGTTTGTTTAACACCTACATATCACACCTCTGGTTTATAATAAATACAATTATGCTGGGTATAACCAACATACAGTTTCTGGGAGAGAGCGCAACATCTGGTATGATTAACACCTTGAAAATGTTCAGCACGCTCACACTCTCGGTCACGATGACTGGTGACTTCGTGTCAGCCCAATCGGCGAACAAATATATATAAGGTAAATTCCAAAATTTTTATTGAAAAATACCAACAAGGTCTGTCCATCTTTTTTATTTTGTTCTTCTAACTTGTCGACTAATTATGTCATAAGTAACTTTCCAATGATCACTTATTGTATCTAGCCAAGCAGTTACAGTGGTGGTGTCTCTTAAAATTTGTTTTATTTTCGTTGTTTTTACACGAAATGCATCAAATTTTGACACATGCACCAGAGTCTAGTGCATTTGTGACCAAGGTAAGCATTTAATGTTGCTGTGACAGAACTTGGATAGATACAATAAATGAACTTTGTAAAGTTAATACTTTTTTTTTTTTTTAAGCATTTCACCCCAAGCAAGGCGAGAAGCCACTAGGACGCAAGGGGTTACAGAAAATATAGAGCGAGATCAGATAGGAGTGATAGAAGAGAGTATGAGGAGAAGTGTAGTGGACAGCTCAAGGCAACTGGAGATGTCGATTGACATTACACTTGAATAGTTGAAGGTTATAGCTCTCAGGAAAACTGGAATAGGGAAGAGAGTTCCACAGGCGAGAGGTGCGAGACATGAAGCTATTGGAGTAGAAGAGACGGCTACATTTAGGAGTTTCGACAGTGAAGGGGTGAGAGCGTGATGCCAGCCACGTAGGGCGCTTGAACTCATGAAGTCTGGGAACAATCGAATGCAGCTCCTCGGAGAAATTGCCATGAAAGTATTTGTAAAACAGACAGAGAGAGGCGACGGCGCATCTGTTAGAAAGTGACTGTAGACGAGATGCCAGATCAGGGCGAATTATATTGTATATCCGCCTCTGGAGCCAATCAAGAACCGCGAGGCAAACAGAAGGGGCACCAGACCATATATGGCAGCAATACTCCATGCAAGGGCGAATTGTTGATTTGTGGATCTGGAGGATCGATTCCGGGGAGAAAAATTTCCTGGCACGGCACAGGGAGCCAACTTTCCTTGCGGTGGACGAAGCAATTGACTCAATGTATTTGTTCCATCTCATGTCAGCAGTTAACGTGAGACCGAGCAGCCGCAGAGAGTTCCTCTCGAGAAGTTGAGCGTCAGACATTCTAATGGAGGGCAAGGAAGGATCTCTGTGGTGATTAATAGAGAGCAGTTTTGTTTTTGAAGCGTTAAAGTTGACCAGCCAATTCCTGCCCCAGTTCACAACCGATTGATGCTCCTTTTCTGATAGTAAACTTAGAAGTAAAAATAAATAAATAAATCAATAAAATATTCAACAGATAGATCTTGTCGATATCGTTTAAAAAACTTGTTTGAACACACACACACACACATGTATATATACACATACTCGACTCTCCCGTCGAATTCGACGTAAGAAACGTCAAGCAGATCAGTTCCCAGGAAACCGACAGGCCGACGTGAGATTTGATTATAGTGGTGAAGGTTTCGTGCAGGACCATCTACACATTTTTTGAAGGGCCGAATACAGAGACTTGGTGCCCTACGTGTCAAAAGGTCCCCAAACGACCCTCCGCAGGTTTTAAATTCAGAGTTGTCTTTCTTCTAGGCCATCCAAGGTTATAGAACCTAGTCTATCTTGCTATTTACCCATAGCTGAAGGGAGAAGAGGATTCACACCGTTCCCAAGGGTATTAGCACGTAAGTGAATGTAATGGATTCGACTGAAATTCGAACTCGGCTCTCCGATTCCTCAATCCAAGGGATCCATTACTCCACCGTATATATATATATATATATATATATATATATATATATATATATATATATATATATATATATATATATATATATATATATATATATATATATATATATATATATTGAAGCATTTTTTAAAAATAATACAGAAGTTTTAATCCTTTCAACATCACGAATTAATTGTTAATAAATTCTCTCCGTTTTATGCAAAAAAAGTTTATCATATTGCTATTTAAAATGCAGTCTGATTGATTGATTATAATCGCGTAATCAGGCACAGTAATTTTTGTTGTCCAAAATTGAAACTATCAGTTTAATGGGCTTGGCAAATGACAACAGAGTAATTCATGACAACAAAGTTTTACGTAGTTCAAGTGTCAGGAATTCTAATTTATTTGACATTAGTGGAAATATCAAAATATCCAATATGTACCGATTAAATTTTGTGTGTCCGTGTAGAAAATATCCTCTTTTTTTCTTGCTATATCGGAATGTGAAAAATATTATCATCAATTTTTGATGCAAAATCTTGAAAATCATTTTACTCTAAATTACTCTGCAGTAAAAATTATTCTGAAATCATCTAAGGCATTACTCTAATTATTGAACCAATGGTCTATGGCACGTTAACGGAAAAAAAAAACATATAATAATAGAAATTATGAATTACTACATTATTACAATATCCACATATCTAGCGTCGCATAAATGCACGTTGAAAAAATTCTTAACTGTTAATAATAGCACACATTTTTCATTAAAACATCCTTCGATAAAATCATATTTCATTTTCGTCTTGTAATTTTACCCGAAATTTCTTGAAATTGATAAAAAAAAAATCTGTGCCTGAGGATGGTAAATGTTTTTACCGAAATTACTTGCAAGCAATATGGAGCGAACGTAATTCATTGTACAATTAATGGAAAAAAATGGATCATGTCGTTCAGGGAGTGTTCAGTGAGTTAATGCTTTCTGAATCTGTAAGCGAAGTGAGTTATTGATTTATTCTTTCAATGACTATTTTACAATATTAATTAAGTTGTATTATTTGATAATATATATATATATAATTATTTATTTAAAAATATGCTATATAAGAGTTCTCATGTTTCAAAACAAGAGCCGAAAACTTCAATATAATTATTTGAATTAAATTGAATTAAAGTACTAAGCTCTGTTCCATCTTCAAGCGAAATTTTTTGGGAGTAACTTATTTCTGAAATTTACGTGTTTTATAAGCATATTCATTATTGAAATCAAAATTTCTATGTTAACGGCTAGAGCAATTGTTTAAAGAAAAGGGGTTTAAGGGTTAATAATTTGTATCAATATTTCAGTTACATTCAAAGACATCAAGTCAGGGTAAAGTTGGGGTGTCTAAATTTAAAGCGGAAGATGACATCGTCTAGTCTGGTTAAATGTCTATGGAGATTTTTTTATTTTTTTATTTTTTTATTTTTTTCTGAAAGGGTTTTGTGTATATAAAACCTGTCGTAAATCGCTAACATTTGTTTTTTGACGACTTCATAAAGGGTTATCTTTTTTGTAGGGCATTTAAACTATTTATTAGGACTATGGATTTTAAAAATTATTTTATTGTTTGTTAGTTTTTTATGCTAATTATTCAATGCAAAAATTTGATGATTTCGGCAAAAACACCGTTAACTCATGTCTATTGTTTAATAGATTTTTATTTTTTAGAGACTTAATAATGTGTAGTTTTTCATGTAGGCATAAAGGGCATGGGTCATCCCAAGTTTTACAAGTTCTAGTTTTGTTTATAATTTTCCATTTAACTTTTGGTGTTTCATTCATTTCCTACAAATGCCAAAAATATTGAGAGAGAGATGTCTGACTTCTTGTATTCATATTGTTGAAAGAGCACTTAGGTTGCCTCCATCTGGTTTTATTTATGCTCTACTTTTGTATCGAGCACTATTTTTTTTTTTAATAATAACAAAAATACTAAAGAACTTTGGATTATTTACCTAACCAGTTCTTTCCTATTTTCTATATATTTTTCACACACACACACACACATATATATATATATATATATATATATATATATATATATATATATATATATATATATATATGTGAATGCATAGATAACAAACAAATATATGTGTGTGTGCGTGCGTGTGCGAGCGTGTGTATGGGTCTATATGACTAAAGTTAGCCTAAAAGTAGGCTAAAAAAAAGGGGACACTTACTGAAGAAACCGCGTAAAATAAAGATGAATGTTGGTAGAAGAAAGTAAATTTAATGATTGGTCTTTGAAATGCAATGTTCTTCGTAGCATCAATGCCGGAGGCTGTTTCACAAATTAACAGTTTCATATATATATATATATATATATATATATATATATATATATATATATATATATATATATGTATGTATGTATGTATGTGTGTGCGTGTATATATATATATAGAGAGAGAGAGAAAGAAAGTTGCAAATTAGAAAAACAATAATGTTCTTTTATGAAAGTATTTATTTGTATATATATTTGATATTTCAGATTGGCCTCAATCTTTCTTCAATCTGAAATATCAAATATATATATACAAATAAATAAATACTTTCATATTTTTTAATTTGCAACTTTTTCTATATATACATATTAAGAAAGTATACGTGGTTCTCATTATGCTATATATATATATATATATATATATACTTAAGCATATATTTTTTAAATATAACAGAAAATGAATGTCTATTATGTGAGGTCATGAGCCGTTCTAATCTTCGTATGTTTGCTTTAATTTCGGGAGAAAACAAAGACAAAAATTGTTCAACATTTGGATATTTTTTATTAAGCTGTTCCTTGATCTAAGCTTTCGGCTTACATGAACCATCTTCACAGTGGTTATACGGACATTTTAACAAAGATATTCACCATCGAAGATAATATTTTGTTATGTTGACATAGAAGATTGCTATGCGATAATAATGGTCGCTAAATAGCACACACAGGTCGTAAGTTTAAGATGCGGTTCTATAACGTCATACTACGCGAGAGGCCAAAATATTAACAACAGAACCATATGTCTAGATGCAATATAATGTGTTGTGACTATTTTGAAATGTAATTTTATTTAGTGTAGGTTGCCTTGTTTTAATGTAGATGGACTCCAATACCCGACGGTATCTTTTTACATGCCTACTTTAATGTTTTACTCCTCGGGGTAAAGCAGCGAGCAAAATACAACAACAGGAATGCGGATGAAATAACATTTATAACGATAGTAAAAATGTTTTAAATTTATATTCTGAGTGATAACGATTAAGAGAGAATACACGATAGACAGAATACTGGTCAAAAATGTAAATAATAACAATATCTGTCTAAACATTTAGACATTACAGTCTTTTACCACTACGTGTAAAGAAGCAAGAGAAATAAGAGAGAAGCAATACATGACAACAATAATAATAATAATAATAATAATAATAATAATAATAAAAATGTTTGGACTAAAAATTCAGACTTAATTTTGGCTTTTAAAGGCGTAAAGAAACACGAGAAATATGAAAGAAGAAAAACCTGTCATGTAATAATGTTAACAATACTTGACCTAAAAATTAAGAAAAGGTTTAGAATTTCACTCTTAACGCTGAAGAAGCAAGAGAAATATGATAGAAGGAAAACCGGTTAAAATATATAATGATAATAATAATAATAATAATAATAATAATAATAATAAGAAGAAGAAGAAGAAGAAGAAGAAGAAGAAGAAGAAGAAGAAGAAGAAGAATACAACTGGCAACTCGCATTCGAGGATAATCGTCTATTAGGGCGGCTAGCCAATCCTTATTGCAGACGCTTGCTCAGGCGCATTTGTGTTTATTCATCATCCACAGAGCCCATCCGTGGTTTATACTGCAACTCTGTTGAGCAGACCTTAGTTACAGTTTCTGGGAAAGAGCGTGTTATTTAACGTAATCAACAATTTGAACAGGGCTACAGCATGCTCACTCCCTCAGCAAAGATGACTTGTGGTTTCGTGTTAGCACAGCTATTGAGGGTTTCAAGTGTTCTGTTTACCAAAATTCACTCACAAGGCTTGAGTCAACCCGTGGTATGGTTTTCAGGCACTTTCCAATGGTACCGCACGCTTGGATCAACCCCTACTGTCCGATAACATCAGCAAGTCTCCTTCCTGACAAATCGACCATGGTGATAATAATAATAATATCTAAAAAATTGAAACATAATTTGAACTTTCACATCTACACATAAAGAAGCATGAGAAAAGCGAGAGAAGAAAAACCGTTCAAATAATAATAATGAAAATACTTGATCTAAAAATAAACCTCAATTGGTTATTTAATGCCGACAACATTTTTATTGTTGGTAATATTTTGCAAAGCACTTCTGGTATTAAAACCTATTTTTATACATTCATAATATTTTGACACCAGATTTTTTTTTTGGGGGGGGGAAGTATTTACCCATAGCTGGGACCCTAACAGATGCTACCACCACGGGTCAGGGTGTTCCTGGAAACACCAGTGGTTTCACGCTCCTCAAAACCTCCTGATCAGAGGCCTTGCTGTTGGACGTGTTTTCTCGTCATACCCAGGACGCAGATGTAGTTTATCGTCATACCCAGGACACGGATATAGTTTATCGTCATACCCAGGACACGGATGTAGTTTATCGTCATACCCAGGACGCAGATATAGTTTATCGTCTTACTCAGGACGCGGATGTAGTTCATCGTCATACCCAGGGCGCGCATGTATTTTATATCTTCATATCCAGGACGTGCATGCAATTTATCGTCATACCCAGGACGCGGATGATGCAGTTTATCGTCATACCCAGGACACGGATGTAGTTTATCGTCATACCCAAGACACGGATGTAGTTTATCGTCATACCGAGGACGCACATGTATTATATATCTTTATATCCAGGACGCGGATGTTGTTTATCGTCATACCCAGGACGCGCATTCATTTTATATCTTCATATCCAGGACACGAATAGAGTTTATCGTCATACCCAGGACACGGATGCAGTTTATCGTCATAACCAGGACACGGATGTATTTTATCTTCATACCCAGGACACGGATGTATTTTATCGTCATACCCAAGACGCGGATGTAGTTTATCGTCATACCCAGGACGCGGGTGTAGTTTATCGTCATACCCAAGACGCAGAAGTAGTTTATCGTCATACCCAGGACGCGGGTGTAGTTTATCGTCTTACCCAAGACGCGGATGTAGTTTATCTTCATACCCAGGATGCGGGTATAGTTTATCGTCATACCCAAGACGCGCATGTAGTTTATCGTCATACCCAGGATGCGGGTGTAGTTTATCGTCATACCCAAGACGCGGATGTAGTTTATCTTCATACCCAGGATGCGGGTATAGTTTATCGTCATACCCAAGACGCGGATGTAGTTTATCGTCATACCCAGGACCCGGGTGTAGTTTAGCGTCATACCCAGGACCCGGATGTAGTTTATCGTCGTACCCAAGATACAGATGTAGTTTATCTTCATATCCAGGACACGGATGCAATTTATCATCATACCGAAGGCGCGGATGCGATTTATCGTCATACCCAGGACGCGCATGTATTATATATCTTCATATCCAGGACGCGGATGCTGTTTATCGTCATACCCAGGACGCGCATGTATTTTATATCTTCATATCCAGGACGCGGATGTAGTTTATCGTCATACCCAAGACGGGGAAAAAATTAGAATTTTACTCTTAGGGCTGAAGAAGAAAGAGAAATATGATAGAAAAAATGCTGGTTAAAAAACGTAATAGAAATGCTTTATATAAAAATTCAGTCATAATTTAAGTTTTAACTTCTAGACATAGAAAGACAAGAGATATATGAGAGTAAAAAGACCTTGTCAGAAAATAATAGTAGTAAAATGCTTAATCTAAACATTCACGCGAACTTCCGAATTTTACTCCTAATTGCTAAAGAAACAAGATAAATTTTATAATATGAATACAGGTAAAAAAAAAAAAATAATGACTAATCGCATTTATAAAAGGCGATTAGTTTATTTGTGGTATGAAGTCATCTTTTCTCATGAGCTAAAATATGATTGGGAATATAGTAAATGCACACCGATTTCTTACCCAACCGATTTAATATTTAAAGAGAAACATTGTAATATCTATAAGTCGCGAGAACAACTACGACTGAGTCGTGAATGAGATCCCTATTGCGCGCCCCATACTTTCGGCCTTGTGCCACATCTTAACTTCACTTACAAATCACCATGGTAATTACGACGAGTTATTTTTGTTCTGGAAATCGGCAAATAAAAGCGGTAAATAAATACATAAAAACCTGCTAACAACAATTGAAACTGGATATCGACTGTATCTAAATTCCCGGGGACAGTCCAAAGACTTTTTTGAAATGATCGGCACTTTTATAAATAAAAAGGAAATTGGCGATTTTACCGTTTTCAAAATTCTTAAAGGCTGCCAGAAACTGCTTCAACCGACCACCAACCTATAAAACTGGTGAGATGATTTCCCATAAAATAAATACACATTAATTTAAGCAAAAAAAAAAAAAAAGAAAACGAAAAACGCCCGTAGCTTCTCAGTAATGAACTCCATTGGACGCAGACGATAGCGAGACGAAACACAAAGATTATTACCTTATTAAGTTCGTGTGTCTGACCGACTTTCTTTGCAATTGCCATTAACACAAACACAATCATACTGGCTACTGATAATAATGGCTTTATGAGTTCATAAATGTAGTCGAAGATCAGAATTCATAAGACAAGGTTGAAAAGTCATCTCATTCAGAAAGAATTCGCATCAAAACTTCAACGCTTAGTATCTCTAATACGAACGGATTGTAAGCACCACTCTTTGAGCCTGCAGGCTAAATCCGTAAAACATTATTTCTCGTGTTGAAAAGGCTTAACATGAACATATTACCAATTCCTTTCTTTGTTAAGCAAATAATTCCAGACAGTTTCTGCAGAAAAATAACGAACAACCAAAGAACAAAGAATCAGGAAAATTTCGTTAGAAACATAGAAAAAAGTGCCGAATTGTTTCACACACACACACACACACACACACACACACATATATATATATATATATATATATATATATATATATATATATATCAACCCAGTCATATAGCTGTGAATGCTGAACAATCTCAGTATAATGAAGAGGTGACTTTTGAGGTAACAGAAATGCGGTTCTACAGAAGGATACTGAGAATTTGTTTTGCGTTGGGATTTATGCATGCATATGTTAGTAAGAATGTTTATGTCAAAGGATGCTTGGCCGAGTGATTAGAACGTTCGTCTTCCGACCATTAGACTAGTTCATCATGGTCGATTTTTCAGGGCTGTGACTTATTGATGTTATCAAACTGGGAAGGTCAAAAACTTATACCACGGGTCGACTCAAGTTTTTGTAAGTTAAATTGTATAGAGGAAACTATTCGGAAACTGTCGATGGCTATGCTAACCCTAAGTCAGTCTGACAGCGAGTTTTAATTTTTCATCATATCAGACTGTCTGCGAGAAACTAATTAACATCTGTTCAGCCTGGTTGCAGTATAAACCACAGGTAGGCTCTGACGATATCGAACTACTACAAATATGCCTGAGAAGGCGTCTGCAACAGGCTTTAACGAGCCACCCTAGCAGACGGATACACTGGGAAACAAGTAGCCAGCCATTATATTTATAAAGGGTGTTTCATTAAGACGGATCAAAGTCAGCAGTTAATAAATCAGTGTTATTGGTGAAAATTAATTTATTTCTCTATTGGATCATGTTGTTTAAGACATGGCAATTATGTGTGAAAAATAATATCGCCTTATTTCTACCAAGGCTTCGGCGGTACACCTCCACACGATGGTCAAAATTTTTGAAAACATCTCTGCATAGTTGCTCCTCAATCTCACCAATATGTCTTATTATCTCATCCTTCAGATGTTGAATTGTTGTTGGCTTGTTGGGATAGACCTTATTTTTTGACCCCAAAGGAAGAAATCTAAAGGCGTCAAGTCACATGATCATGATGGCCAATTGACTTCGCTGTTTCAACTTTTTGAAGAGTTTGGCTTTGTAATTTGTTTATAGTTCTCGCAAACGCACACCTCTATTCGATTGTCAATTTCCTTGATGGCGTCTCTACATAGTTGCTCCTCGATCTCACCAATATGTCTTACCGCAAATACCCTTGCATAAGGTATGAACTTATTTCTTCTTCTTCCAGCTATGGGTTAAATAGTAGAACAGACTGGGTCCTATCGCCTGAATTGAAAAAGAAGGAAAACTTTGTATTGAAACAAACCTGGAGATTGTTCAGTTTATCGTTAGATTATCTCGCCCAAGACATACAACTGCTAATCCGGCAGCAATAAAGGCGGTTTCCCTACAACCCTCACATTTTATGGGTCACATGAGATTGAAGCTGATAGAGATGTCAAAAAATCAAGATGGTTAAAAAAAAAAAAAATGAAAATGTACGTAAGATATGGGAATAATAATATATGTGGTATTAATTCCTTGTTGCAATTCCTAAAAAAAATAATAAATGTTTTAGATCCGAAATATGATTTGAACACGCCACCGATTCTGTCATGTTTCTTTTCAAAATTCCAGCTCTTCAACAACTCCGTTGAAACTGGCGAAGTGGAAACGACAAACGAAGAAGAATGGCGGAACAGATTTCTGCAGTGATGATTACACAGATGTCTACAAGAAGAAAAAGATAAGATGTTAGCATCACTGCAAATCGTTACGCATATTCACACATGGCACCCACCAAAAATACGTCAGGAAAATCATACATTAAAAAACACTCAATGATAAGTACATATCTTACAAGATTCCTAACACCAACTTCTCATATATCTCATTAACCGATTCTTCGTTAATCTTTTCCCATTAGGTTCGTTGGGGCATCACGTGTACTGCAGCCTTTACTAGCAGTGAGATGTCTAGCGCAAAAGTTAGTTATGTGCCATACGTGATCATGTATCTTTCTAATAGGCAGTGTTTTACCGCAGTAGATTTTCATTTCTTTCTGCGACAGACCAGTTGCCATCCAAGGATATAGAAACCGGACTGCCCTGCTATTTACGCATAGCTGAGGGGAGGGGGAGAGGATTCATACCTTTCACAAGGATATTAGCACGTAAGTGAACGTAATGGATTCGACTG
>OZ010603.1:65504434-65611934 GCA_963932145.1 Acanthosepion lycidas | reverse complement strand
TAAGAAAGAAGGTTAGAAATTAAAAATAAAAATGGTGGAAAGAAAAATTAATGAAAGATCATTTGTTATAAATAGTACTCGGGATAATATGAAAAAATAACGAATGAGAAAGACAGAAGATTCGAGGTTAAAAATAAAAATGGCGGAAAGAAAAATTACTGAAAGAATATTTGGTATAAAATTTTTTTAGTATAAAACGAAAAAATAACGAATGAGAAAGAAAGAAAGTTAGAGAAATAAAAATGTTGGAAAGAAAAATTCGTGAAAGAATAGTTGGTACAAATAATTTTCAGGACAGACTGAAAACATAATGATTGAAAATGAGAGAAGGTTACAGATTAAAAATAATAATAAAAAAAACGATTGAAAATGAGGAAAGGTTGGAGATTAATAATAACAACGGCGAAAAGAAAATTAATGAAAGAATATTTTTTAACAATAGTTTTTAAAGGAGATAAAAATCATTAAGAACAAATGAAAGCAAATTTGAAAATAAAAAGAATGGGGAAATATTTTCTAGAAAACTATCAAAAAGATATCTACTAAGATGACGGATGAGTTAACATCATCAATCCGATGATTCAGAACTAAACCTGTATTCTTTTTTTGTTAAAACGCCTACCTGCCAATGTTTTCATTCTCCTGCTTATTTCACGCGGCCAGTTTGAGGTCGATTGCTCGCGGAATGTAAATACAATTTGCGTAGCCATCTTGGTGACACTGTGTCTTTTTTTAATTCTACATTTACATTTTATTTCTTTGGACTCATCCGAGTTTTATTTTTTGGTCTTTCATATTTTTTTTTCTACAGTTCCTTTAATCTTTGACGCCTGTAATGATTTTTTCGTATGTTCTAATTCTCTATTCTTTCGTCTTACTACTATTATTATTATTATTATTATAGACAGTTTTCAAACGTACAATATCTGTCTCATTTCTTTTGAAATCAACTCTTATCTAATTTCTTATCGTACGAATCTGTCTTTTCCTTTTAGAGTTGATACCATTTTTTCCGCCTTTTCTTGTTGAGACTTTTTCCTCTCATGAGTCCAGCCTCCATTTTTAATTTATTTATTTATTTGCGACATCTTCTTTTCAAACGCCCCTTTCCTCTTGTACATTTTTTTTTAATTCGAATTTACGCTTTGGTCTCTCTCAGAAAATCCGTCGTTTTTATTTTCACTAATTATTATCCTTTACTTTTTTTTTATCACTCTCTATCGTTCGCTTTCTTTTTCTTATTTCTATACATTTTTTTTTTATTCTTATCAAAATGTCAGACATTAATCACTGTTGCGTAACCCAGTTTTTTTGGGTTTTTTTTTCGGTTATATTTTATATCCTCTTTAAAGTGTTTTTAGATCTCGTTTTAATCTACGTTTTCGGTCTCGTTTCTTCGGGTTGCTTCCAAAACTTTTTCTTAATCTATCCGCATTCAAGTCACTTAACACATCTACTCTCTCAATTTTCTCACCCATCTTTTTAATCTGATTTCTCACCAAAACAAAAAATAAATAAATAAATTCATCCCTTTCTGCATGACGCTATTTTTTTTCTCTAAAGGCTGTTTTACATTTATTTTCTCTCGTTCATTCCCTTACTAGATTTTTATTGTGCTGGAAATGATTCTAGATAAGAGAAAAACTCTTTAAAAATCGTGCAGTTCTGTAGATTTACCGAATTTCTTTAATTCTCTTGTGACGTCTTTTTATTCAGTTTGTGTATTAAAATACGTTTTATTTCTAATACTCAATTAATAATAATGAACCTTCGCTTAGAAAATGGATGACCCACCTTGAATAAAATGGAGTTAATCTGGAACACTGTTCTACTAGACATCCTGAAACGGATATTCTTTCGAGCCACTGTAGAGTCTGTTTTAATTTATGGTGTCACTGCTTGGAGATTAACTAAAACCCTTTAGTCCAAACTTCATGGAAACTTCCACTCGGATGCTGAGAGCTATACTTCATATCTCTTGGAGACAATATTCAACTAAATCACAGCTCTATGCACCCATCTCTGATATTTCTACAATCTTAAACCCTAGAGTCTATGTTTGATCGAATCTAGACTCGGATGCAGGGAGCTATACTTCATATTTCTTGGAGACAACATCGAACTAAATCACAGCTCTATGGACCCATCTCTGATATTTCTACAATCTTAAACCCTAGAGTCTATGCTTGATTGAATCTAGACTCGGATGCAGGGAGCTATACTTCATATCTCTTGGAGACAACATCAAACTAAATCACAGCCCTATGGACCCATCTCTGATATTTCTACAATCTTAAACCCTAGAGTCTATGCTTGATTGAATCTAGACTCGGATGCAGGGAGCTATACTTCATATCTCTTGGAGACAACATCCAACTAAATCACGGCTCTATGAACCCATCTCTGATATTTCCACAAACTTATGTGAACACAGAATGCACTTTGTAGGACATTGCTTGTAAGCAAAACAAGAACTTGGAATCTACTGCTTTGGACAGTATACATACAATTCAATGAATATAATACATAATTTGACAGATATTGACTATAGAGATGACCTATTTATAACTGCAGACCCCATTATTAATGCCACAGTTCTTCTACATCATCTAGAACATGCTTCCAACGATGTTTGACTCTACGTCAATGTCTTTACAAGTGAATTCATAAGCCCCCAACCAGTACGGCTCAATACAAACTGTCTCACGTGAATCAATAAAATTTGTCGAATCTTTTACATGCCTATGAAGGGAAATAAATTCTACTGAAAGGGGCGAGAAAATTCACAGAGCTAAATCCTGGGCCTCGTTGAATAAAATGGATGTGATGTGGTAATCTAATCTACCAGACAACGTCAAGCGGGGGTTCTTTTGTGCCATTGTAGGGGTGGTGTTAATAAATGGTACCACTGGTCGGACATTAACTGAAAGCCTTGAGTCTAAACTTCATGGAACCAGCACTCGGATGTTGACAGCTATACTTAACATCTCCTGGAGACAACATCTAACTTGATCACAACCCTATGAACCCCTGATATTTCCACAAACTTATGTGAACACAGAATTCACTTTGTAGGACATTGCTTGTGAGCAAAACAAGAAGTTGCAATCTACTGCTTAGGACAGTATACGTAAAATTCAATGTATATAAAACATATAATGTATATATAGGCGAAAATATATATATATATATATATATATATATATATATATATATATATATATATATATAGAGAGAGAGAGAGAGAGAGAGAGAGAGAGAAATTCCCAGAACAAAAAAAAAATCCCTTACTATAAAGGTAATTTACATTAACCAGAAAAAAGGCTTAGACAGAAGCGTCTATTTTTTAAAATTGGATATTTTTTAATGTAAATCTAACAACAAAAATATTTCGATTTCATTTTTGCCTTGAAAAAGTCGGAAGACGAAACGCGTGGGCAAAATCTAAGATTTTTTCCCAATTATCATTTTATACCACATATATATATATATATATATATATATATATATATATATATATATATATATATATATATATATATATATATATATATACACTCACGGATCATGTGACTTTTGAAGACAATTTTTAAGCTAATGTTAAGGGTGTCGCATCATACACGAGATATAAAATTAGCATATGTATTTCTGGCCCTGGCTACGCCGTTGACGAAACTATATATCAATTTTCTGTAGTCAAATTAGCTTCAAAATTAAGGTCACATGATACACTAGTATTTTCGGTCATCCTTGTGTGTCTGTGTGGTATCGTGGATCAAAGAATGTAGCACATCAGAAAATTTGACACGGATATAACGATAGAATACCGAGAGTCTTGTGACGTTATATAGGTGGGAAAGTGGTCGTGGGATGAAGAAAGGTTCATCACCCACAAGGCTACACTCACGCTTTTGTGGTCTATCATAAACAGGGAAGTTAGGACTTGGTAACTTTAATCCCAAAAGGGCAGCATTACTATATTTCTGGCCTGATTTGGCTCTTGTAGAGATAGCAAATTGCAGGGGTCATTTACTTACCGGGGAGAACAACAACAACAACAACAACAAAAACACACACTATTCTTCCAGAATAATTCAAAAATAGATCATATATATATGAGTTCAACTAGGTCTGGGGTGAGCTTGTCCCAACAGGCGTGAAAGAAGAGGAGGGAGTCGTTTAGAGAACACCCATCCATCATACAAAGGGAAAGTTCACGGTCTGCTGGGAGGTGGCCGAATGTAACTAGGTTGGGTTTGGGCCAGTCCCTCTCAAAGAAAAAGAGAACTTAGAATTAGAAAGTCTGCTTCATACGAAGCATCGTCGAGAGACGTCAGTTAACGATGCGATAACACCATAAAATCTCTCAAGTCCGCCTTAACCAGGAGAAATCTCTACAATTCGCCCGTGCATTGAATACCGTTGACATATCTAGTCTTGTGCCCCTACATCTGTACATCTCAAGATTCTTGACAGAATCCAAAGTCAGTCAGTTATGTGCCATGCGTGATACACGTTTAGGCGATCATGTATCTTTCGATATATGACTGACGAGACAGATTTTTTCCTGCAGTAGTTTGCCATTTCTTTCTGCGATAGACCAGTTGCCATCCAAGGCTATATAGAACCCGGTCTGTCCTGTTATTTACCCATAGAGAAGAAGTGGATTCATCTCTCCCCCCCCAGCTATGGGTAAAATCCAAAGAAGGATATGTAATATAATCGATCATGATTAGGCTTCTCGACTTCAGTCACTTACTCGCCGATGGGACGTGGCTTTCCTCTGTCTTTTCTACAAATATTTTCATGGTAACTGGTATGACGAGATTTTTTTTTCCCCTGGTGTACCGACTAGACGAATTTAAGCATACTACTAGATTGGCATCTAGGTCCCGCCCTTTTGCTGCTGAAATAGTCAAATGTAACCGCCACTTCTACAGAAACAGTTTCTTTTTTTCTCACTTCCCTCCCTTCAGATTCAATGCTTTCCCGATAAACACAATCTTCAAAAATTTAAATGCAATGTCAATCGTCATCTTTTAGAACCCTGTATATATTTTGCCCTTTCCTCAATCCTCCCTATTCTCAGTGATTTTTTTTCTTTCTGTCGCGTTCACTCCTTGTAAACCGACGAAAAGAAAATTGATAAAGAATTATTTTCTTTTTTTTTTTAAATAATATTCACCCTGTAGAATGTGCAAGAGCCACTCGAGGCAGAGGATTACAGAGTAAGTGGTATAATTTATGGGAACAGCAACTCTCGAGAATGCGACTTGAGAAGGATGTTTTACCCTAAACGTGTTCTGTCGCATCGGCATCAAAGAACATTATCCTAAAGTCAGAGACTTAGTAACAGTAAATGAAAATAAAGAAATAAATTGAATTAAATAAATTAGTAAATATGTAAAAAAACAGAAGAAGTTGAAACTGAACGATTACTTACAAAGAGGATCAATGTAACCGTCTCTTCTACTCACACAGCTTATTATTATGCACTTGCCGTTTGTGGAACTCCCTTTTACTTACTTGTTTCCCTATAACTATAATATTCAAATATTCAAGTGTAATGTCAATCGACATCTGACATCCTGAGCTTGTTCTCCGTCCTTCTCTGTATCCTTTGCTCAAACACGCCTCTTAAATCTTGTTCTCAATCCTCTGTAACTCCTTGTGTGCTAGTGGTAGCCCGCTTTGCTTGGGGTGAATTGCCTTAAAAAAAAAGTGTTGACACCATGATGCAACAGCCGATTAGGAGAATCAAACAAATTCCTCTGTTAAGATATACAATTATGTTCATCCTGTAAAGATCCGAGAGCCACTCGAGGTAGAGGGTTAAAGAGTAAGAAGCCCTATCACAAGTATGTATCACCAAAACGCAAGGGACCACAGGGAATGAAAGAGAAGGAACTTAAGAGGGAACCAGAAACCCAATCCCAAACAGGGAACAAGGAATAAACGTCTAATCCTGTTCAAAAAAATGGGGAGGTGTGTGAGCCGGGCGATAGTCAAAGGTATTTAATCATGCATCTTTCCGACTTCCTGGGGAACATTAACATCATGAGGAGATGATGAGGTTTACTGGCGTATGATTTAGCTTTTAGTTGCATACATTTTATTCGGCAGCTATTTTACGCATAGATTTTGCTGGATTCTTTGTAACCTAGAGCTTTAGGGTATTAATGACGGCCTCAATGGCCCCATCTTTTTTACCCACAAGTAGTCAGGAGTACTTGGGATTCCATTGGCAATGCCTTTTTGTATGTAGATGTTTTCTTCACATTGGAAAAATTGCGCAATTCCAATCTATTTATCTCAGTTTGTTCATCTATTTATCTATCCGAGTCTATTCATTATATATCAATCTCAGTCTGTTCATTATCTCAGTCTATCTATCTATCTATCTATCTATCTATCTATCTCAGTTTGTTCATTATCTATCTATCGATATATCTATCTGAGCCTGTTCGTTATATATGTATCTATCTCAGTCTGTTCATTATCTATCTATCTATATATCTATCTATCTATCTATCTATACATAGATACATACATACATACGTATATATATATATATATATATATATATATATATATATATATATATATATATATATATCAGTCTGCTCATTATCTATCTATCTATCTATCTATCTATTCTGGACAGGAGTCGTAAGTGTAAAGTTATTGTGAACTTTACACTTACTACTTCTGTCTTTGATTTTCCGCCATCTTTATCGATAGGTTAACAATATTTGTGATACAGGTCTCTTTATAAATTTAGGCTGGCTATTTATCGTCAAACAAGTAATTTCGATAATTCCAGCAAACAAGGAAAACATACCTAAAAGCCTGAAAGTATTTTTTTTAAATTTATGGCATTGCTATACGCGATTATCTACGTCTATTTACAAAGGAAAATAAATAAATGAACCATAGATCTTACTGACAAATCAAATTATGTTGCTACTCTATTTCTTCCACGTTAAATAGATGCTGCAAAACGTTCTTTTTGGTAGACTCCCCGCAAAATGCAAATGAAACGCTACCTTGTAAATGTGAAAACACGTTGACTCCGTGTTCCGTAGGTGAGAAGTAAGTTCCATTCGAGCAACTTCCTCCCACGAACGACTGCCCTGTAGAACCGACTCCCAAGAGGATGTTTCCCCGATCACTACAATCTTAACTTGTTCAAGGCTAGGGTTAACTGTTATTTTCCACTCTTATACACACGTGGCCCCTCAAATGTAATCATCTACCACGAGTGGCTCGCGGGCCATGTAATAGACGAACCTTACTGCAAATAAAAAGCTGTCCAGAAAAGCTGAAAAATGTATGCATTGACACAGTATAGAACTTCGAGATCATTTATAACCACACCATCGACTTGCAGTAAATATTCACTCCTCTAGCGATTAACCTAACCGCTTAAAAGACATTAATAGTAATATAAGTTGTTTAGGAGTTTACTTGTAAAATCTATGAAAATAACTTGTACTATATCCTAACTCAGACATAGAGACTATAGCAATGTAAGCTGTTTAGGAGTTTACTTGTAAAATGTATGTAAATAACTTGTACTATATTCTAACTCAGACATAGAGACTATAGCAATATAAGTTCTTACACCCTGCGACTTACATAGTAATAGATCTCTTCCACTCCAGCAGCTTCATCCCGTGAACCAATGCCTCTTAACTTAACCCTCTACCTAGAGTGGCCCCGGGCCTTGTAAAGGATGAACCTCACTTTAAAATAATAAACAAAACAACAACAACAAAAAAAACATAACATTGCGAGTAGGTTGATGGGCGATCAATAAGTTTGTGTTCGGGGAATGTAATTTTTTTATTTTTTTTTCTTTTCTTTTTTTTTTTATAGAAATTACATCAAGCAAGGCAGTAAAGCCACTATGACACAAGGAGGCATCTTGCAAAATACATTTTGTAATCCAGAAATTGCTACGACGCCATAAAGCAACTGACGCTTGTCGGGGTCGGAATTCATTCTGCTGGTGTGTCTTTGGAACCCCTTATTCTATAACGACTTCTTCTAATTGAAATATACTGAGATGTCAAGCACTTCTCGCTATGGTTTAAGTGGTAGATGAAAGGCAGGAAGTCTGCCATCACCAAATTCTTTATAAAAAAAACAAGGACTCTTTTTAACAAAGCCATATCATTTTTACGTACAGTACATCACTTAAAAATGTCTCGTTACTAACATGTCACAAGGATTGAGATTGAAATCCAAGAACTAACTCAACGCTTAAAATAAAATCACTTATAAGTAAAAAAAAAATATCTGTATAAAATATCTTTTTTTGGTCCTTATCTACTAAGAAAGGTAACAAAGCCTCTAAGATGCAAGGGGTGACTCTGTGTGAAAGAATATTAAAAAAAAAAACAATTTTAAGGAGAAAGAAAATAAAAGAACAGGAACTTAAGTGATTTGTTGTTTTTGTTTAGCGGCAAATCAACACCATTATGGGCTATGTAATGACGAAATCTAAATATTTTGTTTGTAGGCAATTTAGATTTATTTATTTCAATTTGAATTTTTGGGGACGATAATACTGATTATAGTAATACAAACCTTACTGCTTAACCTATAGTTGGGAGAAGAAGAGGTTTATTCATAACTTTCTCAAGGGTATTTGTTAACAGAAACATTAAGTAGCGAGATTAATAGTATGGTAATCAGTAAGACAATAGAGAATGATTGACATTGCATTTGAATTTATTTTCGAATCATTTCACCCTGAACAAGGCAGTAATGACACTAAGACACAAGATGTTACTACTGTGTGTAAAAGAATGAGAAAGTAGAAACATTACAGAGGAGCAAGAACGATAGAAGAGTAATCAGGAAGACAACAGAGAACGATTGGCATTGCATTTAAATTTTTGAAGCGAGTGCAATAGCAGATTTTCAAAGTTTTATAAAAATTTATATCCTCTAAGTAAATATATATATATATATATATATATATATATATATATATATATATATATGAGTGTGTGTGTATGTGTGTGTGTGTGTGTGTGTGTGTGTGTGTGTGTGTGTGTGTGAAAATATACAGAAAATACGAAAGAACTGGTTAGGTAAATAATCCAAAGTTCTTTAGTATTTTTGTTATTATTTTTAAAAAATAGTGCTCGATACAAAAGTAGAGCCTAAATATAATTATTTATTTAAAAATATAATTATTTATTTAAAGATGAGAACTCTTATGTAGCGTGTTGGAATCATATTTTTAAATAAATAATTATATATATATATATATATATATATATATATATATATATATATATATTAAAGACATTTCTATGTTTCACGTTCTTTTTTATAGATACAAGTATTTAAGTAAATGCTCTGTTTATAATAAACAGTATTAAATAACATTTACCGGCCTGAATGTCCGAGAAATTTTCATAGAAAATATTCGTCCTTGGACAGGATTCGAACTTGCATCCTATACGGAACCGTCATTTACGCTGACGTGCCTACCGAACGATCCTTGGTGGCCGAATCGGTTAGGCACGTCAGCGTAAATGACGGTTCCGTATAGGATGCAGGTTCGAATCCTGTCCAAGGACGAATATTTTCTATGAAGATGTCTCGGACATTCAGGCCGGTAAATATTATTTAATACTGTTTATTATAAACAGAGCATTTACTTAAATACTTGTATCTATAAAAAAGAACGTTAAACATAAAAAATGTCTTTAATAAATAAATTATCGGACTTTGTCCATTTCGTAATATATGACGTCATTTATATATATATATATATATATATATATATTTGGAAAGAGTTTTAACATAAGACAGAATGTATGACACTGAAATCCAGAGACGCATTCCAAAAATTAAGCATAGTAAGAAATTAAACAAAAAAAGCATTGACCAGAAACATGGAAAAGAATTCTTTCTTTTTATGTGCCATGTCCTTTCAGGACGTAGGCGATCACGGCTCTCCACCTCCTTCTATCACTTGCAACACTCTTCCTTCAGTTTCTTCCCTCTTCCTCCCTCAGACCACGTTCTGTTATCCTCTTACTTAAGGCCGGTAGGTATGTCACGCGTTGTTTTCCCTTGTCTCTCTTTCCCTCTGTTTGACCCGTGAGTATCAGATTCTCCAGGCACTCCTTCCTAGTTATGTGTCCCAGAAACTTCAGTTGCCTCTTTCTAATTTTAATTATAAGCCTCCTCCTTGTTTTCAGCCTAAGACCACATCGTTGCTCACACGCTCGGTCCGTGATATCATCAGCATCCTTCTGTAGAACCATATCTCTGTCGCCTCGTGTCTCTTCTTCATCTTTGAGGAAATCGTTCAACATTCTCTGCCGTAAAGAAGAACAAATGCCACGTAACAGCTCAGTATTCTTTTCTTTGTTACCAAAGAAATCCTCCTGTCTCGCAACACTCTGCCCAGCTTTTGGAATGTGTACGTCTACGGATCTCAGTGTCGCACTTACCGTCCTCTGTCAAGACGCTTCCCAGGAAAAAATACTAAACTGTTAAGTGATATATTGTCTATCTCTATAGTAGGGAATGATTGTATAATTACCTTAAAGATGAAGAAAGGATCTGAAGCAACAGTAACAAGGCTCTACGAGCATCTTTATGATATCATAGTCCGAACATGTGAGCAACGGTGAACTTTGAGAGAAAACAGAAACAAAAAGCACACTTATACATAGCATCAGAATGAGACAGCTGAAATTTCTAGGGTACATAAGGAGGAAAGTGGGCTTGGAAAATTTGATACTCGCAGGATAGATTGAAGGCAAGAGTGACAGAGAAAAACAACACATAGCATAAGCAAATGGATGGCGGAACAAGGTTTAGGAGATATAACAAAAAATCAAGATTTATTAAGTGCTACAAAGGACAGGAAATTGTGGAGAGCCACGATCACCTACGTCCTGAAGAGACACAGCACATAGAAAAAGTAGAAGAATGTGCTTGAGTAAATGAATGGCGGAACAAGGGATAACAAAAAGACAAGATTTATTAAGAGCTATAAAGGGCAGGAAATTGTGGAGAGCCATGATCGCCAAAGTCCTGAGGAGACACGGCATATAGAAAAAGTAGAAGAACGAGCTTGGGTAAATGGATGGCGGAACAAGGTTTAGGAGAGATAACAAAAAGACAAGATTTATTAAGAGCTACAAATGACAGGAAATTGTGGAGAGCCATGATCACCAACATCTTGAAGAGACACGGTACATATAAAAAGTAGAAGAACGAGCTTGAGTAAATGGATGGCGGAATACGGTTTAGGAGAGATAACAAAAAGGGAACATTTATTAAGAGCTACAAAGGACAGGATGCTGTGGAGAGCCATGATCGTGTATGTCCTGATCAGTCACGGTATATAGAAGATGAAGATATCCAACCAATGTTTGTCACTTTACTATAGTGTTCTGTTTATGTTTAAACCTCCATTTACAGAAGTTTACCCTTAGTATTTCTTGTTAGTGTTAAAACTCTTTTAGGTTCAAACTTTCTAATATTTTGTATATGCGTCGGCCATTGTTTTTCTTAGAGTCCATTAATAGAATCAGTTGCTTCACTTGCTTTTACTGGAAAAGTTTCCATTTACTGAAATATGTTTTGTTTTGTTTTTAATTCGGAAGGGCGTATGCATTTTTCTCGAGCTTTCTGTAAATTTTACAAAAAAAAAAAAAAAAAAAAAAGATCACGGGTCTCCACATCTTCCTTTTCTTTAGGAACTGTTCTTAGAAAGAGGCTTGGGGAAAGGGTTTGATTCCTTATACCACACCGGTATATACTGCCCAACGCCCACTTTCTAGTCCTGGCAGAATTCAAAAGCAGTACCGAAGCCCTGTGAGTGATGAATTATTTTCCATCTTAAACCACTTTCTTTTTACCCGAGATGTAACTTTGCAAGCGTCTCGCTATTCTATTACAAATGTTCTGAGGAGCTATGTTTCCTAGTTTCCAGTTTTCAGACCTTTTCATCTAAGACTCGCTATGAAACGACCACAAGGTCGAATCACCCCACTCCGACAAAAAAAATGAAATGGATTTTTTTGTATGAAAGTGAATGCAACAAACTCGGCCGAATTTTGAAAGTCGGTTCGCGGTTTCTTCTTCTAGCGCCGATAGCCTTTGCACTACCAGCGAAGCAAGAAGGAAAGGAAATTTTAGGTTCTAGGACAGTTGAGTACCAGACAGTTGCGTCCCTAAACAAATACGTCTCTGAATATTTGGGTACCTCTGATATTTTTTTAAGCTTTTAAAGGCAATTAGCATATTTTTTTTTTAAAAAAGCATAGATAGTAATCATATTTTTTTTTTTTTAAAAAGGAAAAAAATAATTAAAAGTTTATTTTTATTTAAAATGCAGTGACAGATTACCAGTGTTGCAAGATCGTTCTACAGATCACCAGTATGTTTTTGTTTCATCGGCTTTCTTTTTTTGATAGTGGGAGCTGTAATTTTCTTCATCTACAAATATTCTTCCACCAGTTCTAACAAGGATTTTCAGATTAAGGAGGCTCAGTGGAGTAATGGATAGCGGCTTGGATTGGGGAATCGGAGAGCCGAGTTCGAATTCCAGTCGAATCCATTATATTCACTTACGTACTAATACCTTTGGTAAAGGTGTGAATCCTCCTATGGGTAAATAGCAGGACAGACTGGGTTTAGTTCGACATTCCAACCACCTGAAGATGGCCGGAGCGTACAACGGCCGAAACGTTGTAATGAATATGATGACAAAGATGAGGACAACAGTCCGAATAATGTAAATAGTGTACATAATACGTCATCTCAGAAATATAGACAGATACTGAAAGGCCGAAACGGTGTAATAAATAGGGCGACAAAGATGAGGACAATAGTCCGAATAATGTAAATAGAGTACATAATACCTCATCTCAGAAATATAGACAGATACTGAAAGGCCGAAATGTTGTAATAAATATGGCGACAAAGATGAGGACAGTAGACCGAATAATGTAAATAGTGTACATAATACCTCATCTCAGAAATATAGACGGATACTTTTCTGCTTGTTTGGAGTAATTACTGGTATTAGTGTGAAAATTTCTATAATAAACAACTTCAATGCGTCTACCTTTTTGCTTGTTTACAATAATTAACGGTTGGTTTGTAATTAACAAAATTTAAGAAAAGCAAATATGGTAACTTCATAAAATTATCAAGGGACGCAAATGTCCTGGGACGCAATTGTCTGGTACTCAGTTGTCCGTAACAAAGATGTCCAGTACACAACCGTCCATCGAAATTTTAAAACGAAAATATCTTCCCCGATTTACAGGAAAAAGTTGGAGAGCGTAAGGAAAAAAGAATCCGAAGATGCAGAGTCCTCAAACAGAAATGAATTAAATGTCGCTAGAGGGCGCTTCTGACTAAAGAAAAAGAAGAAGACACATTTTCTTAAATACAGTCTTATGTCGATCTAGTTCAATTAAATCGTTAGCTTTGGATATTTCTTCGTTCAATTCCTTCTTTTTTTTTTTTTTTTTTTAATTATTCGATTTGATTTTTGTCTGCTAGTAATGCCTTCATCTCACTGTCACAGATACTTAATAAGTCCTCTTCCTTCCAAATTATCCCGACTCGCTCCCCCCCCCCCCATCTGATGCCATTTCAATGTACACAGTGATTCCACAACCCCAGACGGAGTCAGAGCCACGATTACCACTTCCCGTGATGATCAGAGATTAACTCAGGATTCGCCATTGGAAAGTTCTTAGGATAAATGGATATCGAGTGAGACAAGGCAGGTTAGATAGAGTGTTGTGTTCAACAAAGATGAGCGCTGACAAAGAAGGAAAGAAAAGCAAAAGTGGCGGGAAGAAACGGTGGAGGCGGATTGTCGGGGATTACAGCCAAGCCCACAACAGAGGCCTTAATTAGATATTGGCAAGAACGAGCCGGAATTTCACGAATTGATTAACTGGATATTTGGGATGGTGGAAGCGGAGAGAGATAGTGAGTGGCAAATACGGGTTGATAAACTTAGGAGTGTCGGTTAGCAAAGAGGGAGAAGGAATTCTTTTTGGAAACAGGAAACCTGGCAAAAAAATATCTTTTACACTGGAACCTGTACACGCGCGCCAAAATTCCTGAAGCCAACAAAGAAAACCTGACGCGAGAAAAAATAGAATAGTTAGGGCGGTATGAAGAAAGAATGGACAGGAAGACGTTGATAAGTTGAGGTGATTAGGATAAAAGAATCAATTGGAAAGAAGTCTATATTAATAGAGATGATATACAGACTCTCATTAGTGGTCATTTCTCCATACTGACACGATTAGGAAAACAGTTTTTAAAGATTTTAAACAAGCTTGTTTTGTTTCTGTCTGAATATCTAGGATAATGAGCGATCACGATTATCGTTAATTCGGTACCTGTCATATCGCTGAGGCCAAGATGATCAAATTCCAAATCTAAATTGTTTATCCATTTAAAAGGCAACATTTATTAGAAAATCTATCCAGTTAAAATACAGAAGATATAAAAATGACTGCAACGATGGTTATCTGAATCGACAAGCATCTGAAGAAGGCTGGGTCACACCGGTTGAAACGTTGCGATAATAAAAAGGATCCGTACAACATTCCGTATGTAAATAATGCAAAAAATAGGAGAATCAAATAAAAAAAAAAAACAGTAGTATCAGCAATCTTTAAAAGTTAACATCTGATTTAGCATAGCCACTTTTAACATCGGTCCCCACCCACAATCTACTTTTAAAATCTAATTTAACCACCAACTTTTTTTTTTATTTGTGGCACTCTTCCCGTATAAAGAAACCATAAAAGGTTTGAATATCCACACTAAGTCCCTAGTTAATGGCACTTGTTAACTCTGATAGAAAGAAAACTTCACTTAGCAGTGAATCTATTATCTTTTTAATAACCCCCACAAGCAAGGCAGTAAAGCCACTAAGATGCAAGGGGAGTAACTGAACTTAAAAGAATATAAGAAAAAAGAAGAAAAAAAAGCATTATTAAGGAGAGAGAACAATAAAAGAACAGAAAGTAAGAAACTAGAAGATAACCTTTTTATATATAAAAATGTATTGCTGGTATTTTTACTATAAAGTAGTAGATAGGCCCGCTTGTTGTCCGGTTCATACGCCTCCGCGATTATTTGAACAGGAGTAGAGGTTTATCCCTTGTTTTCTGTTTATGATTAAGTCTTGCTCTCTTGCAATGTCTACTTCAACTCTAAAAACCAAACAATTGACAAATTTTATCTATCTATCTATCTATCTATCTATCTATCTATCTATCTATCTATCTTTATCTCTCTCTCTCTCTATATATATATATACATATATATCACTGTCGGTCACTGGGCGTGTTTCCTAAAATAAATACGCCATAAATCCACCTTCATCCCAACCGTTCGCCGACAGCTTAGTGGTAGAATATCTGCCTGATACCAATTCAGTCGGGTTTCGATCCTAGCTAGAGGCAACCGGATGTCTAGCAGCACTGATGAGCTGTGATACAGCGAAACAGTCTGTCGGTGGATGACATTATATATATATATATATATAAATATATATATATGTATTTCTCCCGAGAAAATAGACTAGTGCATTAAACTCTGATATCGTGAATTTGGTGGCATAGAAAATTCGAGTTCAGTACCTGTCTCAGGTGATATTGTCATAGACAGCCGGACGAGACGAATTTGTTTTCGTAGATTAAATAAAGATTTAGTTTAAAATTACCTGGATATTATCCAGATCAATAGCCAGATGCCACCATGGTTCACAAATAGCCCAGATAATCATCCGGCTGTTCATAACTCTATACCTAAAATCGTATGTTTACGTCCACAGAGTCGGATCACACGCATTTCCCCCGTATCCAATTAATAAGAAGAAAACAACAATCAAACAGTTTTTTTTTTTTTTTGTTTTTTTTTTTTTATCCAGTATCTTCCATTTTGCGGAACAGCGGGGATATTTCCTAGAATACTAGTCTAAACATTTCAAGTCTTGAGTTAATCGTTATCTATCGCCTTTATACACGTAATTTTTACTTTTATCTTATGTTAGGTTGGTGTAAAAATAATGTCGTTTTCTCACATAGCGATATATGTGAGAAAACGACATTATTTTTGCACCAACTTAATACATTCATATCACACACCTCATTCAGTATTGATCTACTATAGGTAGATCTTCAGGCTTTTATTGGGTGAACTTTAGTATAAAGAAAAAGGAAGGTAATGAAAGAAGGTAATTATCGTGTGGAACGTTATGATAAATAAATTATATGAATAATCACCATTTCCTTTCGAAATAATCCTAATTCGGAAAGAGAAATGTCGTTGGGTAGAAATAGTAACTGAAGGTAGAAATCGTTTTTTTTTTTTTTTTTTAAATCAACACTCGATATAATATTTTTCCTAACAATAATATAAAAAAAAAAAAAAAACACTAAAGATATTCAACTGCCTCAGCCACTTTACAAACTCAGAAAGAAAATATTTATATCTAAGTTCTGTTTCTGTGGCAAAGACTTAAAGATGATTAAGGGCGATCAATTCCTCTTCAAGCTTCTTTTCAATTCAGTGTTTTCCCGTCTCCTAGAGAGCTTACCCTAACGAGGCTACATATTCAAGTCTACCCTACCATTTAACCCACTTAAATCAAATGTAAGGTAACACACCATAATACATTAGAATTCTAACTCGACAAGCAGGTCTACCGATGTGCGTCGATAACCTACAGAAAAATCAGATACCGATCTGTGTATGTATGCGTGTGCGAATATATATATATATATATATATATATATATATATATATATATATATATATATATATACAGAGATAGATAGATAGATAGATAGATAAAATTGGAAAACAATACAGTAAAAAATTAAGCAGGTATCTCTAAAGTTTCGCTAACAAATTAGGATACATGATGCAAATATTATCGTCAAAATCTTTGTGATATTATTAAGAGAAAAAGCCAAGAAATTTTTTTAACCCGATTTAGAACCTTTGAAATGTAAAAAAAAGAAAATAACTCACTCAGAAGGAAAATTCTGGAGAGTGCCGCCATAGAAAATTACCCAAATATTAATCTACGCCCAGGTTTTTTCCTCCATTTCTCCTTTCTTAACAAAATTACTGCTCTTACAAACAAATATACACAACAGATTCATAAAATCAAAAGAAAATGGTTGAATACATCAACATAGATATAATGACAATATTTTCCACACGTGACAAATACTGACGTTATTTTTCAGTTAAAAATATGAAAATAGCGTTTCTCTACATTCCAGTTGCTAGTAACATTCTCTTTTTGTTTTTATTAGTTACTTTGTTCAATTAATTTCATTTTCGTATTTTGTTTTGATAAAGTCCACATTGGATGAAATGCGTCAGCAATTACTAGTTTTCCTATTGTCATTTTTATTCATATATATATATATATATATATATATATATATATATATATACATATATTTCAATTAAAAGGTGCAATTATAACTTATAATTCATGAATCATTCATACAAAAAACAAATATAGAGGTTAATGATTTAAATGGCGAAAATACATCGAATTTATTCGGATTTTCGTTCTCCTCTTATTACCGAGAAGTAAAAACAAGAACAAAATCTATTTCCATACCTGACGATGTCTGTGGGAAAACACGAAAGCTTGTAAAAATTAAGACTTTATGCAACTGGAATTTATAAACGGGGATCATATCATTCATATAAAGATTCGGGGTTGGTGTATCTTATTTATATTGTTTGCGACGATGTATTCTCGCCATTTAAATCATTAACCTCTATATTTGTTTTTGTATGAATGATTCATGAATTATATATATATATATATATATATATATATATATATTATGTCGAAAAATAAATAAATAATAATAATAATAATAATAATAATAATATTAATTTTATATTACTGCGAATTTAGACAAAATAAAAATGATGGAAAAAGGTTGAAAAATCGGAATTTTCGAACCCGATTTTGCCTTTCCTTAACGAAAAATAAAATGAAACTTGACTCTTTTATTTTGGCGTAGGTGGAGGACTTTTAAAGAAAATTGTTTTGAACATGTGTAATATTATCTTAAGGAACTTGTGGCCATCATTGGACGGTTGACCCTTGAACCGTGGATACAGTATTATTTATGAGGTCTTCTATATGATTCCGACCAAGCTGGGGGAGGGATGTTATTTTATGGTCAGTCATTTTTTTTTTTTCACCCAATCTCCTCCTTCACTGAGTGCCAAAGACATTATTTGTCTGTTGGGTGGCATTTCTCTACAATAAATATATATATCTAAACAAATAAAAACAACCGAGAATGTCTGTCTGTTTAAAGTTTTATTGTTATTTATTTTTAAATTTTCAAATAACATGTTGAGCATTATGTTTGAAGTTGTGAATAAATTGTTTATTCAAAGTTTTAATCGCAATATTCAACACAAAAAAATGTAGGCATTTTCGGTTATTTTTAATCGATCTGGTTTGAATGAATATTTGCAGCATAATCTATATCTTATTCAGATAAGAGAATATAAACACACAGACACACACAGACACACACACACACACACACACATATATATATATATATATATATATATATATATATATATATATATATACATATTGAACAATAAAAAAATTAAAAATTAAAATCTTCAGACACACTCGGTTGTAGATTAATATTCTTTCGTTTTTTTTTATTATTATTCCATTTAGATTCCTTGACTAGTTTCGGCCGAAATGGCCATCATATATATATATATATATATATATATATATATATATATATATTGCTTGAATAAAAAGAGACCACTTTAAGGTTCCATGTGATAAGTTATTTCACCACAACCCCTTTAACAGGGCTCTGGATCATCAGACTTTACTTCCAAAGGTTGAAATGAAAAATGAAAAGAAATTCACACGTTTTTGATGGACCTCATCAAGCATATGTAAAATTACTTCCTCACTTCGTTAATTTTACATATGCTTGATGAGGTCCATCAAAAACGTGTGAATTTCTTTTCATTTTTCATTTCAACCTTTGGAAGTAAAGTCTGATGATCCAGAGCCCTGCTAAAGGGGTTGTGGTGAAATAACTTATTACATAGAACCTTAAAGTGGTCTCTTTTTATTCAAACATATTTGCTCTGAATTTTACATTGACCTCTCTGGATATCATCCTCCTTGGGTCTACCTATACGGATTACCTAGTTTTACATAAACTATATATATATATATATATATATATATATATATATATATATATATATATATATAGCGAGAGAGAGAGAGAGAGAGAGAAGCTGCAAACATTTTTGGTTGTAACGGGAATTTCTTTATATATTTTACTTTAAAAAAATATGGAAAAGAAATTATAATATATATTATCACCAAAAACGCTTGCGGCTTCTGTTTCCTTTTAAAATATACACTCTCCTCTCGTTGGAACAACTATAATCTCTCCCCTATATATAACAAACAATGAATGTCTGTTATGTGACATCATGTGCCGTTCTAAACTCCGTATATTTGCTTTAATTTCGGGTGAAAATAAAGACAAAAATTGTCCAACATTTGGATATTTTTTTATTAAGCTGTTAATTGATCTAATCTTTCGGATCACATGAGCCATCTTCAGAGTAATTATGCTGACATTTAAACAAAGATATCCATCATCAATGATGATATTTTGGTAGGTCGACATAGAAGATTGCTATGCGATGATAACGGTCGGGGAATAATAGACGCAGGTCGTAAATTCATGATGTGCTTCTACCACGTGAGAGACAAAAATATTAAAAAAAAGAAGCACATATCTAGATGCATTGTAATGTGTTGTGACTAGTTTGAAATCTAATTTTCTTGACTGTGGGTTGGTTTGTTTTAATATAGGTGACCTCCAATATCTGAAGGTTCTTTTGACTGTGTGAGTATTGTTGTGTTATCATCTAATTTCTGTCTAATATGATGTTCATGGCTTTGTTTTTCTAAGAAATGTTCTTTAACAGAACTAAGATCAGGAAGGTGGCAAGAAAGTCTACGGGAGAGTGTGGTTGTAGTAAAACCAATATATATAGTGGGCTTATTATTAGTATCAGAGATACAGTCTCTGAACGGTTATGTAAACTGATAAACTACATTGTATTTTTTTTTTTTTTTTGTAGAGGATATAGTTGTGTGGTTGTAGCGTTATTAGAAATTTTAAGGTCATTTTTTAAATTTTTTATAATATATGATGAGCTTAACTTGTTTATTATTATTAATAGGTTAACCTTTCTTTCTATTCTGTAATTGTAATTATTATACATTTGGTTAAAGTAGTTAATAATATTACGTTATTTTGACGTACACTACTTTTATTAATATTATTAATTTTGCTATAGGTATTATTAAGTTTATTTTAATTTGTTGATCAATGACGGAATTAGAAATCAACAAGTCTTTGTTTAATCTTATGTAATTCTTTATAGAATATGATTTTGGAAAAGATATCATTTGTGTGCGTTGGATAAATTTTCTATAACAGATAACTTATATCGTTGGGTGAATTCTTTAATTAAGAAGACATGAGTTAAAGCTTGTGGGTTTCCTAAATAGAGAAGTAGTAAATTTTTGTGTGCTGGAATCAATAAATACATCAAGAAATGGGATTTTATTATTAATTTCTAATGTAAGTTTGAGGACGGAGTGACTTTCAAATTTCAAATCTGTTGTGTAATTTGATAAATACTATTAGCTGAAATTCATGCAACATATGAAGAATACATCAACTGGAAAGATGAAATACAGAAAGAATTTCCAAGAATTACAATCAATTCAACATCAGAAATCAAAACAACCAACTGAAAATGTGATAAAAAGCAAAGTATATAAAATAATGCATTGGTTGAAAAAGTTACACATGCATATTCTATATATGCGCACAAACAGATATATGTAGTGCATACATACAAACATTATATAAATATATATGTAGTGAAAGATATAGTGGGGTTATTAGTGTCATTAAGTATTTTATATTCTAAATGTGCTATATAATAATTAGAAAATAGGTGGGGGGCCTAAAGGAGATCCCATTGCAATACCGTCTATTTGAGTATAAATATTACCATGAAAAGGTACTTGAATGGTACATGCTAATAACATTTTTTTTTTTTTTAAATGCTGGATTGATTAATGGGTGAGAGAGAAGTGTAATTTTATACGTCACGGATAACGATATCAATCATTTCATGGACGGGGACATTAGTAAATAAATTTTCTACCCGCAAAGATTCGGTTGTTCGGTTTTACAGCATGAAGAATTTGTATAAATTCATTTGTGGAGTTAATACAATATTTACTTAGGAGGTTAGGGAGCAATTAATTTTTAAAGGTTTTCAAAGGTAATATGCTGATACAGTGTAACCCGTATATAAGTGACCCGTATATAAGAGAAACCCAGATATAAGAGGAAACCGGATATAAGAGAAACCCGTATATAAGAGAATTCTTCTCCGGTCCCGACAACTCTCTTATATCCGGGTTACACTGTATAGGTATTTGTGAAATGAGAGGTCGGAGGGTATGATCATTTCTATGGGTTTTGTATATTTCTATAAATGTAGCGAGGTTGATAGCCATCTATAATCTTTTGAAGTTTATAGGATCCTGTGTCAGCAATGTTAGCAGTAATAAGTTTTTAGATATAGTTTTTAAGTTAGGAGACGGTGTTATTGGTTAAATTTTTAAATTCATTCTGATCATCCAAAATTGCCTGTATTTTTTTAGTGGTATTCATGTTTGTTTAAAATAGCGAAAGTATAAGTTTTATCAGCTCGATAACAACACTGTTGCTATTTTTTTTAGATGTGTGGCTGCTTTTATTAAAGGGTTTTTTATAATTCCATTCGGAATTTTAGGATAACTGTGTTTAATAGATTCGGCTTTAAGTAATTCTTTTAAACCTACATGTGTAGTAATATGGTTGCCTTGTTACAATAGAAGTATTTCTTGGTATAAAGTTTCAATTTGCGTATGTTTAAACATTAAATTATGTTTTTGTGCGACATGAAAAGTTCTGTCTTTATTTTCATAATCTCAGTCTGTTCGTATCTATCTATCTATCTATCTAGCCAGCTACCATTTAGGCCATAACATATAGATGGCCTGAGGATTGCGTTTCCGCATGAAACCGATTGTTGAATCTGTGTGCTGACATCTATTATCCTTTATTCATGAAATTGAGCACTATATTATAAATACAGCATACCTTAAGATATATTTTTACATTACACACACACACACACACACACACACACACACACACACACACATATATATATATATATATATATATATATATATATATATATATGTGTGTGTGTGTGTATGGAGAGAGAGAGAGAGACTCCCAAGTCTTTAGTCTACCTGTGGAATGGGAATAAACCTAAGAAGTCGCATTTGTGATAAATTGACGATGTACATACACACACACACATATACATATATATATATATATATATATATATATATATATATATATATATATATATATATATGCTTCTGATTCCTAAAAGCTGATAAACCTGCAACCTCTTTTTTTATTGAAAGAGGGTTTCGTAAAAAATATAATAAAAACATTGCTATAAACTTACAACGGGTAGCAAGTTGTGCCATGACAGGTTCCCTTACGTTCTGAGTGCACACAACTAACAAAAGAACAAAAAGGCACTCTAACCCTAACCCATGTGCCAGACTTAGGTACCCCTAGTAAATACTAACAACCAATTCGATTCCGTTTCCTGATTTACAAACATTCGTGTTCAATTTAAGATTCGGGTTGATAAGAACTGGTGAGAACAGATATATTTCTACTGAAATTCCTTCTCTTTAGAGCTGATGGCTCCCACGTGTCCGGTGATGACCCTCGCGTGACCAATGTTTAGTCTACATTACTTTAAGTGACCAACCTTTGGGCCAGTTATTTCCTCAATTTCAACTCTCCCTGCACTTTCTGTCTCCCTGGTGTGCCGCCTGCTTAAAATTAGCTAGATAGCTGAGACTAAATTACCAAGGACGCTTGGAATTCAAGAGTTTGTTAAACGCTACCATTTTCAGGAGACGTTTTGGAATCCAGAAATTGCTACGACGCCATAAAGCAACTGACGCCTGTCGGGGTCGGAATTCATTCTGCTGGTGTGTCTTTGGACCCCCTTATTCTATAACGACGACTTCTAATTGAAATATACTGAGATGTCAAGCACTTGTCGCTATGGTTTAAGTGGGAGATGAAAGACAGGAAGTCTGCCATCACTAAATTCTTTGTAAAAAAACAAAGACTCATTTTAACAAAGCCATATCATTTTTACGTACAGTACATCACTTAAAAATGTCTCGTTACTAACATGTCACAAGGATTGAGATTGAAATCCAACAACTAACTCAACGCTTAAAATAAAATCACTTATAAGTAAAAAAAAACTGTATAAAATATCTTTTTTTGATCCTTATCTCCTAAGAAAGGTAACAAAGTCACTAAGACGGAAGGGGTTACTCTGTGTGAAAGAATATGAAAAAAAAATGTTAAGGTGAGAGAAAAATAAAAGAACAGGGATTTAAGTGATTTGTTTTTTGTTTAGCGTCAAATCAATACCTTTGAGTTAGCTGGAATATATATAGACGTTTTGGAATCCAGAAATTACCCCCAGTAAATACTAACCACCGATTCGATTCCGTTTCCTGATTTAAAAACATTCGAAAATATGGAAACTCAGCTCTCCAATTAACAATTCCGATCGATTATCCGTTACATCGTATAATGACGAAATCTAAATATTTTCTACGCAATTTAAATTTATTTATTTGAATTTAAACTCATTTTGGCGATAGTAATAGTTTTAATAATACAAATCTTACTACTTAATAAATATCAGGTAGAGGAATATAACAGGTGTATACATAACTTTCCCAAGAGTAATTTCGTATAATTGAACATAGCAAAACCATCCGAATTGGAACACGGCTCTCCGATTAAACATTCCTAGTCATTATCCATTACGCCACCCGCACATCCAAGCTTGCAGCACTTAGTAATCCCAAGATGTCACCCTTTTAAACATTTGCCATACTCGATGTTGCTTAACTTCGTATAATGAAGATAGAAAGCTTGGAGAATATATAAAGAATTCAACTGGTTTGGGATCTCGACTCTCCAATTAATACTTCCATCAATTACATCACTCGAACTTCTAAGTTTACAGTACTAGGTATTTCCAAACGGTAACCCGTCTAGATATTGGCCATTCTCGAAGTTGCTTAACTTCGTATAATGAGGATAGAAGGCTTGGAGAATATATAAGGAAATCAACTGGCTTGGGAATTCGGCGCTCCCCTTAACAATTCCCATCTATTACACAACTCGCGCATCCAAGCTTATAGCACTTGATATTCCCAAGCAGTTACCCTTCCAAGTACTGGCCATTGTCGATGTTGCTTAACTTCGTATAATGAGGATAGAAAGCTTGGAGAATATAAGGGAAGCAACTGAACAAATTCTGATCCATTACCACACTCCTTCATCAAAGCTTGCAGCACTTGGTAATCCCAAGCACTCACTCTTCTAGTTACTAGCCATTATCGATGTTGCTTAAATTTGTATAATGAAGATAGAACTCTTGGAGAACATATAAAGAAATCCACTGGCTTGGAAACTCAGCTCTCCAATTAACAATTTCGATCCATTATCCATTACATCAATCGCACATCCAACCTTACGGCAACAGTCACCCTCCCAAATTCTGGCCATTTTCAATGTTGCTTAACATCGTATAATGAGAAGATAATGCTTGTAAAATATATAAATAAATTAACTGGCTTTGGAACTCATCTCTCAATTAAGACTTCCAATCAATTATCCATTACACCACTTGTACATCCAACCTTACAGCACTTGGTATTCCCTTCTAGATACTGGCCATTATCGATGTTGCTTAACTTCATATAATAAAGATAGAAGAATGGTGAATATATAAAGAAATCAACTGGCTTTGGACCTCGAAACTCCACTTACCAATTCCGATTCATTATCCCATTCGCACATCCTACCATACTGCATCTGGTATTCCCAAGCAGTCACCCATCTAGATATTGGCTATTGTAGATATTGCTTAACTTCGTATAATGATAATAGAAGGCTTGAAGAATATACAAAGGAAGCAACTGGCTTTGGATCTTTACATTCAAATTAACAATTCTGATCCATTATCTATTATATCATTCGTATATCCAAGTTTACAGCACCTGGTATGCCAAAGCTCTCACCCATAAAGTTATTAACCATTCTCGACGTTGCTTAACTTCAGTGATCGTACGGGTAGTTTGTAAGCGCTGAAATTAAGAAGACAGAAGATATACGATTGATATTACATTTAAATTATTAAAGTTTGAATTGATTAGAAAGCAAGAAACCATAAAATAAATCTACAACCGAGAAGTGCGTGAGAAGAAACTGTTAACAGAGAACTTACGGTTACATTTAACCATTTCAACTTTTTTTAATGGTACGTCTTTTCCCGTCATCAGGTAAATATTTGACATTGATTAAAATTTTACGTTCCAATGCCACACTACAATATAGGCTTGTAACGGACACGTTTTTTTTTAAATCAAATTCACCCCATGCAAAGCCACTAAGACCCAAGAGTTTACTGGGTGTGGAAGAATTAGAAAACAGAAACATTACAAAACAGTGGAAACAATAGAAGTGTAATCAAGAGCACAGTAGTTGGCGATTGACATTGTATTTAAATTTTTGACGATTAAAAATTGACTGGAAAGCATGGAGAAGGAAGAGAGGTCCGCTGGTAAGAAGTACGAGAACGACACTGTTAGGATAGAACTTACGGTTATATTTAGCCAATTCATTTGTAAATTGATGGGATGTTGTCGCCAGTCTAGTACTGTGCGATATTCGTAAAGTCTAGGTAACATAACAAATAGCTTCTTTGAAGAGGCAACATTACGGTGGTGTGAATGTGAATGAAGCCGAGATGCCAGCTCAAGACCAATAATATCACTGATACTTTGGATTTCATCAGAGAGCTCTAGATAAATAGCAGGAGCACTGGACCATATGTGGCAGCAATATTGTAAGCATGGGAGAGTGCCAGACTTATAAATATATGATAGATTTGGGGAAGAAACATTGTCTAGCATGATAGAGGGAATCAACATTTTTAGCAGCAGATCTAGTAATATATTATTTCTACTTCATATCAGACTAGCAGCATGGCCCAGCGTTGGCCGTGCTTGATTCAAAAATCGTACGACTCATACAGCAATCGCTATCACTTGACTTAAAATATTTTTGCCCTTCCTTGCCTTTAAAGGAGTGCCCTTTGGCGTGCTGATGTTGCTACATGCCTTACTTCTTGCCTATCTCACACTGCGAATTTTTCTAAGCTCTATACTAAACATTAAATCTGTTACGAAAAAAGAACTAAACAAAATGAACACAAAACGATCAGCTTTAAAAAAGGACTCGTAACTGGAAAAACCGAATGAAAAAAGAATGTTAACAACAAATACTTTTTTTCACCCTACCTAGTTCTGCGGAATCAGAATAAGCGTTGTGTTTAAGCAAGCGAATGAGCCAATTGGAGTAAAGTGCCATGCAGATTTAAATTTTTCCCACTTGTGTCGAATGCAGCTATCGATGTTTTTGCATGCTAGCATGCTAGTTAACATTCGTGTCAGTCAGCTGTTGGCTCTCACGCTGGCCAATAGAATCTTCCTGCCTATTCGTGGCAGCCAGCTATAGGCTCTTACTCTGGCCAGTAGAAAATGGCCGCAAACTACATGAAAACTGCCGTAGAAGCATGAAAAAAATCGATTATTTCTACTATCGATGGGAGTTGGGAAATGCAAAAGTCGGTCTTGGCCTTCCTGCTAACTTGGAGCATGTGCATGTAAATTTGGGTGCAAATACGTCGAAAATTGCGGTCGTGCATTCGTTAAACACACACACACACACAGAGAAAGACACACACACACACACACGCACACACATCCTGCCTTTTATAGATAGAGATGAGAAGGTTGGCCCGAGGCTAATTTAAAATTCTGACAGTGAGACGATAATTCTTTCTTAAAGAAAAAAGAAAAAGAAAAGAAAAATAGGAAGAGTGGGATTAGCGCTACATACGCTTTTTATAATTCTCCACAATTACTTTTACATTTTCTCAAATTGGATTGAACTGGTTTATTTAAAGTCCCCCATTTAACAATTCAGAAACCTCTTTTAATGAGCAATTTGTATGGCGTACCTACCTTGTCGGTGACAGGGAAACAATTAAAATGACATTTTTCTTCAAAGATTTGACAGTTGTTTGTAAACGGATAACTAGATGGTTCGTCGCACGTTTGTCATACATACTGACAGTGGGCTGGTTGGTTTAACCTTCATTTGCTGTACAAAAAAAAAAAAGTTTATCCTGACACTGAAAAATAGTGCTTGAATTTCATAGCTGTGTTGTTATATCCTGCTATGGCAACAGAAAACAACTTTTAGTGAAATTAACAAGGATGTTAGAATTTAAAAGGCATTGAAAAAGACTGTAATGTTAAAGGAATTAACATTAATAATGCTGAAGTTTAAAACTTTACATTCTGAGGGGCTACAGACAAGAAAAAAGAGAAATGTAACACTCTGTATTCTCTAGTAACAAGCGGCTGTAATTCTTAAACAGTTTAACAAAAGATGCCTTCCAGAAACTAGGTAACGTATTCGTCTTTAGGTGCCTATCATGACTCTCCACAACTTCCTATCCTTCATAGCTCTTAAATGTCGTTATGTTATTTTTCCTAAACCTGTTTCGCCATCCATTTACTAACTATAGTGATTTTGTAAGCATAGCTTAGATATGGCACAAGGCCGGAGGTAAAGGGTCTCATTGAACTCATTATTCAGTCGTAATTCATCTGGAGAGAAAAGCTTGCTGACAATTACAACACGTCGAGGTGCCCCAAGCTCACTAAGTAAGCTATACGTTGTTTTATTTGTCTCACTTGCCTTCTACTTAGCCCGTGAGTATCAGATTCTCCAAGCCGCCCTTCCTTATTACGAGCCCCAGAAAAATCAACTATCTCTTCCCGATGTTAAGTATCAGTTAGTCAGTTATGAGCCATGCATGATACACGCTTAAGCGATCATGTATCTTTCGATACATGACTGACGAGGCAGATTTCTTCGGTAGACCTGTTGCCACCCAAAGCTATAGAACCCAGTCTGTCCTGCCATTTACTCATAGCTGGTTGGGGAGAAGTGGATTCATACCTTTCCCAAGGGTATTAGCACGGATATGAATCTAATGGATTCGAATGGAATTCGAACTCGGCTCTCCGGTTCAGTTATGTGCCATGCGTGATACCCGCTTAGGCGATTATGTATCTTTCGATACATGACTGGCGAGGCAGATTTTTCCCGTGGTAGTTTGCCAATTCTTTCTGCGGTAGACCAGTTCCCATCCAAGGCTATAGAACCTGGTCTGCCCTGCTACTTACTCATAGAAAAAGAGCATTCATACCTTTCCCAAGGGTATTAGCACGGAAATGAATGTAATGGATTCGACTGGAATTCGAACTCGGCTCTTTGAATTTTCAATCCGAGCCGCTATCCATTACTCCACCGTAAGTATAGGTTGTCCTTTTTGCTTCCATAGTCTAAAACCTCGTCGATATTGAAAAGTTTGGTCTATGGTATTCTCAGTATCCTTCTGTAGAACCAGATTTCTGTTCCTTCAAGTCTCTTCATCATTTTTGAGGAGATTGTCCAACATTCTCTGCCCTACAGGAGGACACTTTTTACTTTTTATTCCATTTCTTAGGACATTTTTGGAATGTATCTTTGACTATCCCAATACGACTTCGGATTTCGATGTCACACTTTCAGTCCCCTGTTAATTACTTAAATTTCTGATGTCTCCGATGTGCAATTCGCACTTTGTGCTCATCTTTTTACTAACAACCACGGATTCTGTCTTCATTTTTAATCCTTTCTACTTGCTTTCCTTTAGTACTTTCTGTGGGAGCTTTTGTAGTTTTATTTCCGTGTCTGCCAACAAAACTACCTCATTTTGTTATGATTTTACCCGCCAATAATAAATCCTGGTAGGACATCTAATTCTCTCCGAATCGCCTCGTCGTATAGGTTAAATAAGTCCGGCAAGAAGATAAACCCTTGTCTTACACCCGTTTCTATTTTTGTATATCTGCTGAACTAATTTTTATCCCTATGCAAGTGGTTTGTCTTTTTATCTCTCCTAAGCCTTGCTTCGTCATCCATTTACACAAGGTCACTAAGTATGATATGTTTTGTTTTCTTCTGTTTCTCTTGCTTTCAAACGTTCCCGTGAGTATCAGATTTCCCAAGCTCTCTTTCCTCGTTATTTGCTCTAGAAATGTCAACTGTCTCTTCATGTATAAGATGTCCATTTTCTATAAACCTTTGTCGATGCTCATATGTTATGTCCATGGTATTTTCAGTATCCTTCTGCAGAACCAGATTCCTTTTGCTTCAACTCTTCTCCATCTTTGAGGAGATTGCCCAGTATTCATTGCTGTAGATGAAGGCAGATATCACGTAACACTTCAGTACTCTTTTTCTTGTTTCTAGAGAAATTTTGCTATTTCTCAATCTGCTTAGCTTTTGGAATGTTTTCTTGACTATCTCAATAAGTCTTTGGATTTCGCAGATATTTAAATTTTCATGCTTCTTTGATTTTGGTATCTCTGATCACAAAGCAGTTCAGCTATCTTTTCTTTGTTTCTAATGGAATTTTTCTTTTTCTTAATACTTTGTTTAGCTTTTAGAAGGCATCTTTCTTTATCTATCTTTCCTTTTCCTGTAAGAAAATTGTCCAGTATCCATTGTCCTATAGAAAGGTTGATGTTAGCTAGCAGTTGAGCACTATTTTCTTTGTTTCTAACAAAATGTCCCTGTTTCTTAATATATTGCTTGTCTTTTGGGAGGTATCTTTCCAAATCCTAAAGTACATGTACTTCTTTTAATATTTGCTTCCAGAAGTCAAATTTTCTATTTTCTTTAAAACCTACCAGTTGCTTATGTGCTCTATCCATGGTATTCTCGGTATCCTTTTTATAGAATCATATCTCTGATGACTCAAGTCTTCTCTTCATCTTTGAGAAGATTTTCCAGCACTCACTGCCATACAGGAGGGCAGATATCACGTACCAGTTTAGAACTGTTTTCTTTGTTTCTAGAGAAATTTTTACCGTTTCTCAGTCTGGTTATCTTTTGGAATACTTTCTTGGCTATCTCAATACGCCTTTGGACTTCCCAGTTTTTCTATTTCTTAATACTCTGCTTAGCTTTTGAAATGCATCTTTGACTATCCCAATACGCCTACGGATTTCAGTGTCACACTTTCCGTCCTCTATATCCTTAGAAACAAAGAAAAAACATATATGCATTATCTACTTTCCCATATAGCAGTAAAAACAAGACAATCTCCTGATAAATGAAAATGAGACTTGAAGCGACTGTCACTTGCTTCTACCGAGGGATGTAGAAAATTTGATAGAAAAACCCGAAAATAAACATAAAAAGCGTAAGATGTCTTTCAGAAACTAGGCAAAGTATTAAGAGATAAGAAAAATGCCATTAGAAGCAAAGTAAAATTAGCGAGTACTAGTTTCCTAATACCGGGTGTAACAGCAAAATTGTCCAAATCGTGTAATAGCAAAACTTTCCAATTTTTAGATAAACTTTGAACTGTTGTACCTTAGAAATGATTAAAGATATCTTACTGGAATTCTCCGAGATTCTTATAACTCTATTGGGTAATAAGAATGTATAATTACTCTCCAAGCTTAACATAAGAGCTGTGATGAAATCGATCATATAAATAAATGACAATAGGAAAACTGTAGTTATTGCTGACGCGTTTCTTCCAATGTGGACTTTCTCTAAGCAAAGAGCGAAATGAATTTAATTAAAGAAAGTAACTAATAATAACAAAAAAAAAAGAATGTTCTTAGCAACTGGAGGAATATAGATAACGCTATTTTCATATTCTTAAATGAAAATAATGTCAGATATTTTCACGTGTAGAGAATATTGTCATTATAGCAGTGTTGACGGATTCAAACATTTTCTTTTGATTTTACGATATTGTTGTCTAGGTTTGTTTGTGAGAGCAGTAATTTTTTTTAAGCAAGGCGAAATAGTGAAAAAGCCTGGTGCGTAGATTAATATTTGGGTAATATTCTATGGCGGCACTCTCTAGAATTTTCCTTCTGAGTGAGTTATTTTTTCTTTCTTTTTTTCTTTTTTTTTCGTTTTTAGCTGAATAACCCTAAGCGTTTCTCGGCGATTCTTACGGCAAATTGTATCAAAATTGCTAAATATCTTTTCTGAAAACCTGGAAAATATAACTTATATATATATTTTTTGTATTTTTTTGTATTTTTTTTTTTTAAATATTAAACATTTTGTGGGTTGGACAATTATCTCATGCTGTTACACTGTTTGGACAGTTTTGCTGTTACACCCGATATATAATATTCTTTTCGACAGTGGATGTTGGGCAATTTCTTCCCAGGTGATCAAGAGATTTTCACTAACGACTGCTGAATATGCCATAAACTAAACATCTGAGAAAAAAAATAAAATAAAACAGATTTATATCCGAAGATCCGTGTTCCAATTCCGGTCAAGGTCATTATATTCACTTACGCGTATATACTCTTGGGAAAGATATGAATACACATCTTACCTTCCCCATGTATGGGTCAAGTAGTAATACTTGTATCACTAAATCATAATTATTTAAAAAAATTCTTACAATCTAATAATGTTACCTGGCTTTAAATAACCTACAAACGGTTGATAAACCGTAAAAACGAATCAATCAGTCAATGAAATACTCATTAGTTACACAGGCATGGCATTTATAATTATTTACATTCTCTGGTATATAGATGTATAGAATCTACTGTGGCCACAAAGTGAGAGATCAGTTTATATTTTGTTTTTAATGTAGTGTTGATCCCCCACTTTATATCCACATTTTAATTTTTTTATTCATCTATTTCTGATTAGGTATTATCAACTCTCCCCCCAGCTATGGGTTAAGTGACAAGACTTGTATCACTAAATCATTATTATCTAAAAAAAAAAAATCCTTAGTATCTAAAAATATTTTCTGGCTTTAAATAACCTGCAAAGGATTGATGAGCCGTAGAAAACAAATCAATCAATCAATGAAATACAGATTATGTACAGAGGCATGTCTTTTAGATTTATTTAAATTCTCTGGAATATAAATGGATAGAAACTAATCTGGCCATAAAGTGAGAGATCAGTTTATATATTGATTGTAATATAGAATTGATCCCCCACTTTATATCTACATTATAATTTCTTGTTTGTTGATAAGCCGTAGAAAACAAATCAATCAATCAATGAAATACTGATTATCTACACAGGCATGTCGTTTAGATTTATTTAAATTCTCTGGAATATAAATAGATAGAAAGTACTCTGGCCACAAACTGAGGGATCAGTTTATATATTGATTGTAATACAGAATTGATCCCCCACTTTATATCTACATTATACTTTCTTGTTTGTTGATAAGTCATAGAAAACGAATCAATCAATGAATGAAATACTGATTATCTACACAGGCATGTCTTTTAGATTTATTTAAATTTTCTGGAATATAAATGGATAGAAACTACTTTGGCCATAAAGTGAGAGATCAGTTTATATATTGATTGTAATATAAAATTGATCCCCCACTTATGTCCACATTATCATTTCTTGTTTGTTGATAAGCCATAGAAAACGAATCAACAATGAATGAAATACTGATTTAGCTACACATGCATGTCTTTTAGATTTATTTAAATTCTCTGGAATATAAATGGATAGAAACTAATCTGGCCATAAAGTGAGGGATCAGTTTATATATTGATTGTAATATAGAATTGACCCTCCACTTTATATCCACATTATAATTTCTTGTTTGTTGATAAGCCATAGAAAACGAATCAATCAATGAATGAAATACTCATTTAGCTACACAGGCATGTCTTTTAGATTTATTTAAATTCTCTGGAATATGAATGTATAGAATGGCCATAAAGTGAGGGATCAGTTTATATATTGATTGTAATATAGACTTGATCTCCCACTTTATATCCACAAACCGTAGAAAACGAATCAACAAATCAATGAAACACTGATTAGCTACACAGACATGTCTTTTAGATTTATTTACATTCTCTGGAATATAAATGGATAGAACCTACCGTAGCCCCAAAACCTAAAAATAGTTTCAGGCTTTAAATAACCTGCAAAGTGTTGATGCGCCGGAAAAAAACAAATTAGGCATTCAACCCACGTACTACAACGATAGCTGCAGTGATGAAACTTGGGCAGATAACTTGACGGAGCCCCTCCCAATTTACGCCTGAGTTGAATACAAATCTTTACATTTCCAAGACTTATTACCACTAGTCTGCAATTTATGCGCTCTCTTGGGCAAGATGGGTTCATGCCTTTTTCTGTAATGCGAATGAAACAGTATCGAGAAGGTTTCCGCACCAAAATCCATGCCGCTTATTTTGGATGTAAAGATGCCTGCAGTGACCGAAATTTTTAATGTGGGTTTGTTTTGCTTTTTTTTTTAATATTTCTTACTTTAACAAAAGGTTCCATCTTATGTTTCTGTTGATCCGTGAAAACCACATCGCGTTAGATTTCGTAAAGACCTAACTTACGAATTTAGCAATTAATACTTGCATTTTTAAGACGAAATTTGCCACATTTATGCGCGCAAAAAAAGGACTTTTTCCCCCTTGAGGCTGCTATTATTTTAACTACCTTCACTCCTCGATAATGTTCCTTCTTTTAAAAAGCGATGACTAGAATTGTAATAAAACCTAAACACATGAAAGTGACTTTATACATTTTCGTTGCTTTTGAGAATTGAAAATAAAAATAATAAACACTATTTATTACATTGTTTATTGGAATGTTTGGTAAAACATTGGCTAATTTGTTGTTGATTCGAACTTTATAAAATGGTAAATAATAAGGATTTCTTTATAGTTAGTTCTCATGTTTTAATAATTTAGTTTTTTTTTTTAATTTATGAATAAAAAATTGTTTCCACATTTATTTATTTATAAATTGGTAAATGATAAATATTGCATTGCATTAATTTTAATTGTATTACTTTTTAGAATTTTGTAAATATAAAATCATTCTTGCAAATAAAAAATCTTATCAATAGTGTTTATTTTATTTTATTTTTTTGTTTTTGTAAATTCTCATAAATAAATAAAAAAAAAATTCACTTTCAGCAGAAGTATATCACCGATTTTTAAAACAATAAATATTACGGAGAACAGAAAGATGTTAAAATAATAGTGGAGTTTAGGGAAAAACTGTCCTTTTATATATATATATATATATATATATATATATATATATATATATTTCAGGTGCAAATCTCTAAGTTAGCACAATATTCTTTGTTGCGTGAACGCTCCGCCCATACAATTCTCAGCATGCTTCTGTAGGAGCAAATCTCTGTTGCTTCAAGTTTCCTTGTCCAACATTCACTGCCATATAAGAGGATTGATATTACATAACTGCCCAACACTATTCCATTGTTGCTTAAACACCACTCCATAGACTTCTCAGCATCCTTCTGTGGGACCACATCTCTGTTGCTTCAAGTGTCCTTGTCCAAAATTTACTGTCAAATAAGAGGATTGATATTACATAATTTTTCAGCTCTCTTTACTTTCTTGCTTAGACGGTCCATCGACAGAATTCCCATCATCTTTCTGTTGCCTCAAGTTTCCTTGTCCAACATTCGCTGCCATATAGGAGGATTGATATTACATAATTGTGCAGAACTTGCTGACAACATTTTTTGTTTCTTACTATCTTCGGCTATTCTTCGAATTTCGATGTCACATTTTTCACTTCTATTAAAACTCATTCCAGATACTCTTCTGTGCTTGTTTTCGCCTGTCATCTGCAATTCGTAATTGGAATTTCGGATTTTTTTCTCTTGCTGACAAACATATAGAGTCTTCTTAGAGTTGACAATTAGTCTTTTCTTCTCACTTTCCTTTACCGATTTTTCCTGGAGGTCTTATATTTTTTTTTACTGTATTTCAACATCATCAACACAGTGCTACCAAACATTACGAAGGAATAAATATAGTTAAAATGATAGCAGTGACAACGGAAAACATCCTTTTGATCCAAGTTTACCCGAAATATTATTATTATTATATGCCTTATCATTCAGAGCATTTCGCCGATTAGACCTGGGTTCGAATCTCACAGTGCTTGATTTGTTAAAACAGTAACTGCTTAATATATTAGGTTTGTGCAAAAATAATGACGTAATAATGTCGTCTTTTGACGTAACGTCAAAAAACGACATTATTACGTCATTATTTTTGCACCAACATAATATATTTGGAGTGTGAATGCAATTTGGTAGAGTAAAAAGCTAGCACCAAGTCAAAGGTCGAGTGTTTGATTGTACGGACTTTTTTCCACTACTGATCACGTCAGATTATGCGCTCCAGAAACAGCATATATATATATATATATATATATATATATATATATATATATATATATATATATATATATATATATATGTATTCGCTTCCAGCGTCTCGTATGCACGAGTTTGTCGTTCCTTGGAAATCTTCCATGCAAACAATAAAACAGACTATCAGTTTTTGCTATGTCCGTGTATTGCTTAATATATTGTAATATAATCGTCTTCTTTGATGATGGCTTGTGTAAGACGAAAGCTTAGATAAGATTAAAAATATGTATCAATATTGTGATTTTCTTTCTTCGTTTAATGATAATGTTATTAAGCTTATCAGACGATATGAAAAGAATTTACATAAAATAAATAGACAAAACTTGTCTATATTATTTAATGAAACATGCATTAATGAAAAAATGCTGCCTAAATACACCCAATTTAAATTGCGTAATCCAGCAGCACACCAAACTATCAAAACTTGGAATTAGAAATGTAGCCTTGTGAAAAGGCAAATTGAAATAACCAAAGAAAAATTTAACAGCAATAAACAGGACATCTACGATAAGCTAAAAGATATAACTACTCCGGACCAACTGGATGGAAATTGGGCATAGAATCACGGAAATTACCAACAAATATGAAACTCAACACCGGTTTAAAATTATAAAAAACTGAATGCATACAAAGGTACTATCACTCTTCCTAACAAAAAAAACTTATCAATTCATTAACCTTTCCAACTATGAACTGACTAAGCACCAAATAGAATTGCTTAACCTTGGGCCTAACTTTTCTATATTATTCAATGAAACATGCATCAATATATATATATATATATATATATATATATATATATATATATATATATATATATATATATATATATATATATATATGTGTGTGTGTGTATGTGTGTGTGAAAATATTGTAGAAAATAGGAAAGAAACTGGTTTGGTAAATAATCCAAAGTTCCTTAGTATTTTTGTTATTATTTTTAAAAAATAGTGCTCGATACGAAAGTAGAGCATAAATATAATTATTCATTTAAAAATATGATTCCAACTCGCATTGGAACCATATTTTTAAATAAATAATTATATATACATATATATATATATATATATATATATATATATATATGTGTGTGTGTGTGTCTGTGTGTGTGTGTGTGTGTGTTCAGTGATGATATATATCAATCCTTTATGAGCATTCGATTAATTAATGATGATTAATTAAAGCTATGATTAATTAGTGATGAATATGTGATTTCGTTTATGATCGATTTCATCAGGATTCTTCGATTAAGCTTTGAGAGAAATTATACCTTCTTTGTGCTCAAAGTACAGTCCAGTAGTGTTATAAAGACACTCAGAGAATTCCAGTAAGATATCTTTAATCATTTCTAAGATACAACGTTTCAAAACTTAATCTAACAATTGAATAATTTTGTTGTTACACGATTTTGGCAATTTTACTGCTACACCCTCTGTGTGTATATATATATATATATATATATATATATATATATATATATATATATATATATATATATATTTCCTAATATATGTAAGGATAAAGTCGAATAAGATTGTAAATTTAATAAACTACAGTATCCCTAAGCAATGTACTCCGGCCAAACTTTGATAAAATTGTGATTAAAAAAAACGAATACGTATACATTACTCTTGCCCTGAAGAGAACAGGATTTTTTCTCCCTTTCTCTTTATTTCGCGATAATTGTTCATTTAGATTCTATCACTTCTTGTGTATCATCGTCGCCCATTGTCCTAAAACCTTAGCTCCTTTGTGCAATGCCAACATAGAAAAACTTATCCACATTATTGAGTTTCCATTTGTTTAGTGTCATGGCTACTTAAATGTTTTCATTCTGTATTCAGAATGTAATTTCCTTGGACCTGTTTCCGACTTTGAGATAAGAAACACTTGATACTGCTCATATAATTTACTTATATCCAGAAAACTGTACATTCACAACACATTTTGAAGGATTCTTTTTCTTTTTGCAAATTGACCCATACACTCTAATATACCGGCGGTGAACAGCCATATTTATTTACTAAATCTAACCAATCCTGGTAAAAGGCAATGATAAAAGAAGACCCAATATTGACGGTTTCTTGACAGTTTCAATGAATTTGAACATATTTTCGACTCGTTTAACATCAGAAAATTCAATCATAGCCCTCCACAACTTCCAATTCTTTGCAAATTGACCGACACACTCTAATATAGCGGCGATGAAAAGCCACGTTTATTTACTAAATCTAACCAACCCTGATAAAAGAAAACACAATATTGGCGGTTTGTTGACATTTTCGATGTATTTTAAGACATTTTCGACTCGTTAAATATCAGAACATTCAGTCATAGCCCTCCCTAACTTCCAATTATTTGCAAATTAATCAATACGCTCTAATATACTTGTGAATATTTATTTACTAAATCTAACTAATCCTGGCAAAAGTCAATGATAAAAGAAAACGCAATATTGACGATTTATTGACAGTTGCAATAATTTTTAAGACCCGTTTAATATCAGGACATACGATTAAGGCTCTTCACATCTTTCTAATTTTTTTATAAATGACCAGTTTACACAAATATACTGTGTATGTGTGAATAGTTATTGTTAATATATTTCTATATTTCTCAGATGATGTGTTATGTACACGATTTACATTGTTCAGACTATCATCCTCATCTTTTTTGCCATATTTATCAGAACGTTTCGGCCGTTGTACGCTCCGGCCGTCTTCAGGTGGTTGGAATGTCGAACTGAACCATTTATTTCGCTCACTGAGGTAGACTGTTCTAGTTCCACGTGCCATGTCTAATGGATGTCAATTATCAGTGATCAACTGTTAATTTGCCTCTCCAACTTCTCCACCGCCTTAACCGGGTATTGAACTCACACTCTTTGGGTCCTGTCACTGGATCTAACTAACGCCTTTATGCACTGTGCCATGTGTCCTTGTGTGTGAATTTCTGGGTATTATAAACCTAATATCTTCAGAAACCATTTTTACCAGTGCTCACATTGCAATTTTTGCTGTTATCATTGCATGTTTTTTAACAAAGCTCACATTCAATTTTTTGTTGTTGTTACTATTGCTTTTCTCTGGCACTCCTTATTACTGTTTCTCATATTGTATTTATTTCTATGCTTGGTCGGCTCAGGAGATTTTTGTGGACTAGCATATGTGCTGATTCCTTAAGTTTACGAATTTTCCAATGATGTTCTTTGTCTAGTTATTGTTATTTATTAAATGTAACTAATGTTGGTACAAGTCCATCATAAAAAGGAACACAATATTGACGATGATTTCTTCACCGTTACAATATATTTTAAGACATTACCAACCCATTTAATATCAGAACATGCGATCATAACTCTCCACAACTTCCTATTCTTAGCAATGTCTGTCTTTTCACTCTCCTTCCCAGTACCTGTATTGCCATCCATTTATACAAGCACTTTTCTTTCTTGCCTTCAATGTGTCCTGTGAATGTTACATTCTTTAAGCCTACTTTTCTCTCTCAGAAAATGCAGCTGTCTAATTCTGATTCGAAGAATAATAATGGTAACGGTAATAATAGCCGTTTCCTTGTAAGGAAATATTTGACGTTCATTGACTACGCAGACAGTATTAATGAGGGTTGACATTTTTTTTAAACTTTCTAGTAAAATATGTTTTCAGGAAAATAGGTTTCTCAAATTCACTAACTGTTATAGCTCTTTCCAGTATTAACCTTTCTAATCTTTTGTTCGAAATAACGTGAAAGAACATATTAATTATGTCATTAAATCCATTTTATGGCTGTTGTAAGTCCTCAAGTTATATGATTTTAGTTGTTGCGTAAAGCACTTTTTTATATAGCGCCAGTGAAGGATTTTCGAAAAGCCTGGTTCTCGCTATGTCCTGCAATCTTCATTCACTCAAAGCCATTTCTTATACTGGAATCTGAGAAAGGGTGTTTATACAGCTGTCAGTTTAGCTATTGCTATAGTGTAACACAACTATTCTATAATTAATAGACTCTCCCACTTATAATAAGTATGAGTAGTAAGAGTAACGAGTCAGTCGCTCAGTGGGTCGGTCGCTCAGTCGATGTCGGACGACCGTTAGTCGGATACTAAAGTATCAGCGACCACAACTAGATTTCTCTGCGTCATTACCTATTATATCAAATTCCTAACGTTTTGTACATCGAACCTATTTTAGGACCGACTTAGTAGAAATACAAGCCTCCACTGTGAAACCACTCCATAACAGCTATTTCTATATAACTTTGGTATCGCGCAGGGCATCCACCTGAAAGTCTCGATCAGATCTTTCTTGGGAGACTTGATAGATGATGTTGATTTGTTTTGTTCAAGATTATTTTCATTCAAAATATCAATATCTATATCATCAGCATAGGTCTCTCAACATCAGTACACTGGCTTTTCTAGCTGTAGATTAGTTTGGAAACGCTGAAATGAACAACGTCCATTTCTTCACACTGGTGTTTGTAACTGTGCAGAGCATATTCCAGGAAGAGGTTAAATAGTTTTTGCATTATTTAAATTTTAAATGATTCGATCTCGATTTTTTCCAGACATCTAGGACATTTTGTAGTAAAGCTATCGCTTTGTTTTCTTTCTGTGGCCATAAAAAGGCTAACAATCAAGACATTGTGATTAAAACTGATAAAGAATGGTCTTCTTTTTGTGGTCATATAAAATATTATGGTGAAACACACCTATTCTATAGTTAATAGACTTTCCCACCTAATATAAGTAGGAATAGTAAGAGAAACAAAGGTCAGTCGATGTCGGACGACCGGCTGTACGATTGAACTCTCAGCCTTCGGGTGGGGATGAACCCGAACGAGGCTACACCGAAGGGCGGAGTATCGTTCGGGGAGGTAAACCGACCCTGAACCAGTTTATACGGGTTCAAAGGGTATATTTTTGGCCTAGCCCACGGGCTCGGAGGTCCCACGTTAAACCGGCCTTGTGCCACATGATACCCTAGTCGATGTCGGACGACAGTCAAACTCTCTGCCTTCAGGCAGAGAGGAGCCCGGACGAGGCTATGCCGAAGGGCAGAGTTTCATCCGGGGAGGTAGACAGACCCGATCCCGTTTATGTGTAGTCTACGGGGATTTTTTTGCCGAGCCTACGGGCTCGGGAACCCCACATTAAATTCGGCCTTGTGCCACATGTAACTGGGTGGGGCAGTTACTAAATAGCGTCAATGTCAGACGACTGTAATCGACAGTTAGCCGAATACTAAAGTATGAGCGACCACAACAAGATTACTCTGCGTAATACCTATTATATCAAGTTCCTAACGTTTTGTACGTCGAACCTATTTTAGGACCGACTTAGTACAAATACAAGCCTCCTCTGCGAAATAACTCCACAACATAAAAGCAAACAGGCAATACATTAGAATTAAACCCTGACAAAAATGGTTTTCTTTTTGTGGTCATATAAAAGCAAACAGGCAAGACCTTGAGATTAAAGAAAAAAAATGGTTTCTCGGTAATATGGCAGTGTAACCAGATCAAAATATTTGTTATAGAGAAACTACGTAAATATAAGGTTCTTGTCTTTCATTTTTTCTTTCTTTTTCTTTGTTTCTTTCTTTCTTTTTTCTTTTTTTGTTTCTTTCTTTTTCTTTCTTACTCTTTCTTTTTTCTTTCTTCTTTGTCTTTCTTTTTTGTCTTTCTTTTTTCTTTCTTACTTTCTTTTTTTTTCTTTCTCTTTCTGTCTATCTTTTTTCTTTATTTATTTCTTTTTTCATCTTTCTTTTTTCTTTCTTACTTTCTTTCTTTCTTTTTCTTTTTTTTCTTTCTTTTTTGTATTTCTTTTTTTCTTTCTTTATTTCTTTTTTCGTCTTTCTTTTCTTTCTTTTTTCTTTCTTACATTCTTTTTTCTTTCTTTTTTGTATTTCTTTTTACTTTCTTTTTTTCTTTCTTTCTCCTTCTTTCTATCTTTTTTCTTTCTTTATTTCTTTTTTCATCCTTCTTTTTTCTTTTTTTCTTTCTTTCTCTCTTTTTTCCTTCTTTCTTTTTCTTTCTTTCATTCTTTCTTTTTTTTTCTTTCTTTTTTTGTTTCTTTTTTCTTTCTTTCGATCTTTCTTTCTTTTTCTTTCTTTCATTCTTTGTTTCTTTCTTCTGGCACTACGTTTCGGTGATGAAGGGCCGGGCGATGGTATATGGATGCCGTGCGCTGCCCAAAGCACGTTGCCCAACTCTCGGCCTTACCGACATGATCTAAATGAATACAGGGCATTATTTTTGCGGGGACGGCTTAGCTGCAGGAGTTACTGGAAAGTTGTCAGTATTGACAATTAATATTATATCTAAGAAAGGAAGTGGGACATGAATAATAATAATAATAAACCCCGCGAATTGTAATGTATCTTTGAAGAACTTCAAAAAAATATTAAAATACAAGATCTTGAAGTGGAAATCTCAAAAATATGACACTTTAGTATATCAGCAATTCTAGTTCTGGTAAACGTTTTGGATTGTTTGGAAAATGATCCATTAGACTCAGTGAAGGTATTCTTAATAGTCCATGATTTAGTGTAATACAAAACTTGTACTCACTAATACAGTTCACATATTACGAAAATATAAAATATGTCTGATCTTATGTTTTATGTTTTTTTTTTCGATTAGTGGAAGCTGTCATGAAACCATTCCTGAGACTACGTCTCTGGTTGGGACACGCAAAGAAATGTGTATACAACAGAAACCCAAGCAAGTAATAATAATAATAATAATAATAATAATAATAATGCCGTTTCTAACCTTAGGTCTCTAGTTGGGACCCAGAAAGGAATGTGTATACAACAGAAACTCAAGGAAATAATAATAATAATAATAATAATAATGCCCTTTCTAACATTAGGTCTCTAGTTGAGACCCAGAAGGAAATGTGTATACAACAGAAACTCAAGGAAATAATAATCATAATAATAATAATGTTTGCTCGGGACGAGTGCGGGTTTGTGTAGATTATTCACGCAAGATGTTGAGACTTCGTGTCTGGCAGTCCAATCTTGACGCCGAAGGAATAAAGAGATCGGCATGATAAGATTGAGCAATATATTCATTGGTAGATATGTCAGTAGTACAGGGCTCCATATGTTTGAAAAATGGTGTGGACCTCGGCCTGAAAGAGTCATAGAAAGCCATGAGGTCCTTATAATCTTTGCGAATTTACCGTTGATACTGACAAACATATAGAAGGTAACAGACCCGAAATTATAAGTTAACATCTAGAAAAAACAGTAAGATATATAATCCGGTGTTCTTATAGATATTTTTATTTTTACAAAATAGTGCTCAATGTAAATTTACAAAGCATTAATATTATAAATTAATTGATTTAAATTTTTTTTTTTCGCTACACAGTTCTAAATGATGAAATCGAACTAATGTTTTTAATTTAATTACAAAATTAAATTCGAAGCTTTTAGCTTCCTTTTTTGATACATGGTTAGAACTGTGTAGCGAGAAAACATATTTTAAATCAATTAATATATATATATATATATATATATATAATGATAATAATAGCAACACTAAAATCAGTATATGTGGCGTCCGAAACTGAGAAAACTATATTAATCTGCGTCAACGTGTTTCTACATATATATATATATATATATATATATATATATATATATATATATATATATATATGCGTGTGTGTGTGTGTGCGCATGTGTATTTGTATGTGTGTGTATGTGTGTGTCTATTGATAGCCAGGCCATATTTACGAAAGGGAATATTTTCCTAGATGTTAACTTATAAGAGATAGAGCGCATGTAAATATAGATATAAAGTGAACATTGAAGTCAACACTCAGAGCCGTCTCTGAGTGTTGAATGCAATGTTTACTTTATATATATATATATATATATATATATATATATATATATATATATAGATAGATAGATAGATATGTGTGTGTGTGTGTGTTATTAATGTTGTTTTTACCATGACCCATCATTTTATCTTTACTATTTTTACTATATATACTATATATATATATATATATACTACATTATTCTTTTTAGTATTATTATTATCAATATTACTTTTATTATTATTTTATTTACTTTGATTTCTGGTGTGTACACACTTCTTTCCCTGTCTCGCCCAGAGTCCTAAGGTTAGAAATGGCACCATGACATTTTCCACTGACCAATTAAAACAAAAAGAAAAGCACCCCATATTTTACATAGATAAAACCCACCGTAAGTTTTGGGCTGTACTCATGAGAATATTTTCTTTTTATTTCTTTAAGGCATGGCCTTCCAGAAATCCCTTCAATGAGTCTACTGGAATCTTTTCCAACCAATCCGAGGGCTCCAACTACAGTGGGGAATGTGATGATGCTATTTCTGATCTTAGGTGTCTGTGCGGGGATGGGAAAGAAATGAGTATATATCAGAAAAACCAAAGGAAATACAGCAATAATTATACTTAAAAAAGAAAAAGCAAAGACAAAAATAATGTATTTGACAATGCTAAAGGATATTCCGACAATATGTCTGTTTCCTTCATTTTATATTTGAAAAATTTAAATTACAAAAACATATAAATCCACAAAAAAAAATATTATAAAACTTGTAAATACTTTGTAAATTTCTATGTTTTGATGATTGAAACGTTTTTAAAATATAACTTAATGAAGAAAGACATTCTCTTGAAGTATTGTTTCACATTGTCAAAAACTGTTTTTTTCTTTTCTTAAATCGCGCTTTTCAAGTTACGTCAATCATTTTTTAATAATAATAATAATAATAATAATAATAATAATAATAATAATAATAATAATGATAAATAATAAAAATCTATCAAAATACAAAGATCTTGAAATCTCAAAAATGTGGCGCATGAGAACATTAACAATCACTGTTGTAGTTGGAGCCCTCGGATTGATTGGAAAAAATTTTTCAATAGACTCATTGAAGGGATTCCTGGTAGCCCATACCTTAAAAAAAAATGTTCTCACGAGTACAGCCCTAGATCTATGTAAGATATGTGTGATTTTTTTAAAAACTTCTCAGTGGAAAATGTCATGAAAATAGGAGTAAAAGAAGGTAAAACAACAAATAATAATAATAATAATAATAATATTAATAATAATAATAATAATAATAATAATAATAATAATAATACTGGGAATGCCCAGGAAAGAAATGAGTATATGCCAGAAAAAAACAAAGGAAATAAAGCAATAGCAATAATAATACTTCAAAAAGGAAAAGGAAAGAAAGCAAAGGGTTTCACAATATTTCGACAGTATATAGTTCTTCTTCACCTTATTAAACAACATTAAACAGAGTATTTCCGCTTTCGTGTCCTACTCTTAAATCGTCCTATTCTCTAAACTGTCCTGTTCCTGGATAAGACGATAAACTACGTCCAACAGCAAGGCCTCTGATCAGGAGTTTTTGAGGAGCGTGGAACCACCTCTTAATTGCTGGGGTTCCCAAGTGCACCCTGGCCCGGTGTAGTAGCACCTGTTATGATCCAAGCTATGGGCAAATAGTTAAGCCCCAAACTGGGATCAAAACACTATGAAAGTGTAAAAATAGATTTTAATACCAGGAATACTTTGTAAAAAATTATTACCAGCTATAATTTTTAAAAAAAAATATTAGCACCTATACATTTTTGAAAAAGTTTTTACCAGCAATAAAAAAAAAATTCTTGTCGGCAGTAAATAATTTATTGAGGTTGATATACCGTAAAACAAGCAAACAAAACATAAGCTCTAAGTGTTTGATGCGTTTTCTCGCATTGTTTACCAGTGCAAAAATTTTCCTCAAGTCAAACGACGTTTCTACAAAATCTCGTATTTGTTTAACATTTTTTATTTATACTTCTATGTAACTTTTAAACATAACTTGAGAACACACACTCCTGCTCGGTTTTTTGAACAGTGGTAGAGACTTATACTTTGTTTCCTGTTTAGGATTGGGTTTCCGGTTCCTTCTAAAGTCTATTTCAACTCTATACTTCTAACGTCTTCACCCGAACTCTGAAATTTGATTTCCTAATTATTTATTTATTTTTCTTCCTTCTCAATAGGAGTAGATAGGTTTGCCTATCGCTTGCTTCACACTCCTACCCGGTCTTTTGAACAGGGTTAGAGATTTATCCCCTGTTTCCTCTTTAGGATTGGGTTTCCGGTTCCTTCTAAAGTCTACTTCAACTCTATACTTCTAACGTCTTCACCCGAACTCTGAAATTTGATTTCCTAATTATTTATTTATTTTTCTTCCTTCTCAATAGGAGTAGATAGGTTTGCCTATCGCTTGCTTCACGCTCCTACCCGGTCTTTTGAACAGGGGTAGAGATTTATCCCTTGTTTCCTCTTTAGGATTGGGTTTCCGGTTCCTTCTAAAGTCTACTTCAACTCTATACTTCTAACGTCTTCACCTGAACTCCGAAAATTTGATTTCCTAATTATTTATTTATTTTTCTTCCTTCTCAATAGGAGTAGATAGGTTTGCCTATCGCTTGCTTCACACTCCTACCCGGTCTTTTGAACAGGGGTAGAGATTTATCCCTTGTTTCCTCTTTAGGATTGGGTTTCCGGTTCCTTCTAAAGTCTACTTCAACTCTATACTTCTAACGTCTTCACCCGAACTCTGAAATTTGATTTCCTAATTATTTATTTATTTTTCTTCCTTCTCAATAGGAGTAGATAGGTTTGCCTATCGCTTGCTTCACACTCCTACCCGGTCTTTTGAACAGGGGTAGAGATTTATCCCTTGTTTCCTCTTTAGGATTGGGTTTCCGGTTCCTTCTAAAGTCTACTTCAACTCTATACTTCTAACGTCTTCACCCGAACTCTGAAATTTGATTTCCTAATTATTTATTTATTTTTCTTCCTTCTCAATAGGAGTAGATAGGTTTGCCTATCGCTTGCTTCACACTCCTACCCGGTCTTTTGAACAGGGGTAGAGATTTATCCCTTGTTTCCTCTTTAGGATTGGGTTTCCGGTTCCTTCTAAAGTCTACTTCAACTCTATACTTCTAACGTCTTCACCCGAACTCTGAAATTTGATTTCCTAATTATTTTTATTTATTTATTTTCCTCAATAGGAGTAAATAGGTTCACATATCGTACGGTTCACACGCCTCCCCAATTTTTGAACAAGAGTAGAAGTTTATCTCTCGTTACTTACTTAGCAATGGTTTCCCGGTTCCTTCTACAGTCTACTTCAATTCTATACTTCTGATGTCTCTGCGCAAACTCTGAAATTTTATTTTCTCTTGTTATTTTTTATTTTCCTCAGTATGGGTAAATCGGTTCGCCAGTCGTACGAATTATGCTCCACGTCGCTTGAACGGGAACAAAGGTTTAACCCTTGTTCCCTGTTTGTATTGGGTTTCTGGTTGCTTCTAAACATTTTTTTTTATTCCCTTTCATTTCCAGAAACCCTTTCATCTTAGCGGCATTGTCGCCTTTCTTGGGGTGAATTGATTAAAATGAATAAAAAAGACAGGCATACTGTCAAAATATTGTGAAGCTGTCATTTTCTTTTTTCTTAAAAGTTTTAGAACATTAAACTGTATGGAACGACTCAGGTGCTTCATAAGAGTAATACCAATGTAAAGAAAACTTTCACACAATTAAAATTCTCAGATTGTGGAATCGTAGAGCCGAGTTCGAATTTCAGTCGAATCCATTACATTCATTTACGTGCTAAAAACCTTGGGAAAGGTATGAATCCTCTTCTTCTCCCCGAGCTATAGGTAAATAGCAGAACAGACCGGATTCTATAGCCTTCGCAACTGCTCTGCTGCAAAAAGAAATGGCAACCTACAGCGGGAAAAAATCTGCCTCGTCAGTCATTTATCGAAATATACATGATCGCCTAAACGTGTAACACGCATGGAACCTAACTGAATCGGAGAGCCGAGTTCGAATTCCAGTCGAATCCATTACATTCACTTACGTGTTAATACTCTTGGGGAAGGTATGAATATTCTTCTCTAACGCCCCCCCCCCCCCGACCAAGCTATGTACAGACCGAGTTCTATGGCGTTGGATGGCAACTGATCTACCGCAGAAAGAAATGGCATAATACTGCGGGAAAAATTTGCCTTGTCAGTCATGTATCGAAAGATACATGATCGCCAAAGCATGTATGACGCAAGGCACATAACTGACTGATTAATTAACATCAGAATTTGTTGCAAACATAATGCATATATTCACTCGCTAGCCTTAGTCAAGTTTTCGGACAGTGATTGGACTGAAGCAAATAATAATAATGTCCGTTGAAATTCCCATGTTGCATCGTTAATTATTTGAGCTTAATAAGTTTAATCAAATATTGCAATAACAATCATACATACATGTCATTATTTAAAGAAGTAAGAGGGTAAAAATGAAAAGATTTTGAATTGGCAAGATTTTCTTCGTCACTGAAGCAAGCATTAGACAAATGAGAGCGTTATCGTCTCAACTTTCTTTCTTTATCCTCTACCCTGGTTCTTTCTTTCTTTCTTTCTTTCTTCTGTATTCCGGTTCTTTCTTTCTTTCTTTCTTTCTTTTCTTTCTTTCTTTCTTTTTTTCTTTTCTTTCTTTCTTTCTTTCTTTCTTTCTTTCTTTCTTTTACATCCTGGCTATTTCTTTCTTTATGCTATATCCCAGTATCTCTTTCTTTCTTTCTTTCTTTCTTTCTTTCTTTCTTTCTTTCTTTCTTTCTTGCTTTCTTTCTTTCTTCCTTCTATATCCCCGTTCTTTCTTTCTTTCTTTCTTTCTTTCTTTCTTTCTTTCTTTCTTTTTTTCTTTCTTGCTTTCTTTCTTTCTTTCTTCTATATCCCCGTTCTTTCTTTCTTTCTTTCTTTCTTCCTTTCTTTCTTTTACATCCTGGTTATTTTTTTCTTTATGCTCTATCCCACTTTTTCTTTTCTTCTCTCTTTCCTTTATTCTTTCTTTCTTTCTTTCTTTCTTTCTTTTTCTTTCTTTCTTTCTTTCTTTCTTTCTTCTATATCTCGGTTCATTCATTCTTTCTTTCTTTCTTTCTTTGACACAAAACAGCGCCTTTGGTTTATCTTTTCTTCCTTTTATCCTCACAATCAAACAGCAATTGCCCATTGTTTATCCCGGGTAATAGCAGGACGTAACGTACGTGCTAACTAAAAAAGCGAAGGAACATGCAGTATTACTATGTAATAATATTATTATTATTAATAATAATAACAATAATAATAATAATAATAATCCATCGACGCAGGCTTTCCTACCGCCCGGTCAACAATCCTCCCCCTTCTCTTGGACATGAGTAGAGGCTTACGCCTTGTTTCTTGTTTAGGAAGGGGTTCCCGGTACTCTCTCTCTCTCTCTCTCTCTCTCTGGCCTCTGTATCTCCTGTTGCCTTTATCTATCCACTACCCTTCTCCTCATCCTTTCTTCTGTCACTCCCATCTGATCTTGTTCCAATATTTTCTGTAACCCCTTGCGTCCTAGTGGCTTCCCTCCTTGCTTGGGGTGAAACGATTAAAAAAAAAAAAAAAAAAAAAAAGAAAAAAGAAGAAACTCAATTCGTGTTCTCTGTGCTATCAAAATCAAGATCGATTCGACTTTAGGAAGTCTGGGAATAAGGTAATTGTTTAAGTTTCCCTATCAGTTTGCACCAATCACATTTGTTGTAGCCAAATAAAAAGACTGTTACTTTGGATGACAGAAGAGAGGGCGACTTTTGGCTCTTCGTTTGGGAAAATGTTTCTCGCGTGTTCTGGATACGGATGTTTTTTTCCCCCTATACTGATATACCCCTTCGAGTTTGGATTTGTGACACTGATTTATGATAAGCGGAATTTCAATTTTGGGATCTAAAACCCCATTCCATATTACCATGTTTTTTTTTTGTTTTTTTTTTGTTGTTTTTTTTTTAAAAAAACTGATTTCATCCCAAGCAAGTTAGTAAAGTCACTAAGACACAAAAGTTTACTGGGTGTGGAAGAGTTAGAAACAGAAACACTAATAAGGAGCGGGAACAGAGAAAGAGTATTCAGGGGGACAGTAGATAGCGATTGACATTGCATTTAAATTTTTGAAGATTAAAATTGACTGGAAAGCATGGAACCGAAAGAGAGTTCCACAACGAGAAGTGCGAGAAAAGAAACTTATGCTTATCTTAAAAAAAAAAAAAAGAAATAATACGAATTTGGCAATGATTTATGTAACAAATGCCCAATAATGACGTAATAATGTCGTTTTATGACGTTAAAAATACGTCACAAAACGACATTATTACGTCATTATTTTTGCACCAACCTAATATAATATTTCTATTGGTTTGTTGAGAGTATGGAATTTACACCCGAATCGAAATGAACATAAAATTAGCTAAAAATAAGATTTACTATCGTTTTAGAAAGTATTCTTATTTTCAAACAATTTTATTTAATCTATAAAACATTTCAGCCATCATGCTGAACAAAAATACCACTTGCCTTCTTCCATTGTCATAAACGAAACAAAATGCCTCCCAAAAGCTAAGCAAAGTATTAAGAAACAAAAAAGTTTCCTCAGAGAGAAAGAGAAGTGTCCTGAACTGTTATGTGATATAGGTCCTCCTATATGGGACTGAATGAAAAAGAGACTTAAAGCAACGGAAATCCTGATTCCACAGATCGATTCTGAGAATAACATAAATTGAACAGGTGATCGAATAGGCGTAAAAAGATTCACTTATCGTACGGTTCACACTCCTCCCCAGGTTTTGAATACGACTACAAGTTTATATCTTGTTAGGTATTTAGCATTGTGTTTCCGTTTCTTTCTACTGTCTACTTCAACTCTATACTTCGAATTTGAAAAGAGACAGTTGAAATTTCTATGGTACCTAGTGAAAAAAGGGGTCTTGGAAAATTTGACACTCGCAGGGCAGACTGAAGACAAGAGAGACAGAGGACAGCGAATGGTTGATAGAATCTGGACTAAGAGAGGTAGCAAAGAGACAAAACTTAGCAAGTGCTACAAAGTAGAGGAACATTATTTATATTAATCGGGACTATTGTCCCCATCTTTGTCGCCATATTTATTACAATTTTTCGGCCCTTCATTATCTGTCTATATTTCTGAGATGAGGTATTATGTATACTATTTACATTATTCGGACTATTGTCCTCATCTTTGTCGCCATTTTTATCACAAAATTTCGGCCTTTCCTTATCTGTCTATATTTTTGAGATGAGGTATTAAGTACACTATTTACATTATTCGGACTAATGTCATCATTTTGTCGCCATATTTATTACAATGTTTCGGCCCTTCATTATCTGCCTATATTTCTGAGATGAGGTATTATGTACACTATTTACATTATTCGGACTATTACCCTCATCTTTGTCGCCATATTTATTGCAACGTTGTACGCTCCGGCCTTCAAGTTATTGGAATGTCGAACTGAACCCTTTATTTCGCTCACTGGGGTAGACTGTTCTCGTTCCACGTGCCATGTTTAATGGATGTCAGTTATCAGTTATCTCCTGTTAATTCCCCTCTCTAAGTTCTCCACTGCCTTAACACGGTATTGAACTCACACTCTTTGGGTCCTGTCACTGGATCTAACAAACACCTTTATCCACCTAAAGAAGGCCGGAGCGTACAACGGCTGAAACGTTGTAATAAATATGGCGACAAAGATAAGGACAATAGTCCGAAAAAAGTAAATAGTTTATATAATACCTCATCTCAGAAATATAGACAGATACTGAAGGGCCGAAACGTTGTGATAAATATGGCGATAAAGATGAGGGCAATAGTCCCAATAATTTAAATAGTGTACATAATACCTCATCTCAGAAATATAGACAGATAATGAAGGGCCAAAACGTTGTGATAAATATAGCAACAAAGATGAGGACAATAGTCCGGATAATGTAAATAGTGTACATTATACCTCATCTCAGAAATATAGACAGATGCTGAAAGGCCAAAACGTTGTAATAAAAATGGCAACAAAGATGCGGACAATAGTCCGAATAATGTAAATAGTGTACATAATACATAATCTCAGATATATAGACATATACTAAAGGAGAGGAAATTGTGGAGAGCCATGATTGTGACCATCATGAAGGAATCAGACAAATAGGAGAGGAAGTATTGTTCTTACTTTCTTTGTTTTGTTACTTTTCTTATCATCATTTCTGAAATATTCTGTGACTTTTGACTGATGAGTTGGCAGAATACACATCTTTTAAAAAACTAAGTTATTTTTTAAAAGACAGATTAATTCAAAGCTGCTTCAAATCCTGCAGGCATATTTAAAAAAAAAAAAAAAAATGAAGTTCAAAGTAACCAAACCTCTGTGTTAGGCAAAAAAAAAAAAAAAAATATGGAAAGAAAAAAGTGAGATTTTATCGAAAGAATCTTTTTTAGTTATTCTTTTGAATATGTGAACGGCTAACACATTTATTGTGGAATAAGCTTTAGGTGGAGAACTTCGAATGTCCCCTGGGGTCTTTTTTCCCTCAAAAATAAATTATCAAATCGTAGAATCTGAAAAGTTTATTGTGGCAGATATTTTTAAAATGAGGAATCTTTCTCTGGATAACAGAGACTCCATAAGAGTTGTGAAGACGATCGACACAACTGACGAAATTATAAACTGAAACGAGTCCTTCTCCTGCCTTCATTATTTCTTTCTTTCTCGTGATAGTCACCTAATTTCTGTGGCCTGCTTACATCTTAATAGTTTTAACTTATTCTCGTCTGCAGTCGCTCTCTCACAGACATGCCGTTGCCTCCCTCTCTCTTTTTTACAAATACTTTCCCTAGTAACTGCTCCGATGATCTGCTTTCCCTGGTTCCCTGGTTCCCAGATTTCATGAATTTAAGCGTTCAACTAGGCTGGTATCTCGCTCTCACCCGTTCACTGTCGAAACTGTTAAATGTAACCGTCTCTTCTACTCCAATATCTTCACGTCTCGCACTTCTCGCCTGTGGAACTACCTCACCATTTCCTGTTTTCCTGATAGCTATAATCTCCAACTATTCAAATGTAATGTCAATCGACGTCTCCAGATGCCTTGATCTATCCCCTATCCTTCTCTTCATCCTTTCCTCGAACACACCTATTTGCTCTCGCTCAAAATCTCTGTAACCCCTTGCGTGCTAGTGGCTTCCCGCCATGCTGAATTGATTTAAACAAAAAATCAATCACACTGGGAATTGGCTTAAGAAACAAGGTGCTATTTACAGAATAGAAATATAATGTGCAGATTATCAAAGTGGTGCTGGTGATTTCCAATGGAAATGGCGCAGAAAGGTATTGTCAATGGTCAGGAAATAATACAGGCCTTACTGAAAGAATAAGGCTATTATACACACATCCAAACGCACACACACGCACACGCACGCACACACACACACACACACATATATATATATATATATATATATATACATATATATATATATATGTATATTCAATTACAGGTGCAATTATAATTTATAAATTCATGAATCATTCATACAAAAAACAAATATATTTAAATCATTAACCTCTATATTTGTTTTTTGTATGAATGATTCATGAATTTATAATATATATATATATATATATATATATATATATATATATATATATATACTTTACAACTATATTCTATCATATGTCTGTGTGTGTGTGTGTGCAATAAAATATAGTTTTAAGGTATGCTATATTTATGGGTTGAAGTGGTCAATATCAGGGATAGAGAATATATAAGTGGACATTGAAGTGAACACCCAGAGGCGACAATATATTCCATGCTAAACGCAATAGCCAGACCAATATCCACACACACACACACACACACACACACATACATACATATATATATATATATATATATATATATATATATATATATATATATATATGTGTGTGTGTGTGTGTATGTGCTTGTGTGTGTGTGTATGAAAATTTCTCAGACATTCAGGCCGGTAAATGTTATTTAATACTGTTTATTATAAACAGAGCATTTACTTAAATACTTGTATCTATAAAAAGAACGTTAAACATAAAAATGTCTTTAATAAATAAATTGTCGGACTTTGTCCATTTCTTAATATATATATATATATATATATATATATATATATATATATATATATATATATATATAACTTACAATTTCCTATAGAAATTAATTGCAAATGTGGAAGAAATGGATAGTCAGTGGTCAGGAATTCACGCGAGCCTTATTGAGTGAATATTAGATAGAAATAAAGAAGAAATGGTTTTCCAGTGTTCACGAATAAATGTAAATCTTAATTACAGTATAGAGTTAGTACATGTATAATGGGTAAACATTTACTATAGAATGCATTGCAAATGAGAAAGCCTTGCTGACTGAATAAGACTATTATGTATAGTAACAAAAATATTAGATAGAAATGCATTGCAGATGAGAAAGAGGGAGATTGTGAATATTCTGGTATTGATGCAAGAGAGAATGAGAAAATAAAACTGCTATAAGTATACTTACAGTTATCGTAATTAAAATGAATACAAACTGTAGCTTATTTTAAGATTTTATTCACTTATATGTCATAGATGTATGACGTCAATATAAAATTGAATTAGTATTGGATAAATTGGATATGAGATTTCAAAGAGAATATCCAAAGTGTGAGAGTGAGCTTTTTCGGTGCTTGTAGAATCTATGGGAAGGTCTGCAATCTACTTTTCTTCCAAAAACTGTTTGAAATAAGGCCAAGAATTTGTAACGTAGTAATTAAGGCAGGTGGCGGTTTTATTGATGAAAACAAAATATGATGCTGTTGTATGATATATTTTTTGTAAAGCAGTAAATAAGGAAGATGGTAGTTTTATTGACGAAACAAAATATGATGCTGTTGTATGATACTTTTTTATAGTGAAGTGCTTACTTTTATAAAAGTAAAAAAAAAAACTCTAGTTGCTGATGCTTTATATATGTTCTTAAAAATAAAATAAGAAAACCCACGGTATACTCAGCATTGTGCCACATACATCCCTCGTGGTGGTGGTGGTGGGGTTGTTAAATATTAACAGTGTTCTAGCCTGTTCGTTAGTGTCGAACTCTCTGTCTGTGGGAGAGAGGAACCCAGACAAGGCTTTGCCGAAGGGTAAAGTTTCGTCCGGAGAAGTAGACAGGCCCTGAAACCGTTTATGAGGGTTCTAAGGGAATATTTTTGGCCGAGCCTACGGTATCGGAAAACCCACGCTAACCTCGGCCTTGTGCCACATACATCCCTCGTCGTGGGGAGCTGCTAAATATAACAGTTTATACTGCACCTATGCTAAGTAAACCTTAGTTAAAGTTTCTCGCGGAGATCAATTATTTGTAACAAGGTTAGCACACTCAACAGCTCGGTCAAGATGACTTGTGAGGCATGGGTTAAAACGTGGTACTGTTTTCAGTCACTTTCCAAAGAATCGGACTGCCTCCTAATGTAAATCGAACATGGTGAGTAACCATTATTATTATTATTATTTTTATTTTCTTTGCTTTCTGGCGTTTACACATTTCTTTCCGGATCCCACCCAGGGACCTAAGGTTAGAAATGGCATCATGACACTTTTCACTGACAAAAAAAATAAATAAATAAAATAAAATAAAATAAAAATTACATAGATAGAGCCCTTCGTAAAGTGTGGGCTGTACTTGTCAGAACAATTTTTTGTATCTCCTTGAGGCATGGGCTTCCAGGAATCCCTGCAATTAGTCTACTGCAATATTTTCCAACCAGTCCTAGGGCTCCAACTACAACAGGGATTGTTGATGTTCCCATATGCCACATTTTCGAGACCTCTATTTCAAGGTCCTTGTATTTTGACAGCTTTTTGAATATCTTCAAAGATACATTGCAGTCAGCAGGGACTGCCATATCAATAAGAAGGCACCGTTTTTGTTTGTGGTCTTTAATAACAATATCTGGGCGGTTGGCCTTGATTATTCTGTCAGTGTGTATTGTGTAGTTCCATGGAATTGTAACAGGTCCTATCTCCGTAACCGGGTCTGGGTGGTGTTGGTACCAGTTTCTTTCAGTTTCCTTCCCGTAGAAGTTGCAGATTTTCCAGTGCAGATATTGGCCCACTCTGTCATGCCCGGTTTTATATTCAGTGGGTGCCAATATCGTGCAACCTGATACAAGATGATCAATCGTTTCTGGATATTTATCACAGAATCTGCATTTTGGGCTGACACAATATTTTAGTATATGTGCTTGATAATTCCTAGTTAGCAAGCATTGGTCCTGCGCAGCAAGGATAAAACCTTATTATTATTATTATTATTATTATTATTGTTGTTGTTGTTGTTATTATTATTATTATTATTATTATTATTATTATTATTATTATTATCGCCTCTATATAATGTTTGTAAAAATACCTATGTTTTATAGATTGTACAAAAGCGTTTGATAAAGTACGTCACTAAAGAATTTGGAACTGTAAAGTAGACATGATATATTAGAAGGGCCGAGTAGTTAAAACGTTCTCTTTCGGACACTGAGACCCGGGTTCGAATCTAATCATGGTCGATTTGTCAGCTTGTGGCATATTTGGAAAGTGCCTGAAAACCATACCACGAAATGACCCAAGCCTTGTGAGTGAAACTGGGTAGACGGAGACGTTGGTGGTAAACGTTAGCACAAAGTCACAAGTCATCGTGACCGAGGGTTTAAGAGTGCTGGTCTTATTCAGATCGATAATCACGCTAGATAACACGCTCTCTCCCAGAAACTGTAACTAAGGTCTGCTTAGCATAGTTGTAGTATAAATCACAGGTGTGCACTGGGGATGTTGAATAATCACAAATGCGCCTGAACAAGCGTCTCCAATGGCAACTAGCTACCCCCCTAGTAGACAGGTATCCTCAGATACGAGTGGCTGCGCCATTTAAATGATTTTTTTTTTTTACATTAGAATAATGCAGAACTTATACTTCGAGCTAGACACCTTCAGACGGATAGAAAATAGAGTAGCTATACAAAAATAGAAAAGGGACGTGAGACAATGACGTGTCTTCTTACCGGACTTACACAACATTTACAGTGAGACGATACATATTGGCGGCCACAGTCTTAACATAAAATATGAAAATGGCACAATGATGATAGCAGACACAAAAAGGAAAATAAAGGAATTCTGACGCAAGGCAACAAAATATTTCATGCTAAACGCAATCGTCAGACCAATATCCACACACACACACACACACACACACACACACATATATATATATATATATATATATATATATATATATATATATATAGGTGGCGGTTTTATTGATGAAAACAAAATGTGATGCTGTTGTATGGTATAACTCCATAAGACAATGATGTGCCTTCTCACCGGACCAATTCAACATTTACAGTGAGACAATTCATACTGGCAGACACAGGAAGCAAAATAAAGGAGCTCTGACGTAAGGTTGTAAAAGAAAGAATAATTCAAAACAAATAATGGTAAGAACAGAGAATGTTTGGTTGTCAGCAAAAAGAGCCAATGCGAATTACAAATTGGAGGTGCAAACGTTTAAATACCTTAGAAAGTATTTTAACATAGGACGCAGAATGCGACATCGAAATCCGAAGGCGCATTGGGATAGAGAAAGATGCTTTCCAAAAGCTAGGCAAAGCATCGAGGAAAAAGAAAATACCATTAGAAACAAAGAAAAGAGTACTTAAATGTCATTAAATATCGGTCCTTTTATATAGCAATATATGTTGGCCAATCTCCTCAAAAATGAGGAAGAGACTAGAACAGAAATGTAATTCTACAGAAGGATGCTGAGAATACTATAAGCTGGTCATGTGAACACTGAAATTGTTTTTGAGAAAATTAAAACAAAGTGCGTGTCGAAATTAGAAATTTAACTGTGAAAGTGGAAAAACTAATACAGAATTTATCCATATCAATGTTTCATTCAGACGAAAGTCACGAGGAAAAGGTTAGGGGAGGGTGGAAGCTATTACTCAGTCTATGCCGGGGTTTGAATAAGACTAACGATTTTTATTTTTTCGCCGGTTGAAATAAGCTTTTTTCCACATATGAGGTGATTTTGGATTTCATTGTGTATTAATTTGTATTTATATATATATATATATATATATATATATATATATATATATATATATATATATATATATATATATATATATAAGTGAACACTGAAGTCAACACTCAGAGGTGACAAGCTGTCTCATGCTAGACGCAATCGTCAAGCAGCGAGTGTTGGATTTTTTCTCGACTATTTATATATATGCGCCACTTTCTGGTTTGAGACCAAAGCATGCCATTCACGTATAGGTATATGCTTGAATTAAAACAGTGTATTTGTCTGAGAGTTTTTCCCTTTTTTGCATATTAGTATACTACTACTACTACTACTAAAAATAATAATAATAATAATTATTATTATTATTATTATTATTATTATTACTATTTCCTTAATGTGAATTATCCTCAAGAGCGCATTTTACCAAAAGGTGATTATTTTTTTTTTTATCTTCAGAATAGCGATATATAGGAAAATTCTAGAACTGAATGTTTTGCGATTTCTTGGTACGGCGGAAGCACGCACGGCGATGTCCTTTTTTTTTTCAGTCTACTAAGAAGCTCTATGCTATCTACTCGTGCTTATTTATTATGCGAAGCTATGGTGCAACGGCTCTGCAATCTTTACAATGAGTGATCTACGATTTTCCTATGATTTCTTGAGATAGATAATGGAGTAGATCTCGGTTGCTTTCACCATATGTTGCCCTTCTCTTCACCTAGCTTCCGACCCGGCTTAGTGTTCATAGTCTATCCCGATCTTTAGGCTATATTGTGATGGAGGAAATATCGGATTCATGCCTTTCGTAAGTGTATATAGTGCTAAAGTGAACGCAAAACTTTAGACCTTAATTTGAACTTAGTTCGCAGATTCCACTTGAGCAAGACCTACCCCTAATTTTAAACCCATTAAACCTTATTTTTTTATGCTTTGTAGCAGAATTTTACACTCGACCCAAATAGAAAGCGTTGCGTCAGCGACGATCGTATATAATTTCATGACAGCAGACGGACACTCCAATATTCTTCTGTTACATGCATTTCCTTTGCACAGGCTTCAAGCTCGCTTACTTAGACATAACTTTTTTGAGCGTCTCTATTTATTACTCGTCTCAGATTTAGCAACCCACTGCGTTTATGCCGTGTTAACTCGCTGACAAAGATATTTCTATTGGCAAATGTTAACACTTGAAAGTTTAAATCATCTTCCTCTCCGCGCTTTTCCCTTCCGTACAGGGAAACTCGGACAAATGTGCTTCTGTCAGCAATACGAAGAGGAAGCTCTCCCCTTCATATATATATATATATATATATATATATATATATATATATATATATTTCGGCGGGTATAAGACATTGAGTTCTACGGATGCTACGCGCTGTCAGTGAGAGAAAGGGGAAGGGTCGGGTATTGTTTGTATACTAGTAATGTTCGGTATTATTACGGGGCAAAGGGTGTAAAATGGTACGCTGAATTAGATTCTTGGTTTGTGATCACTTTTCACTAATCCTCTTGAGAAAGACATGAATTTTTCAGTTGGGAATCTCCATCTGGGTGAACTCAAATGATCCTTCTTGGCTGGTGTAATGCCCGGACGTATTAATCTTATCGAAAGTACTAACGTGGGAGGCTTACTATCATGTAGAAAACCGGTTCTCGCCTAAAAAGTTAAGCAACGTTGAGCATGGTCAGTATTTATATAGGTGACTACTTGGTAATAACAGGTGTCCTTAAGCTTGGATGTGCAGCTGGTGTTAAGGATAATGGATTGGATTTTGAAATCGAAGTGCTAAGTTCCAATTCGAATAGGGTTTGTTTTATTCACTTTAAGCGCAAATTACTTTGTGAAAGGCGTGTATCCACCTCTTCTCCCTCTAGCTATGGGTTAATTAGTAAGACATATATCAGTAAAATCATTATTATCTCCAAATAAATTCTTACAATTCTGGTTGTAAAAAACTAGTGAAACGTAGATAATCCGTAAAAAACAACTCTGTCAATACTGACAATGACTGTTGATATTATTGTTGGAAAAATAGTAGGAACTGTATCAGTAAAATCATCATTCTCTTTAAATAGATTCTTACAATCGGAACATATTTTTTGCTGTAAATAACATGCATTGGGTTGATAACCCGTCAAAAACAAATTAATCTATAATGAGATCGAATATATTTATTATTTCAGAAAAAAATTGTAGGAATTGTATAAAGAAAAACATTATTTTCTTCAAGTAAATTCTTACAATCGAAACATTTTTTGGTTGTAATTAACTTGCATTGGGTTGATTACCCGTAAAAACAAATCAGCCAATAATGAGATGGAATATTTTTATTATTGCAGAAAAAATGTAGGACTTGTATAGGGAAAAAAATTATTCTCTTCAAATAAATTCTTACAATCGAAAAATATTTTCTGGCTCTAAATAACCTGCATTGGGTTGATAACCCGTAAAAAACAAACCTTTCAATACCGACATTGAATAGAGTCATTATTTTAGGAAAATAATAGGATTTGTATCAGTAAATTGATTATTATCTTCATTATAAGCCTTAAAAAACAAATCGTTATTCTGATGGAACATTGCAGTTATTATAGGAATTATTTTAATGTGGTATTATTTTCTTTGAATGATTTTCAGTTTTCCAAGATTTATGTGCAATTTCTCCTTTCCCTAATGAAAGGATTCATATCCACGTCATTGTTGGTTCGATCGCTCTGGCAGCCTCAATAACAATACAGATAGTAGCAATATATAACTCAACAAATCAAAACCTACCCACATTTCTCACCCACACAAGACAGACATGCTTACCGAGGTGTTGACGCCTCACACTTATACACTTATACACCCACCCACACATCATACTCACTGACTCCCTAATGAGCCAAATGATAACACACACCCACAGCAATACACACGCTTACACATATCATACTCACTCACTCCCTAAAAACCAAATAACACACACACAAACACTAAACAGAGACACATCCCCTCACCAGGTCCAATAAAACTATCAAACTGACCAGAGTATTCGGAGCAGCATGTATATCCAGCTCTTATCTAAAATAACAATTTAAAAGAGACTGTTTGACCAACACAAGGAATGTTAAAAGATTCATGTTAAAAAGATGAAAAAATAAAAAAAACAACAAATGAAAACTACAGACAAAAGTTCATTTTCTCCATCAAGACATTCATTTCTGTAGTTTAGTGCTAGCAGCAAGCAGAAATACTTCTCTTCCCGATGATGGCCATTTCGGCCGAAACTAGTCGAGGAATCTAAATGAAATAATAATAAAAAAACGAAAGAATATTAATCTACAATCCAGTGTGTCTGAGGATTTTAATTTTTTAATATTTTTTTATTGTTGAAAAAAAAAAAAAAAATATATATATATATATATATATATATATATATAACCGGACGTCTAGCCACACTTATGAGGTGTGATACGGCGAAACATTCTGTCTGTGGATGACAATATATATATATATATATATATATATATATATATATATATATATATATATATATGAAGAAATATGCTCTTAATGTGTGCTATATTTATGGGATAAAGTGCTCAATATCAGAGATAGGCGTGTGGTCTGATGACTGTGTCTAGCATGAAACAGCCTGTCACCTCTAAGTGTTGAATTTATATATATATATATATATATATATGTGTGTGTGTTAAATTAAAATAAGTAAAAAGTTCCAAAAACAAATAGAGAACAGGAAAAAGCCAGATTTTCAACGTGACATTTTTCCGTTGCCTCAATATGGCGTCTAGGTGATCGCCAAGGAGGCTACAAATACCATATTTCCGATATTGCTTGCTCTTTCCTGTTTCGCTCATAGACTAGAAATATTTTTTCTAGAGTTGTTTAAGCTAAAGTTAGTGTTCTCTACTACCAAACTTATGATCGCTCGAGACGCTCGAGACAATCTGGAGACAACAAGACACAAACAATAAGAAAAATGAATTTTCCATAGTAATCAATATCAAATTACTATACACCACTACATACAATACACTATATATATATATATATATATATATATATATATATATATATATATATATATGGTGCGATGGATAAATTGTCTAAAAGAAGCAAAAATGAAAATAACACTGACATCTTATTTTAACAGATATATTGCCAAAATTACCCCAAAATATCTTGAAATACTAAAAAGAAAATGTATTCAATAAAATCGCCATTAGCTTCAACCACGCCCTCCGGACAACTTCGAAATTTCCTGCAACACTTCTAGACAATCTCCATGTTAGTGAATACTGCCATAACCCTTGCCTTCATTTTATCTTTGATGTTACAAGGCGTTTTGTTACATGACTATGTTCTCCTACTGTTGCAAAACTTGATATCTGGCATGGTGCCAGATATAGGGTCTTGTTACCCGCTAAATTCAGGGCAGAACTACCTCTTCACGTCACTTGATCTAGGCCTCCGTCTTGTCTCTGAAGCCTTGTGGGAAGATGCATAACGACGCAATCACTAGTGATCACTCCAAACACCTTCGTGATCACCATTACACTCATCCATTTCGAATCCTCCGCACTGACGTCAGATTGACACTCAAACAGTGTGAAATGTTTGTATTGGAGATTCCAGCGCTAATTTCAATCAGTACAGCATGCCGTTTCCAAATTTCAGGAGGATTGTATTACGTCATGGTGCTCTTTTTCTCACAGTTTGTGCCCAACTGACCCTACTATACTGAGCAGTCAACAAAATCAAAAACAACCAACGCGCATGAGCAAAATTTAAAAAATATAAAATTGCGGCAATAATATATATATATATATATATATATATATATATATGTGTGTGTGTGTGTGTGCGTGTGTGTGTGTATTATTATTATTATTATAATAATATATTATTATAATATATATATATATATATATATATATATGAACAAATATAGTCTTAAGATGTGCTATATTTATGGGATAAAGTGCTCAATATCAGAGATAGAGCGTGTGCAAATATAAAAGTGAACATAGAAGTCAAAACTTACAGGCGACAGTCTGATTCATGCTAAATGCAATCGTCAGGCCGGACGATTGCATCTAGCATGAAACAGACTGTCGCCTCTAAGTGTTGACTTCTATGTTCACTTATATATATATATATATATATATATATATATATATATTTCTTCATTGTGATCCGCAGACAGACTGTTTCGCTGTTATCACAGCTCCTCAGTTTGGCTAGACGTCCCATTGATTCAAACCGGGATAAAAACCCGACTGATTTGACATCGGTCAGATATCTTACCCCTAGGCCATCGCTGCAAGGCAGGAAAGAAGGGAATTTTAACGCTTTTCTTCTATACAAAATACCCCAGCGGCCCGGAGAACTCAATTCGTACTTGAAGAATAATGCTTAATAACAGTAGGAACATCTGTTTTTGAATATATATATATATATATATATATATATATATATATATATATATGTGTGTGTGTGTGTGTGTGTGTGTGTGTGTGTGTGTGTGTGTGTGTGAAAATATTATAGAAAATAGGAAAGAAACTAGTTTGGTAAATAATCCAAAGTTCCTTAGTATTTTTGTTATTATTTTTAAAAAATAGTGCTCGATACGAAAGTAGAACATAAATATAATTATTTATTTAAAAAGTTGCGAGTTGGGATCATAATTTTAAATAAATAATTATATATATATATATATATATATATATATATATATATATATATATATATATATAGTTAGTTAGTTAGTTAGTTAGTTAAACCTAGAGAGCCAGACAAACCTACCAAGTTTTCACCTAAGTGGATCGTCAGGGAAGGCTGGCTAACAAGTTAAAAAAAGAGAACGGTATATATAGACAATAAACAAAAAAACCCATAACCACGTGACCAACAAAAAAAAAAGAAAAAAAAACAAGACGGTCGGGGAATACCGTTTATTCAAAAGAAAGAGGGAGGTGTTTTAAAAAAGAAAAAAACGAATTAACAGGTGTGGAACTATTTATTCAATCAATCAATAAATAAATAATAATGAATATAATAAAAAATATTTTAAAAATATATAAATACTGGGGAGAGGAGACATAGTGTAACAACCAATGTTTTTTATGTCTACATTTGTTTAGAATTTCCGTTTTAGAATTTAATAATTGATTAGATTCCTTAGATAGAGCTATAGCTAATATCACTGCAACACATAGTTTACAGAATTTATAACCTGTTCTATATTTAGAACATCTTGGTATTGGCTTGTTTATATGGAAATCAATACACCGAATATTTTCCGAACAAGTATAGTTTCTTATACCTATAAGATTTCTATTATATATATATATATATATATATATATATATATATATATATATATATATATATTTAAAGAGACACTAAATTATATAGATAAGTCAGTTAATAAATCATCCAGTAAATCCAAAAATAGGAATAGGAAACCCTGCTTTTTGTAACCTGTCTAATATTAATATAGGAACATACTTCATAAAACTAATAGAAAAACACTTTAGTAAAAATGAAATTTAAAAAAAGATATTCAACAAAATGAATTTAAAGATTAGCTATTCTTACATGAACAATATAGAAAAAAATTATTAGCTCACATAATTGTAAAATTTTGAGAGATTTTCATGACAATCAAATACAAATGGATCGTAATGCAACACAAATGAAAGCATCAACATGTAACTGCAGGACAGGATCAAATTGCCTAGTTGAAGGAGTATGCGTGGCGGAAAATGTAATATATGAGGCAACAATTTTCCCCAAAGAGAATATTGAGCAGAAAAGGATATACATAGGAATATCGGCGGGAAGTTGGAAACATCGACTTTATAACCATAGCCAGTCCTTCAAAGATAAATGTAAGAAAATCCAAATGGCACTGTCAAAGCATTATTGGGATTTGTTGGATGGTGGCTTAACCCCACAAATAAAGTGAAAAATAATCTCGAGAGCCAGAACACCAATAAATTTCAGAGACAGATGCGACTTATGCATAAAACAAAAAATCCTCATGATAAAACATAAAGATCCGGATTTATTACTAAACAGACATAATGAACTAATTTTTAAATGCCGACATAAGAACAACCTAAATCTAACTAAATATATTTAGAAATAACTATATAGGAATACTAATATTACATGATCTTTGTTTTTTTGCTTTTGGAAATGTTGCTATGCACACATAAATGCGAACACAAAACTGTATGTATATAACTATGTAGTTGAACGATACGTATTTTGATATGTATATGTATATGTTTTTATATGGAAAGATAGGCATGCATATGCTGTTTTTGTGCATTGTAGGCACATATTTGGAGTGGGTGGGTATATATATACTTGTATGTATACAGGTGATTTTTTTTGTAAAAATATATGTAGTTGTATGTATATATGGGAGTATATATGTATATTTGTGGATATGTGGGTACATGTATATGTGTGGATGTGTGTTTATATAACATTTTATAATTTCTATATATGTATGTTTGAGTGTGGGTGTGTGTATATAGATGGGTACATGTATGTCGTACCATAGATATGGGATGGCGAGTAATCTGTGTATGTATATATGTATGTATGTATGTATGTATAAATATAAGAATTTGTGAGCTCATATATATAATATGGGATAATATAGATATAATAATGTAATTACATATGGATATTGATATGTTTTTTTGCATGACGCACATGTGGGTGTATATATGTATATGTATATAATTGTGTATGTGTCTCCATGTGTATATGTGTGTATATGAGTATATATATATATATATATATATATATATATATATATATATATATATTTCAATAAAGGTGCAATTAATTTACAAATTCATGAATTATTCACACATAAAACAAATACAAAGATTAATGATTTAAATGGCGAGAAATCCATCTTCGCGAACAATTCAAATCATATACAAAAACCCCGAAACTGTGTATGAATGAAAAGATCCTGTTTTATAAATTTCAGTTGCAATAGGTCTTTTTATTTTTACAAGCTTTCGTCTGTTCCTACAGACATCCTCAGGTATGAAATAGATTATGTTCGTGTTTTTACTCTCAGTAATAAGTGGACAACGAAAACAGAGTTGTAATCCGAAAAATGCTATGAGAAATGTGATATTGTTTTGGAACGTGCAGTCGCAACGCTGAGTTTGAATTTAAATTTTAAGGTTCTGCGTTTATGTACAAATGTAGTGATAAGAGAATTCTTTTTTACTGGTAGATTTTCCGTCAAAGTGGCATAAACTATATTGTTCAATAATTACAGTAATGTCGCACTTATTATCCGAAAGTTGTACTTGGATCAGTTATTTTAATTTAAAATAAAGGTGCAATTAATTTACAAATACATGAATTATTCACACATAAAACAAATACAAAGGTTAATGATTTAAATGGCGAGAAATCCATCTTCGCGAACAATTCAAATAATATACAAAAACCCCGAAACTGCTACCTCTTCGTCACCGAGGCCGTCCAGTGCTTTCTGCATTCTGTTGAGATTCCTATCAGACTCGATGAATTACTTAAATATAATTATCAAACAATTTCTATCATGTACATCATTGCTTGAATCGGCTTCTAATGCTATAGAGTGAGCGGCTTGGTGAAAGTAGTCGAGGTTCCAGGGGGGCACAGTCCTATGGTTACGGTGAACTCAGTAGAGTTCCACCACGGAATATGTGAGGGAGCGGCGCTTTGTTGAGTATCTCTTCGTCACCGAGGCCCAGTGGAACAGTTGCTATGATGTTTGCTTGACAACCTAACTGTCAGGGTTTCAATTCTCGGTAGTGGAAGCGCACCGCTGATGAGTCCCAAATATAGGACGAAACGGCCGTCCAGTGCTTTCTGCATTCTGTTGAGATTTCTATCAGACACGATGAATTACTTACATATATATATATATATATATATATATATATATATATATATATATATATATATATATATATTATATGTGAAAAGTCTCTGACGATCGCAAAAGCGTGAAACCTAGGATCACAAACTCACATCAATCCAACCAAATATGAAGCATTATATATATGTATGCAAATATGTGGATATAGATCCGACAGTATGAAGAAAATATACGGAAAAAACAAACAAAAATCCTTATATGCAATTATGCTGTTTTAATATTAATATTATGCCAACGTCGGACGTTTCGGTCTAATAACCATCTTCAGGACATTTTCATAAAACGACAACGTGACAATGTTTAAACGGAACGCTGATCATAAAACTTTCAGTTATCTGTTTGGATAAGTTTTGTTCTTATGTCCATCGTCTTTGTCATGTTAAATTGATAATGTTAATTATATTTTATGAATATGTCCTGAAGATGGGTTATTAGACCGAAACGTCCGACGTTGACATTATATTAACATTAAAACAGCATAATTGCATATAAGGATTTTTGTTTGTTTTTTCCGTATATTTTTCTTCATATATATATATATATATATATATATATATATATATATATATATATATATATATTTCTATAGCTCCCACAAGCTCATGTATACACAAACACCTACGCATACACACAGACACACATACAGAGGCACAGATTTAAAACTGAAAATTAACTAAATCCGAGCTCTGTTATTTTATATCGAACACTGTTATATTGCCGCCAACTCTCACTGTGCCATATTAAATCTCTCTCTCTCTCTCTCTCTCTCTATATATATATATATATATATATATATAGAGAGAGAGAGGGCGAACAAGTGACATAGATAGATAGATAGATAGATAGATAGATAGATAGATAGATACCAAGAGAAAATGATATATGTTTCAACAAACGTAATATACTTTTTTTTTACTGTTTTCAAGTATTTATTTTTTTATATAACGGAACCTCTGTGTTCTTTCAAGATTAGGACACGTGTTTCTTGGCAGGTGCACCAGGGAAAGGGAAAATATGTCCCTGTTGATTTTTACGCGAGATAGAGACATGCCACTAAATATTACTGTCAGAAGAAAATGATCTAATTGATTTCCCAGAGATGATTTCGATAGAAACGGTGCAACAGAAATTGAAATGATTGAGATAAAGACAGATCCCCCATTAGGCTAACCGATAAAATGTTTAACAACAGTTTCCAGGTGCATCACGCTCTCTAGAAACGGATATTTGCTCCACCAGAGACAAGCACGATTTGAAAATTTTCATTGACACCGAACACTCCATGAAATATTGGTTTGTTTATTCAGTCAGTGATACACGCTTAGGCGATCATTTCTCTTTAGATACATGACTGACGAGGCAGATTTTTTTCCCGCAGTAGGTTGCCTTTTCTTTCTGCGGTAGACCAGTTGCCATCCAAGGCTAAAGAACTCGGCCAGTCCTGCTTCTTTCTCATAGCTGGTGGGGGAGTGGAAGAAGAAAAAGATTCATACCTTTCCCAAGAATATTAGCACGTAAGTGAATGTAATGGATTCGACTGGAATTTGAACTCAGCTCTCCGATTCCTCACTGCGTGTCGCTGTCAATTACACCACCGTTAAGAGAGCAAAATTGACAAACTCTATTTGAATTCAGAATGAAAAAAGAAAGAAAAACATTAATTTCAGTTTAGCTAAAATGTTAACCATGTAAATAAAATCTTATACAGTAATAAAATGTTGCTGCCGACACTTGAGTTTGAACATAGATCGCCTGTGAGCAAACATAGATGATCCCATTATTGAATTAAGTAGACCACGTCACCGTAGAAGAAACACATAAGTAGGTAGTAGCTTGGCATCTAATAGATTGAATTTCTAGTCTATCCTCTATTACTATACGAACCGCTATTCTCTACGCTATTCATTATATTAATTCTCTATTCGGATCACTATTCGATGAGTACTGTTCGAGCGAGTATTATTGAGCAAGTACTATTAATGCGAGTAATATTCGAAGGCGTCTGACACCAGTATTGTTCAACGGCGTTACTATAGTTTTATCTGCGATTACAAAGTCTCTACTACAACGAGCATTACGAAACTGGCAACAAGTATTCTTTGACATTACAAAAGTGGCAACGAGTGGTCGTTGACATCACAAAATAAAAGTATGTATTTATTTCAGTTGTGTTGTGATCTACTCTACGTTTCGTTCAATTTCGCATACCAATCAATGACTTGAAAAAAAAAATGTCCTAACTCAGCTTAAACGCGAAAATCATAACGAATCAAAATGTAGGTTTCTTTTTGAGCTATAGTTTTTAAACCATCCAAACTCGGTTTAAACTGTTGTATCAGATCGAAACGAAGATATATGGCTCTTTTTAGATATATACATAAATCATCTTAATCGATTTAAACACAGGTTTTAGATAAAATAAAAATCGAAGGCTCTATTGAACGATAGATTTTAAAACATCCTATATGACTCTTTAAAAGATCCTGAGTTTAAAAAGATCTATCTGATCGAATCGAAATAGATGTATTTTAGAATTTAGACGCCCTAACTCGGATTAAACAAACATCAAATTGAATAAATATATACGACAGGTTTGAGCTGCAGATATTAAAATATGCTAAGTCGACTTAAACACAGGTATCAAATCGGATTAAAATATATGAATCTTTTGAACTATAGACTTTAAATCATCCTAATTCGACCGAAATAAATGTATCAAATTGAATAAAAACATATGGCTTTTTAGGTATAGACTTTAAAACGCGCTAACGGCTTAAAGACGGCTATCTGATCAAATCAACACTTTTTAGCTAATTACATTTAATCATGCCAGCTCGACTCAAACAAATGTATCATATTAAATAAAACAGATTGCACTTTAGAGCTATAAGCTTTAAAATACGCTAACTTGTTTTAGACACAGATGTCAGATCAAATCAAAATATATGGCTGTTAACCTCCTAAATTGATTAAAAATCAGGTAACATATGGCTCTTTTGAGATATAGGTGTTAAAACAACCTAACTCATCTTAAACTCAGCTATCTGATCGAATCAAAATTGATGGCCCTTTTGAGCTATAGACTTAAAACATCCTAACTCAGATTAAAGAAACGAATCAGACAGAATAAGGCATATACGGCATTTTTTTTTTTTTTTGCTATAGATTTAAAAAATCCTAACACAGCTTAAATACGAATCAAAATAGGTTTCTTTTGAGCTGTAGTATTTAAAACATCCAAACTCTGCTAAAAAAACGTTATCAGATCGAAACGAAATATAAGAATTTTTTCAGTCATAGATTTTAAATAATCCTAACTTAGCTTAAACACAGCTATTTGATCAATTCAAAATAGATGGCTCTTTTCTGCTATAGAATTTATACATCCTAATTCGGGTCAAAAAATGTATCAGACTGAATAAAAATATATTTCAGTTTTGAGATAGACTTTAAAACAATCTGAACTGGTCTTAAACAAAGCTATCAGATTGATGAAAAATATATGACATTTTTGAGCTATAGACTTTGAAAAATATCCTAACTTTGCTTAAACATAGCGGTTACAACGAATAAACATAAAGGTCTCATTTTCAGCTGTTTGTTATAACATTGAGAGTATCAGATTCAATAAAAGTATATGATACTTTTGAGCTATAAACTTTAAAAACTATCCTAACTCTGCTTAAACACAGCGGTAATAACGAATAAAAACAGGTTTAATTTTGAGCTATGTTTTTTATAACATTCAGTGTATCATATTGAATAAAAAATATATGGTACTTTTGAGCTATAGCCTTTAACAAGTATCCTATCTCTGCTTAAACACAGCGGTTATAACGAATAAAAACAGAGGTTTCAATTTGAGCTGTTTCTTATGAAATTCATTGTATCAGTTTGAATAAAAGTGCATGGTACTTTTGAGATATAGACTCTAAATCATCTTAACTCGGTTTAAACACAGCAATTATATCACATCAAAATAGATGACTCTTTTGAGCTACAGGTGTTAAAACATCGTAACTCACCTCAAAAACAGCTACGAAGTCGAGAAAAAATATGTCTCTTTTATGCTTTATATTAAAATATACTAAATACGAAGTCACGTCATTTTATTAGTCAAAGTAAGCCTCGTTTAAACTGAGAGAATATCGTTAATGATCCCGCAGTGTTTTTTGTTTTTTTTTTTGCATCGAAAGAAAAAAATATAGAATAGGAGTCGACAGATTGCAGAAAGGTATTTTTGACCTTTTTAGTATTGGTCTACGCTTGTTGGCGCCATATACATCAAAGGCTCGTAAAACTGGTAATCCATAGGGGCTAAATTTATTGTATAATGAATAACATATATTTATAATCAGTTTTTGCCGAGGTGGGGAGTGTTAAAGTCTTTCATTTGACCGCAGCAACAATGCTTGCTTTCTTTTCAATACCGCTAGCCTATTTTTTTCTTTATTAATCGAATTAATCTCAAGTAAGGTAATAAAGCCACTAAGACACAAGGAGTTACTTGATGAGAAAGAATTACACAACAGAAGAATTATGGAATGAAAACAATAGAATTATAATCAGGAAGAGAACGAAGATAACGATTGATTTTCGCAAATTTTGACAACCTCAGTGATAAATCCCGACACACTTCATTGCCATATTCACAATATAAATATGGTAATAAAGATAAAGACAACAGTCCGAATAATGTAAATAATGTAAGTAATCATAATACCTCATCTCAGAGATATAGACAGATATATAGAGAGACATAGACATAAAGGCCGAAGCGTACAACGGCCGAAACGTTGAGAATATGGCAATGAAGATGAGGATAACAGTCCGAATAATGTAAATAATCTAAGTAATCATAATACCTCATCTCAGAGATATAGACAGATATATAGAGAGACATAGACATAAAGGCCGAAGCGTACAACGGCCGAAACGTTGTGAATATGGCAATGAAGATGAGGATAACAGTCCGAATAATGTAAATAATGTAAGTAATCATAAGACCTCATCTCAGAGATATAGACAGATATATAGAGAGACATAGACATAAAGGCCGAAGCGTACAACGGCCGAAACGTTGTGAATATGTCAATGGAGATGACGATAACAGTCCGAATAATGTAAATAATGTAAGTAATCATAATACTTCAATTAAACGTAGTTAATACTGCTTATTATAAACAGAGCATTTACTTAAATAATTGTATCTGTAAAAATAACGTGTAAACAGAAAATTTATAAAAATAATTGTTGAACTGCATTTCATATTGTCATTTGTTTATATTATGATGCGCCGCGAACGGATTTGATCTTTCGAAAGAAAGTTCCGTGAGAAACTTGTTTCTTTAAATATAGTATTTGATATTATGTATAAATGTATGTATAAAACTATTAACCAAAAAAGCCAGTGAAACCGAGGTAGATTTACCTGACTCTTTAGGTTCATAGGTTTGCTTTACTTAGTGTATTGAGCACTTTAGATAGTTACCTTTGCTTTACTCGTTTGGAGATTTTTTTTCTTTAGACTCTGAACTTGGATTCTGGACGATTGTTTCCGCCTCAATTACATGTTCTTTGTTCTTTCTTTTTTTATTCCTTATTTTTCCTTGGGTATTGGTTTGTTCATTTACAAGCCAAAACACCTAAGGTTTTTTTTTCCAAACGAGTATAACTATATATATATATATATATATATATATATATATATATATATATATAGGTAATGATCCAAAATATTAAAACTGATCCACAAAAAGAGCTCAATGTATTTATTATAGCAGAGCATATAAATAAAAATAGTTCCTATTTAATTCCTATCATTCTGAACTATGAATCATTGAAATCGGACCATGGGAACGCACAAACACAAATACTGTACTGCATATATATATATATATGTATGTGTGTGTGTGTGTGTCTGTGTGTGTGTGTGCGTGTGTCTGTGCTGTGTGTGTTTGTGTGTATGTGTGAAGATGGAAATGTTGATTTCAATAATTAATTTGCTATTAAAACACGTAAATTGCAGAAACGAGTTATTCAAAAACAAATTTCGCTTGAAGATTGAACAGAGCTTACTTTAATTCAATTTACTTCAAATAATTATATTGAAGTTTTCCGCTCTTGTTTTGAAACATGAGAACTTTTAGGTAGCGTGTTGGAATCCTAATAATATATATATATATATATATATATATATATATATATATATATATATATATATATATATATATATATATATATATATATATATATATATATATACCATGTAAAAATCCGTAGATCCTATTCATATGAAATATTAAAACTGATCCACAAAAAATTAGATCCCAAAAATTTACCTCATGCAGATGATCATTTCGTCCATGGGAAAGTAGTTTTTTTCCTGCACGTATCAATGGAAATACATTTACTAAAATATGTATGAAGTAAATTGTTTGGATCTCATCAATTATATATATATATATATATATATATATATATATATATATATATATATATATATATATATATATGGAACAATAAAAAATATTAAAAAATTAAAATCTTCAGACACACTGGGTTGTAGATTAATATTCTTTCGTTTTTTTATTATTATTTCATTTAGATTCCTCAACAAGTTTCGGACAAAATGTCCAGCATCGGGAGAAGAAAGATTTCTGTTTGCTGGTAGCTGTGAACTACGGAAATGAATGTCTTGATGGGGAAAATGAACTTTTGTCTGTAGTTTTCATTTGTCTTTTTTTTAATTTTTTTATCTTTTTAATATGAATCTTTTAACATTACGTGTGTTGGTCAAACAGTCTCTTTTAAGTTGTTATTTGAGATAACAGCTGGATGGATCAATGCTTATGAAACAATAGGAAGATATATATATATATATATATATATATATATATATATATATATATATATATATATATATATATATATTCTTATTCGCTGTTTGTTTCATGGATTATTCTTCCTTGATATTTTAACTGATAAATGGAGATTATTGACTTCCTCCCACAAATTCATCTTCGCTTTTGAAATATTCTTCACTTAGACTGGTTTTCTACCAAGGCTATCGTTACCAAAAATGAGATTCTCAACATTTTAAAAGCATTAGCAGTTTTTAAGATTAAATTTTTGTTTTCCTAGGCTGGTTGCCTGCCGAGATTAGGAAGCCTAGTGTGTGCGCTGTTTTTTTTTTTTTTTTTTTTTTAACCCGTAGCTGGGCTAATATAATTAAAGGATGGAAATTGTAAAACATGGCGAGATATAATCGCGTTCCATAGTGCCACTTCGAGAATTCCGTGATCTTTCATTTTATCTATTTGCTTTAATTTTTTCTTTTTCTTTTTATTAATTATTGTCGGCCTCTGCCGATTCTACTGCTATGACCTTGTTTTCCCTTGTTGACGTTGAAGTTCCTGCTATTGTGGTTTCAATCAATTGATCGCTGTCGACTGCTACTATCATTTTTCTTTCCCTTATTTTATTTTTTTTTTAAACGTATTAATTGACTTTCGAATAAATATAATGTAGCCGGAAGTTAAAATGACTGTTTACGTCATTTCCTTTTATTCAATAAAGGGCAGTAAGCGACTGCAAGCAATTTCGCCACCTTCCGTGACGAGATGAAAAGATTGACATATGACGTTCATCTTATAAGAAAGAACCAGACGTTCAAAGACGGCCATCTTTTTTCTTTCTTTCTTGTTTTCTTATATCTTTTCTTTGCGATGTTAAGGAGTTGGGCATAATTTTTACCCGATTTTTATATTAATTTATATTTTAGTTATTGATTTATCCGACATTGTTATATTTATTGATTTATTTTTTTGTTTTTATTTTTGTTAATTTGCCGGCATACGAAAACGTATTTAACGAAAAGATTCAGGGATATTGAAGATGAAACCTAATTCATACAAACAGGCGACTGACTTTTAAATACGCGTAGAAGCATTTATATTTCCATCAAGGACAACAAAATATCTGTGGCCTTTTTGTTAATTAAAAGCTTCAGTGTTCTTGAATGCGACGATACATGGGCTGATATTTTAATATTAAGATTACTATCGAATTTTTCTTAATATAAAATGATGCAAAAGAATTTAACACAAAATATATATACAAAATAAAATAAAAAATAGGAACAATTTTTAACATTGGTGGGAAAAATGCCTACGGAGGGATTTTCTTAACGAAAAAGAGAACAATATATGAAAAGGAAACGACATACCGGAAAACTTGTGGCAGAAATCGAACACCGCCAATTGTGTACTTATTGACTTTTGCGTTTCTTAACAGCCATGCTTTTTGTTTTCTTTCTCACACTTTAACAGATATTTCTTTTAATATTGGAAACTTATCGGGACAAATACTTAGAATTACATAGCCTTAATTTGTTTTATTTCTTTGTCTTGATTTTCTCGAAAACAGTTCTAGTCATCAAAAATTTAATTAAAATTCGAATATAATTAAAATTATTTTATTTTTCATGACTCGAAATTAAGATGCTTGGCAATTTTTGTTCAAAGTACAATGATTGTACTTATATATAATTTGTTCCATTTATTCCATTCTTATCATATTTATATAATACATTATATATTATACATATAATACATTATATATTATACATATAATACATCATATATTATACATATACTACATTATATATTATACATATAATACATTATATATTATACATATAATATATTATATAGTATACATATAATACATTATATATTATACATATAATATATTATATAGTATACATATAATACATTATATATTATACATATACTACATTCTATATTATACATATAATACATTATATATTATACATATAATATATTATATAGTATACATATAATACATTATATATTATACATATAATATATTATATAGTATACATATAATACATTATATATTATACATATACTACATTCTATATTATACATATAATACATTATATATTAATACTTTATATATTATATATTAAATAATATATTAATGTTATATTAAATAAATTATATATTAATACATTATATATTAATATATTATATATTATAATCATTTTATTATAATACATTATATTTAGCTATATAATATAATATAATATCCATTTATTCCATTCTTATAATCGTTAAATGATTGCTTGTTTCATTTTTAAGTTTCTGTATGAATTAAATTCTGACTTCAAAATTGAAAGCAACAGAGGTAGTTTTTAGAAAATCTAAAAAAAAAACTTGCCTTTCTGGAAGATCGTTAAATCTATACAGCTACTATGGGTACTACTACTAGTTATTATTTTTATTATTTTTACTTCTTGTTATTTTTGGAGTGCACACATTTCTTTCCGGGTTCCGCCGAGAGACCTAAGGTTAAAAATGGCATCATGACACTTTCCACTGATAAAAAAAAAATAGACAGATAAAGCACTTTGTAAAGTGTGGGCTGTACTTGTCAGAACAATTTTTTGTATCTCTTTGAGGCATGGACTTCCAGGAATCCCTTCAGTTAGTCTACTGGAATCTTTTCTAAAGAATCCTAGGGCTCTAACTACAAAAGAGATTGTTGATGTTCCCATATGCCACATTTTTGAGATTTCAATCTCCTTGTATTTTGACAGCTTTTTTAATATCTTCAAAGATACATTTCAGTCAGCAGGGACTGCCATATCAATAAGGAGGTACTTTTTTTTGTTTGTGGTCTTTAATAACAATATCTGGGCAGTTGGATAGTTCAGTTTCCTTCCCAGTTGCAGATTTTCCAGTGCAGATATTGGCCCACTCAGTCAGGCCGGGTTTTATACTCAGTGGGTGCCAATAACGTGCAACGTGATACAAGATGATCAATCGTTTCTGGATATTTATCACAGAATCTGCATTTTGAGCTAGTGATTTAATTTTCATCTTTCCACTTCAAGTCAGCGAAAATCTTTTGCCCAAGAATGCGCAAAGAATCATTATCCTGGAACTTGGCATTAGCCATGCTGATGAAAACCAAAAGAGATTATCTGAGACGATTAAAGAGAGTAATCTATTTTCAGATTATTTCCTATATGAGTGTATGTAAAGTTCCGGCGTAACGGCTTCATTGGAAATTGTCATTCTGAAGTTAATGACAAAAGTTAAGAGAAGAAAAGAACGACATGAATGTCTATTTAAAATAAGTATTTAAACTAGTTTTGATTCGTGAAAATTTCAAGGTTTTCCTATCTTAAATTTCTGATGAATCTTAATACTTCAGTTAAAAGTTGAATAAGCGAGTCCTACGACAATAAAATATCCACAGAAATTCCCCTATCACATCGTTAAATATTTGAGCTTAACTTTAGGCAAAATATTGCAATAACAGTAATTCTATTATAATTGTGCCTGTCCTTCTCTTCTCGGCCTTTTAGCTAAGATCAAAGTGTTGTATCTGTTCTTATCAACTTAATCTGATTCCGTCTCTTCACTTCTAGCTTCCATTCTTTCTTACCTTCTGTCATTTTCTCAATGAAACCAAGTAGTGTCTTTCCTCCTCTTTCCATGCGATCAAGACGAAAGAGGTATTGGCAGAGTTTAACGGTTGTGCGAAATAACGAAAGGAAGAACATTTAGCTTATGGCGAGGTCTACGGCAATAAAATATCCGTGGAAATTCCTCTATCGCATCGTTAAATATTTGAGCTTAACAACTTTTAACAAATTATTGCAATTACAATCATGAATGCTGGGCGTCCTCGACGCGATATAATAGTTAGCAAGTTTGTCTCGCTAGAACAATTACGACTGCGTCAGGAGTTCAATCCTCACTGGGTGACCCATACCTTTAGCCTTGTGCCAGACCTAAGCTACGATTAGAGAATTATTTTGGCGCTTTGACGTGGTGTAATGGTTATCAAGCTTGTCTCGCTAGTACAATTACAACTGAGCACGCCATATTTTTGTCCTTGTGCCACATCTAAACTACGCTTAGAAAATCCCCGTAAATATGAATGCTTGTTGTTATTTCAGTAAGGGGGTAAAAATGAAAAGATTTTGAAATTGACAACTTTTTCCAATTTCACTGACAATGAATGAAAGAAAGAAAGGTCGAACGATGAGAAGATAGATGTGTTTAAACACTAAGCATTGCATTTCTGTTTGAAACGTCCATTTTCGTAAGATGCTTCGATAACTTTAAGACGTTGTTTGATTGTTAATTATTCCATGATTGAAAAACATAAGCTGTTAAATCTGAAAGACAAAGAAAAAAGTCATTAGACGCTTAAACTTAATTCCCAAGATAGAGATAGATAGATAGATAGATATCCAATACATACATACAAATGTATATACATATATATATATATATATATATATATATATATATATATATATATATATATATATATATATATATATATATATATATATATAATTAAAGTCATAGAATTTATTGGATTGTTGGCACTCGGTATTATCAGCACTGTTCACATTTCTTATACTTACATACATATACATATGTGTGTATGTGTGTGTGTGTTTTTGTATAGATAGATAGATAGATAGATAGATAATGGCCATAATGAGATAGATAGATAGATAGATAGATAGATAGATAATGGCCATAATGAGATAGATAGATAGATAGATAGATAATGAGATAGATAGATAGATAGATAGATAGATAGATAGATAGATAGATAGATAGATAATGGCCATAATGAGATAGATAGATAGATAGATAATGGCCATAATGAGATAGATAGATAGATAGATAGATAGATAGATAGATAGATAGATAGATAGTGGCCATAATGAGATAGATAGATAGATAGATAGATAGATAGATAGATAGATAGATAGATAGATAGATAGATAGATAGATAATGGCCATAATGAGATAGATAGATAGATAGATAGATAGATAGATAGATAGATAGATAGATAGATAGATAGATAATGGCCATAATGAGATAGATAGATAGATAGATAGATAGATAGATAGATAGATAGATAGATAGATAGATAGATAATGGCCATAATGAGATAGATAGATAGATAGATAGATAATGGCCATAATGAGATAGATAGATAGATAGATAGATAGATAGATAGATAGATAGATAGATAATGGCCATAATGAGATAGATAGATAGATAGATAGATAGATAGATAGATAGATAGATAGATAGATAATGGCCATAATGAGATAGATAGATAGATAGATAGATAGATAGATAGATAGATAGATGAATAAACTTAGACTGGCATAGATAGATAGATAGATAGATAGATAGATAGATAGATAGATAGATAGATAGATAGATAGATAGATAGCAAAATCAATGAGACTCTCAGGTAGGTACGTAATATGTATATGATAAACTGTCATTCTATGAAGAAACTGTGATTGAAATAGAAATATATTGATATTATAAATCCATACAGAATTCCTGCTTGCATTTACACATAAAATTTCAATTCTATGTGAGGAAATATACACATAACAGCAGCTGTACGTTTATTTACACATGCTTAAATGCATTTACCTGCACGTGTACATAGTTTATATCAGATACTAATGTGTAATATTATCTCGATAAATCGCTTCTGGGTGTGGCAAACTTTATTATTATTATTATTATTATTATTATTATTATTATTATTATTATTATTATTATTATTATTATTATCGTTGTTGTTGTAGTTGTTCAATAATCAATATGCCAATAATTATATCATGTTTCATTATTCCGATAATCTCCCATTAAATCGCATGAACTTTCCTTCTTTCCCTCGTCCCTTTAACACAACTAACGTTCGTTTTGGTCGTTGCCTTTATCCGCCATTTTAAATGACAACGGAACTTCCTCTAGTAAGAACATCGTTTAACATTACTCACTTCGATTTCACAAATTATATATTTGTTTTTGTTTCCTTCTTGCTTTTTTTTTTTTTTATTTAAAAATGTCTTCATTTATTTGCTAATCAATGAATTCAGATCGGAAAGCCTTCGATTTGTGATCTCAAAATAGCCAAAAGCTTCGTTTGCTTCTGCAAGAGAAGCCTTAATTTGTAAAAGAGATTTCTAATGAGACAGAAAACCCGGTGGAGCCGATGAGGTCTGGAAACCATTTTGACACGTCTCATTCACGTTAGCATTCCAGTAGCGCCCATCTTTCGTGGAACTATTTTCAAAATTTCCCGTTTTGAAGTGGTGCCCACGCACGGATGAATATACGCATGCGCGATTCATTGTACATTCAAAGCGAGATGTTATACAAAATGAAAAAGAAGCTGATATTCAAAATTCACTTCACACATAGAAGGAAAATATAGATAATATATATATATATATATATATATATGTGTGTGTGTGTGTGTGTGTGATGATACGGAATGAATTCCAATAACCACTATTCTTAAAAGAGTGCACATTCGACATCATCACTTGATAAGACATCGAAGGTGTTTAAACAAAATGGCTATTTTTGTAGTGATTTTATAACAGATTTATGTTATAATATTTTAAATAAATAATTATATATATATATATATATATATATATATATATATATATATATATATAGAGAGAGAGAGAGAGAGAGAGAGAGTAAGAGAGAGAGAAATTACAAAATTCAAAGCTTAAAAACAACTTAAAAGAGGCCCTTTAACCAACACAAGGACTGACCAAAATTAAAGCTAAAAACAAATGAAAACTACAGATAAAATTCATTTTCTTCAGAAAGTCATACATTCTTGTAGTTTATTGCTACTAACAAGGCGATTTTTTTCTCCTGATGATGGCTATGCTGGCCGAAACGAATCTAGGAATCTAACTGAAATAATAAAACAAAAAATATTAATATACAACCCAGTGTGTCTAAAAATTGTAATTTTTTAATTTCTCAAGATATTTTATTGTTTAAAACATATATATACATATATATATATATGTGTGTGTGTATATATATATATATATATATATATATATATATATATATATATATATACATACTACAGTTCAAAAATTTGAAGTCACCCCACTTAAGAAAAAAAGTGAAAAAATACGAAAAGTAGTCATTAAAAAAGAATGATATCATTTCTCAAACTTATGCTTTGAGAAACTTTTGAAACAAATTCAAAAAAATTTGTGCTGCCGTAATCATGTCTAAAAGAGGATATGTTGATGAGAGAAAAATTTAATCAAAAACAAAGATGACTTTTATTAGAAGTTTTATTATGGAAAAAAAAAAAAAAAAAAAAGGTTTTTCTATTTTCCAGAAAAAAATTCTATTAAAAAATCATCTCTGAGTTCCTTTTAAACCACGTTTAATAATTTTCTCTTATTTAAAATATTAAACAATTATTTTGGGGCCAATTAAAAAATTACTAGGGTTTCCTCAGACTTTTGAACTGCAGCGAATATTTTTATAGATACAAATATTTAAGTAAATGCTCTGTTTATAATAAACAGTATCAAATAACATTTACCGGCCTGAACGACCGAGAAATTTCATAGAAAATATATCCTATGAACACAAACACACACTCATATATATATATATATATATATATATATATATATATATATATATATATATATATAAAGTGAACACTGAATTCAAAATTTAGAGGCGTCAGGTTGTTTCATGCTAGACGCAATCGTGTCCTGACGATAACGTCTAGCATGAAACAGACTGTCGCCTCTAAGTGTTGAATTCAATGTTCACTTTTACATTTACACACGCTCTATCCCTGATATTGAGCACTTTATCCCATAAATATAGCACAATTACGAGTATATTTCTTCATATATATATATATATATATATATATATATATATATATATATAATTAAGTTATAAGGAACTTGGTAAACCGAATTGGTAAATCCAAAGAGGATGAAATCCTGAGAGCTCAATGTTAGGACAGAGCTAATATGTAATGAAAATGATGATGATCCTGAATCCTTAAAAAAGGATTTAGGTGAAATAAATTATCGTAATGGTACATTAAAGTGATTTGTTTTTCATTACATTATATATATATATATATATATATATATATATATATATATATATATATATATATATATATATATATATATTTCAATTAAAAGGTGCAAATATAATTTATAAATTCATGAATCATTCATACAGAAAACAAATATAGAGGTTAATGATTTAAATGGCGAGAATACATCGTCGCAAGCAATATAAATAAGATACATCAACCCCGAACCTGTATATGAATGATATGATCCCCGTTTATAAATTCCAGTTGCATAAGGTCTTTTTAATTTTACAAGCTTTCGTCTGTTCCTACAGACATCAACAGGTATGGAAGTAGATTTTGTTCTTGTTTTTACTTCTCAGTAATAAGAGGACAACGAAAATAGTGATGTAATCCGAAAAAATGCTATGAGAAATGTGTTATTGTTTTGGAACGTGCGGTCGCATTGCTGAGTTTGAATTTAAATTTTAAGGTTGTGCGTTTTTGTACAAAAATAGCAATAAGAGAATTCTTTTTTACTGGTAGATTTTCCGTGAATATCGCATGAACTATATACCAAGCTCGTTACAAGTATATACACTTGTTTGTTATGTTAGTGTGTTTCACCCACCTTTTTTTGCTCTATATTTTCGTTACTGTTGTTTTCGTTAAATAATTATCCAACGATTGTCTCCTGGTGAGAAATGTGGCTGAAAGGGCCTTAGAGACTAATAAAATTAAAATCAATAAATTCCTAGTTTTTAAAACTATATATAAATTTTGTACCTCTAAACATTTCTTTATATATATATATATATTTGACGTATTTTTTAACGTCAAAAAACGACATTGTTACGTCATTATTTTTGCACCAACCTAATATATATATATATATATATATATATATATATATATATATATAGGAATTAATTATTAATGTATTAATGCAGATAATGTATTTCCATTTCAAAGCTAGATCCATGTGAAACTGATATTAATCTTTCGTATAAATTTTGTCTGAATTTCTATCATGAGGGTTTATCCTTATCTACAATATTTACATTCGAACTAATGTTCATATCTTTGTTGTTATCACAACGTTTCGACCGTTGTGCCCACCAGTTCTCATCAGGTAGATATCGATCTGGTGGGTAACCTACAGGGAATTCTGAAGTAAACCCTTATTTAATTAACGGAGGTTGACTGTTATCGTTCCACAGTCCAAATCTAGGTATACCTTGACTTCATCTTATTTTCAATACTACTCAGTCATTTCTCACGCGTCACCACTGTTCCACACTGTCCGGCCCAATCGCCATGTTATTTTATATCAGCTAATAACGTCAGCGCTTTAATTTAACAGGCTGTTGTCCCGTAGGACAATTCTCAGTAGCGAACCTGTAGAAAAACGTTAACTCCATCTTACCTGCGTATTAGTGCTACTACTGCTTCTGTTTGTCATGTTTGCCTGTTCCTACTGCTGTAATGTTTGACTGATCTTGCTGCTGCATATTATGTTTGACTGTCCTTGCTGCTACCTGTCATGTTTGACTGCTCCGGCTTATCATATTTGATGTTCCTGCTGCTGCTTATCATCTTTGACTTTCCTTGCTGCTGCCTGTCATGTTTGACTGCCCCTGCTTATCATGTTTGACTGTTCCTGCTACTTCTTATCATGTTTGACTGTTCCTGCTGCTGCCTGTCATGTTAGACTGCTCCCGCTGCTGCCTGTCATATTTCACTGCGCCTGCTACTGCTTATCATATTTGACTGCTCCTGCTGCTTCTTATCATCTTTGACTGTCCTTGCTGCTACCTGTCATGTTTGACTGCTCCGGCTTATCATGTTTGACTGTTCCTGCTGCTGCCTGTCATGTTTGACTGCTCTTGCTACTGCTTATCATGTTTGACTGTTCCTGCTGCTACCTGTCATGTTTGACTGCTCCGGCTTATCATGTTTGACTGTTCCTGCTGCTGCTTGTCATGTTAGACTGCTCCTGCTACTGCTTATCATGTTTGACTGTTCCTGCTGCTAACTGTCATGTTTGACTGCTCCGGCTTATCATGTTTGACTGTTCCTGCTGCTGCTTGTCATGTTTGACTGCTCCTGCTGCTGCTTATCATCTTTGCATTTCCTTGCTGCTGCCTGTCATGTTTGACTGCACCTGCTTATCATGTTTGACTGATCCTGCTACTGTTTATCATCTTTGACTGTTCCTGTTGTTGCCTGTCATGTTTGATTGCTCCCGCTGCTGCGTGTCGTATTTGACTGCGCCTGCTACTGCTTATCATATTTGACTGCTCCTGCTGCTGCCTGTCATATTTGACTGTCCTTGCTGCTACCTGTCATGTTTGACTGCTCCGGCTTATCATGTTTGACTGTTCCTCCTGCTGCTTGTCATGTTTGACTGCTTCTGCTGCTTATCATACTTGACTGTCCTTGCTGCTACCTGTCATGTTTGACTGCTCCGGCTTATCATGTTTGACTGTTCCTGCTACTGGCTGTCATATTTGACTGCGCCTGCTACTGCTTATCATATTTGACTGCTCCTCCTGCTGCTTATCATCTTTGACTGTCCTTTCTGCTACCTGTCATGTTTGACTGCTCCGGCTTATCATGTTTGACTGTTGCTGCTGCTGCTTGTCATGTTTGACTGCTCCGGCTACTGCTTATCATGTTTGACTGTTCCTGCTGCTAGCTGTCATGTTTGACTGCTCCGGCTTATCATGTTTGACTGTTCCTGCTGCTGCTTGTCATGTTTGACTGCTCCTGCTACTACTTATCATGTTTGACTGTTCCTGCTGCTACCTGTGATGTTTGACTGCTCCGGCTTATCATGTTTGACTCTTCCTGCTGCTGCTTGTCATGTTTGACTGCTCCTGCTGCTGCTTATCATCTTTGACTTTCCTTGCTGCTGCCTGTCATGTTTGACTGCCTCTGCTTAACATGTTTGACTGTTCCTGTTACTGTTTATCATCTTTGACTGTTCATCCTGCCGCCTGTCGTATTTGACTGCGCCTGCTACTGCTTATCATATTTGACTGCTCCTGCTGCTGCCTGTCATATTTGACTGTCCTTGCTGCTACCTGTCATGTTAGACTGCTCCTGCTACTGCTTATCATGTTTGACTGTTCCTGCTGCTAACTGTCATGTTTGACTGCTCCGGCTTATCATGTTTGACTGTTCCTGCTGCTGCTTGTCATGTTTGACTGCTCCTGCTGCTGCTTATCATCTTTGCATTTCCTTGCTGCTGCCTGTCATGTTTGACTGCACCTGCTTATCATGTTTGACTGATCCTGCTACTGTTTATCATCTTTGACTGTTCCTGTTGTTGCCTGTCATGTTTGATTGCTCCCGCTGCTGCGTGTCGTATTTGACTGCGCCTGCTACTGCTTATCATATTTGACTGCTCCTGCTGCTGCCTGTCATATTTGACTGTCCTTGCTGCTACCTGTCATGTTTGACTGCTCCGGCTTATCATGTTTGACTGTTCCTCCTGCTGCTTGTCATGTTTGACTGCTTCTGCTGCTTATCATATTTGACTGTCCTTGCTGCTACCTGTCATGTTTGACTGCTCCGGCTTATCATGTTTGACTGTTCCTGCTGCTGCTTGTCATGTTTGACTGCTACTGCTTCTGCTTATCATCTTTGACTTTCCTTGCTGCGGCCTGTCATGTTTGACTTCACCTGCTTATCATGTTTGTCTGTTTTTGCTACTGCTTATCATGTTTGACTGTTCCTGCTGCTGCCTGTCATGTTTGACTGCTCTTGCTGCAGCCTGTCATATTTCACTGCGCCTGCTACTGCTTATCATATTTGACTGCTCCTGCTGCTGCTTATCATCTTTGACTGTCCTTGCTGCTACCTGTCATGTTTGACTGCTCCGGCTTATCATGTTTGACTGTTCCTGCTGCTGCTTGTCATGTTTGACTGCTCCTGCTGCTGCTTATCATCTTTGACGGTCCTTGTTGCTACCTGTCATGTTTGACTGCTCCGGCTTATCATGTTTGACTGTTCCTGCTGCTGCTTGTCATGTTTGACTGTCCTTGCTGCTGCCTGTCATGTTTGACTGCTCCTGCTGCTGCCTGTCATATTTGTCTGCGCCTGCTACTGCTTATCATATTTGACTGCTTCTGCTGCTGCTTATCATGTTTGACTGTTCCTGCTGCTGCCTGTCATGTTTGAGTACTCCTACTTCTGCTTATCGTGTTTGACTGTTACTGATGCTGTCTGTAAGTTTGATTGCCCCTGCTGCTGCTTGTCATGTTTGACTGTTCCTGTTGCTGCCTGTCATGTTTAGCTGCTCAAGCTGCTGCTTGTCATGTTTGACTGCTCCTGCTGCAGCATATCATCGTTGACTGCTCTTGCTACTGCTTGTCACGTTTTACTGGTCTTGCTGCTGCTTGTCATGTTTAGCTGCTCCTGCTGATGTTGGCCTGTTATATTTGACTGCTCTTGCTTATCACGTTTGGCTGCTGCTGCTGCTGCTTGTCATGTTTGACTGTTTTTGTTACTGCTTGTCATGTTTGACTGCTCCTGCTACTCCCTTGTTTGGCTGTTCCTGCTCCTGCCTGTAAGTTTGACTGCTCCTGCTGCTGCTTGTCATGGTGACTGCTTTTTCTGCTGCCTGTCATGTTTGCTGTTGCCGTTGCAGTCATTTATATTTGTTTCTTTATTAACGGCTCCCGTATTGTATTTATTTTTATGCTGGGTCTACTAATCAGGTCCTCATATCTTAATACATTACTATTACATCTAGTAAGGCTAGCTGGTTAGTATTTTCTTCTTCCATTGTGAACTAGTTCGAAGAGTTCATATGATGTAGCAGTATTTCTAGAGCATTCCGGTGCGTCCATAGTATGAAGGTAAATACTATGTACGGCAGATTTACTGATTAAAGTGAAAATACTGTACTTGATTCTATGATGACGTCACAACGTTGTGATAACAACAAAGATGAGGACAATAGTCCAAATGGAAACAAATTAAATAATCTGTACTCCGTTTTAGGAGTCTGGTACGTTTCGGCGTCGCCCATCTGGCGTGTTTGATTCGACGTGGCTGATTCGGCGTCAAAAAAATAATTGGACTATTTGGCACATCTGTTTAGGCGTCAGACTGTCTCGAAGTCACTGTCTGCACCTTCTCCCACCAAAAAAGGATAAAAGCATTGAAAACACCCAAATTTCAACATGACTTTTTATTCATTTAAGGAATTATGGCTCCTATTAAAACACTAATGCCAAACATTCATTTAGGACAACGGTTGGTGGCTCGAGCGTCTTCTTAACTGTTGTTTTTTTGTCTTTTCGTCGTCTATTTTTGCAGCAGATGCTTCATGGCTGTGTTCATTCAAATGGCGGATCACTTTTCCATCCTTCATATGTAATCTCTCTTTAGAAAAATGAAAAGGTATCCATCGTGTATCACTTCGTTTCTTCCACGTTTTGATAAAATATGTGTTTCCATTTGGAATAAAATGGCTTTGATGACTGAAAAATATGAAGCTGCACTGAAGAAAATATAATATAAAAAATACCTCAACTACTTTTTTACTTAAATTTCCAAATGCCTCCAAACATTCTTTTCTTAAATAGAAAAATTCCTCTAACTACTCTGTTTCTTAAATTGGACTATTCAAGCATATTAGGACCAAGTACTAATTTGACTACTAAACGGGAGAGGGAGGGAGGGAGGGAGAGAGAACAAATTTAACTATAGCGACGAAATAGTAATCTATCGCTTAATCGTCTCTCTACCGAAAAATTTCTGTGTCGAATCGGCTACGCTGAATCGGCCACGCCAAATGGGATACGCTGCAACGTTCCATTCACCTGTTTTAGAGAGAAAAGACTTGTATAAAAATAGAATATATATTGAATACATTAAATAGAAAGAGGAGTGTGACAAGAAAGTGTTTTCTTACTAGTTGTACAGTTGACAATGCATAGTGTTCCATACTACAGGCCAATTTATGATGCAACTAAGGAAAATAAATGACGACCTGCCCCCATTAGAATGTCTGATAGTCAACTTCTTGGGAGCAACTGCCTGCGTCTACTCGGTCTCACTTTGACTGCTGACCTGAGATGGAGCAAATACATTGAGTCAATTTCTTCTTCCACCGCGAGGAAAGTTGGCTCTCTGTTCCGCGCCAGGAAATTTTTCTCCTCGGAATCGATACTTCAAATATACAAATCAACCATTCGCCCTTGCATAGAGTATTGCTGCCATATATGGTCTGGGGCACCTTTTGTTTACCTCGGAGTTCTTGACAAGATCCAGAGACGGATATGTAATATAATTGCCCTGATCTGGCGTCTCGTCTACAGTCACTCTCTCACAGACGCGCCGTCGCCTCTCTCTGTCTTTTCTACAAGTACTTTCATGGTAATTTCTCCGATGAGCTGCTTTCACTGGTTCCCAGACTCTATGAATTCAAGCGCCTTACGAGGCTGCCATCCCGATCCCACCCTTACACTGTAGAAACTTTTAAATGTAGCCGTCTCTTCTACTTCAATAGCTTCATACTTCGCACCTCTCGCCTGTGGAACACATTTCCCTATTACTGTTTCCCTGAGAGCTATAATCTCCAACTATTCAAAGGTAATGTCAATCGACATTTCCAATTACCTTGATCTATCCACTATCCTTCTCCTCACCCTTTCTTCTATCACTCCTATATGCTCTCGCTCAAAATCTTCTGCAACCACCCGCATCCTAATGGCTTCACGCCTTGCTCGGGGCGTAATGCTTTAAAAAAAATAAATTAAAGCTCTTTGATATACTCTGAGTTTCGGTTTGGGTTTGCCGTGGCTTTCTGCTATAGTTACCTTTAAAAATTGAAAGGTTTTGCTTCTATATTTAGAATAATTTTAAATTATAATTGAAACTATTATTTATATATATATATATATTTTTTTTTTTTCAGAATTGCTATAGTATTTATGTGTGTTGTAAAAACCAACATTTTGTGTGAAAATTTCCCCAAAATTGTATTTTATGAATCTTGGAATTCAATTTGTCATTTTTCATTAAAGTTAACATTCTTCATTTTAAGTTAATTAAATATCCTTCTCTCTCTCTCTCTCTCTCTCTCTCTCTATATATATATATATATATATATATATATATATATATATATATATATATATATATATATATGGTTGGATAGATGTGAACTTGTGACCCTGGGTTTCACGCGACGATCGCTAAAGCGTGAAACCCAGGGTCACAAGCTCACATCTATCCAACCAAATATGTTAGCTCTATCTCTGATATTGAGCGCTTTCTAATAAGTACCGCGCATATAATATATAAATAATTATACACATATATATATATATATTTATATTTATATACACACACTTTTTACACACACACACACACACACACACATATATATATATATATATATATATATATATATATATATATATATATATATATATATATATATATATATTAAATTCATATTAATGAAAGTAAAGGCACAAAAGAAACACTGGTTTCGACTCTATGATTTTAAGCGCAGTACTAGATTGGCGGCAAGGTCTCAATATTTTACAGCTGAAATGGACATTTGTAACCGTAAGTTCTACGCTAGCAGTTCCTTCTGTCGCACTTCTCACTTGCGGAATTCTCTTCCGACTTCTCCCTCTCCAGTCATGTTTGTTTATCAAAAATTAAAAGGCATTGTCAATCGTTATCTTCTGTTTTCTTAATACTTGTTCCTTTATTGTTCTTGTTTCTTAATGATTTTCGTATATTATTTCACACTCGCTAACCACCTGTGTCTTGGTGACTTTATTGCCTTGCTTGCAGTGAAAGAACTAAAAAAAACATTAATGATAAAGTTGAAATTTTTGTGTAATCTGTGTTTCTGTTTCTAACAATTAAAAAAAGTATGCTGCATTTTTTTAGCACAGTTTTTATACTTTTACACCGCAAAATATGCATAAGTGGGTCAACATATTTGAAATTAAGCGCTTATTAAATAATTATCTATATTCCCAGTCTTTTAAGCAAAATGGTTTTGGTACTGATAAATGCTTATTCTGATAATAAACTTGGGTTTTTAGGTCAATTTATATTAAGTCCTTCCAGCCGGCCATTTTTTTTTATATAACTTCTAGTCTAGTTTTAGATTTTAGTTTCTGTGCTCATTTCTTTCCGGCTAAGCTGTTTGTTCTTTAATTTGCTGATATTACTTATTTACGCTAATGTATTTATTTATTTTATTTTATTTTTATTTTTTTTTATTGGTTCCTTTTGTTTTAATATGTTCATTTTAATCCCATTTTTTTTATTTTGTTTCCATCTTATTTCGTTTGCTCAGTCGCCACTTTGTCTTAATAATAAACCTAATCGTGTTAATTTTTCCGATTTTTCAAAATGAAGGATAGCCGTTATTAGCCTCGTTCCGCTGACCATGACTCCGGAAATCTCGTTTTGCTCTCGTTTCGTATTCATCGTTTATTGCTCCCCATGTTTTTATTGAGCCTGTCTTCCCTACCCGAGCTTGGAATTGTAATCATTATTAACTCCCCCCACCTCAAATAAGTTTCTTACAATCTAAAATATTTTCTGGCTTTAAATAACCTTCAAAAGCTCGATAAGCCGTAGAAAGCGAATCAATAAATCATATTTTGTTATTGCTTTGTTCAAGTATTAGTTTGGTGCAAAAATAATGACGTAATAATGTCGTTTGTTGACGTATTTTTTAACGTCAAAAAACGACATTATTACGTCATTATTTTGCACCAACCTAATAACTTCGACTCAGTCATGATCAAGAATCGATCGTGTGTCTGTGTTATATTCAGAACTCCTTTGTCTAATTGCTGTTATTATTTAGAAAGTTGGAAATTTGAAATAGTCTAGACTTACGTTATGTTTAACGAGTAGTGGAAACGAAATCGCACAAAAATAATGCGATTTATTTATTTATTTTATTTTTTATAATTTTATATGTAATTTATTATTTATTTTTATTATTATTATTTATTTTTATTATTATTATTTATTTATTTGTATTTTTTTTTTCCCAGCTATGGGTTAATTATTAGGTTGGTGCAAAAATAATGACGTAATAATGTCGTTTTTTGACGTATTTTTAACGTCAAAAAACAAAATTACGTCATTAATTTTGCACCAACCTAATAGTAAGATTTGTATCACTGAAACCTTTGTTATATCAAAAACAATATATTTAGACCTTAGCCTTAAATAATCCATATAGATTAGTATGCCGCTAAGACAAAACTAACCAACCAACAATACAGCGAGTACCTAACAATATTCAGTAAGATTAGTCTAGTCTGGCACAAGTCCACAATCTCAATGGTTATACAAATTAGAGATTAATCGGTCAATTACTCTATTTTCTTCGTGATCGATTCTTCCACCCTAATGTCCTGCTGTCTTGAATTATCGTTTACTTCATCTCTTGCGACCTGTCTTCGCCATTTCCTTAAACTGCCATACGTCCTTGATCCGTTACCAGTATTGGGTAGCAAATGCTGCCATAATTAATTCGGAGCGATTGTGAACTTGTTCGTTCGCTAAGAAGTTATTCCCGTGGACAACATCATGCATCTGAGGTACAGCTAATGTCTATATTAATGCTAATTCGGTAACTGTTAATAAAATTACGAAGCCAGCAACGAGATATCTTGGATATACACAGTGATGATATCTCTCAACAGTAATTCAGCGTTTTTTATTTGTTTTTTGTTTTGTTTTTTCTAAAGTTGGGCCTTTCTCATTTATGAACGAAGTTGCCCGAATTTCTTGAAAGATGCACTGTCCTTATTAAATTCTGTCTATTTTTTCTTTCTTCGCTTTCATTTGTTACTTTTTCACGATTAATAGTAGTAGTATTAGATACAATAGTTTTCAGATGTCCGAGTTTATAAGGAATAGCGTTGTCATTTTTAAAAAATGTTCTACTATCATTGCTTTCATTTTTGTTGTTAGTAGTCGTAACTGTTATAATAGTCTTGTCTGAATCTCATAATCGAATATTATTATTATTATTGATCGAATAGCACTCCTAGAAAGTGACGACGACTTAAAGATGGTGTATTCATTTCTTGAATGATGTTTAGTCATTATTATTAACTTCTCTGTATCGTATTCCTTCATGACGTTAGCGATCATGGTTATCTATTTAAATTGTGCTTGTTTGATTTTAGTGTCTCCAGTTTGTAATGTGAATGTTGGGCTATTTCTGTCTGTTGGCAGTCGATACTCAACCCTTTTTCCTTCATTAATTCCTGTAGGAGTTCTTGTTACCTTTCTGTGAATGCTATCAAAACTGTATTATCTGCATATCTTATTTTGCTAAGATTGTGACCGCCAATAATGAATCCCCGTCGGGATTCTAATTCTCTCAGTATACAAGTTAAATAAGTCCGGCGAGAAGACCTATCCTTGCTTTACTGCCATTTCTTTATTTTTATGTTTACTGAATTCATTTTCTATCCGTATGCAGGCGATTTGCTGCTAGTAATAGTCTTGGATTATTCTAATTTCCTTCCCAAATTCCCTTTGATTATCTCAAAGTTTCGACAGTTATTTACATTTATTTTACTCAACGTTTTTGCATAATCTATAAAACATACATGTACATCCTTCTGCATTTCTATTGATTTATCTGAAACCGTTCTAGGCATAAATATCGCATTTCTTGTTTTTGTGTCTTTACCGAATTCGAACTGTTGTTCTATTTCCGTCCTAATTCTGCTGCGCCCTCAGAATTGGGATGATAAGTTTTGTTATATGGCTCATTAGGCTAATTGCTCAATAGATTTCAGATTCTTTTGTACCTAGATTCTTATGCAATGCTATGAAAATGGATCTATTAGGTTGGTGCAAAAATAATGACGTAATAATGTCGTTTTTTTGACTTTAAAAAAATACGTCAAAAACGACATTATTACGTCATTATTTTTGCACCAACCTAATACTTAGGTCTTCCGGTATGTCACCGGTGTTGTATATTTCATGTATTATATCCGTAATCTTGTTAATCTCGAAATCATCAAAGGCTGCCTGCATCTCTATTACAATTCTGTCTGGCCCTGTTGCTTTGTTTCTGTTCAATTTGGCCAGTACTGATTTCATTTCAATTTTTAATATTTTTGTTACTTCGATATTTCTGTATATTGTATGTTGTCCTCCTAAATTTTTGTATTTGCTTAATTTTGACATCTCCCATTTGGAATTGGCATTTTGGGCTTTTCCTTTTACAGAGAACCATATATTCATCCTTCTTACAATTGAGTCCTTTCTTCCCGCTTTCCTTCATTACCTTCTGAAGAAGTTCTTGTTGTTTCCTTTCTATGTCTACTATCAACACTGTATCTTTACTGAATCCGAACTGTTCTTGTAGTATTTCCGGACTAATTCCGCTGCGCCCTCAGAATTGGGATAAGTTTTGTTATATGGCTCATTAGGCTGATTTTTCAATGGATTTCAGATTCTTTTGCACCTAGATTTTTATGCAATGCTATGAAAATGGATCTACTTAGGTCTTCCCGTATATCACCGCTGTTGTATATTTCATATATTATATCCGTAATCTTGTTAATACCAAAATCATCAAAGGCTGTCAGCATCTCTATTACAATTCCTTTCTGGATCTATTTAGGGCTTCCAGTATCTCACTGCTGTTGTATATTTCATATATTATATCCGTAATCTTGTTAATAACGAAACCATCAAAGGCTACCAGCATATCTATTACAATCCCTTCTGGACCTACTTAGGGCCGCCAGGATATCTATTACAATTGCTTTCTGGATCTACTTAGGGCTTCCAGTATATTACCGCTGTTGTATATTTCATATATTATATCCGTAATCTTGTTAATACCAAAATCATCAAAGGCTGTCAGCATCTCTATTACAATTCCTTTCTGGGTCTACTCAGGGCTTCCGGTATCTCACCACTGTTGTATATTCATGTATTATATCCGTAATCTTGTTAATACCAAAATGATCAAAGACCCCCAGCATCTCTATTACAATTCCTTCTGGCTCTGTTGCTTTGTTTATGTTCAGTTTGGCCACTGCTGATTTCACTTCACTTTTAATATTTTTGTGACCTCGATATTTCTGCGTATTGTATGTTTTCCGTTTAATCTCTTTGTTTTAGTCCTTTCTTCTCGCTTTCCTTCATTACCTTCTGTAGGAGTTCTTGTAGTTTCTGTCTATGTCTGCTATCAACCCTGTATCTTTACTGAATCCAAACTGTTCCTGTCGTATTTCCGTCCTAATTCTACTGCGGCCTCAGAATTGGGATGATAAGTTTTGTTATATGGCTCATTAGGCTGACTGCTCAATGGGTTTCAGATTCTTTTGTACCTAGATTCTTATGCAATGTTATGAAAATGGATCTACTTAGGTCTTCCGGTATATCACCGCTGTTGTATATTTCATTTATTACATCTGTAATCCTGTCAATACCGAAATCATCAAAGGTTGTCAACATCTCTATTCAAACTCCGTCTAGTCCTACTTCTGTTCCATTTGTCCAGTGATTTTTCAACTTCGGATTTTAAGATTTCCGGTCTTTCCATATGTCTGCGTGTTGGCGGTTGTCGCCTTTCGTCGTGGAAATTTCTCCGATGTATTCGTTCCATCTTTGAAGCATTTTTCTTCGAGTTTTTATTGCCATTTTGTTCCCTGCATTTGCTTTATATTCGCTTCATTCGTCTTTTGCATTGCAATTTTTTTGATGCTTTTATATTATTCAACTTTCGTAGTTTCACTTTCACTTTGCATATCAATGAAAGATAGTCACCCCCGTAGTCGCCACTGTGGTATGTTGGTCAGTGCAAAAATATTTCTTATTGATAGTTATATCTTCTTCTTTTTTTTTTATTTCTCCACTTGGGCTTCTCCATTTCAATATACGCCTTGGGTGTTCTTGAAAACAAGTTTTGGCTACTACCTAATTATTAGCAGTGAAATATTCAACCATTTTCTTTTGCGGTTTTTTCGAGTTCCTAGTCCAAATTTGACAACTATTTCTCCGTCTCTCTTTTTGCCTAGTTTTCTATTCATATTTCCCATGGGGATTCTAATTTCTTTCGATTTGCATTGAGTTTTAGCTTTGTCTAGTAATTTTTTTTTTTAATTCTTATTTTCTATAAGCTCTCGGTGCATACACAAATATGATGGATATATTGAAAGGCATTCCTTTCGGTTTAACGACAAGAATTCTTTCAGATATTTGAGAGTATCTCAAAAGACATTTCTTCGTGTCTTGATCTTATATCAGTCCTAATCCTCTCTCATTTTTTCTACGACTGTATCTATGGTACTGTGTTTGTCGCTGACGAAATCTCCATTGTTTTCCCACCTCGTTTCGCATACAACACCTAAAATAATTACATGTATCCTATTCATTTCTCGTTTTATATTTTCTAACTGGCCACGTTGAATTAGTGTTTTGATATTCCATGTCCCGAGAATTCAATATTTTATCAGGAGCATAGGATTAGGATTATCGAGCACCATAATAAAGTCTCGAAACGCAAGCATTCCTGAATGTGAGAGAATATGAAAAAAAGAAAGAAAAAAAAAGCACAATAGAAATAAAGAAATTAAGAAGATAGACGATAACGATTGACATTGCGTTTATATTCTCAAAGATCAAAGTAAACGTGAAGGCAAGAGGACGGAAGACAGCGTTACAAGCGTGAAGTGCTAGGGAAGAAACTGTTAGCATAGAACTTATGGTTACATCTAGCCATTTCAACTGTAAAATGATGAGACCTAGCTGCCAATCTAGTACTGCACTTAAATTCAAAAAGTCTAGGTACCAAAGAGGATAGCTCATCAGAACAATTACCATGAACATACTTATCAGATTAAGAAACTGTTAGCATAGAACTTATAGTTACATCTAGCCATTTCAACTGTAAAATGATGAGACCTAGCTGCCAATCTAGTACTGCTCTTAAATTCATAAAGTCTAGGTAACAAAGAGGATAGCTCATCAGAATAATTACCATGAACATACTTATCATATTACGAAGCTGTTAGCATAGAACTTATGGTTACATCTAGCCATTTCAACTGTAAAATGATGAGACCTAGCTGCCAATCTAGTACTGCTCTTAAATTCATAAAGTCTAGGTAACAAAGAGGATAGCTCATCAGAATAATTACCATGAACATACTTATCAGATTAAGAAACTGTTAGCATAGAACTTCTGGTTACATCTAGCCATTTCAACTGTAAAATGATGGGACCTAGCTGCCAATCTAGTACTGCTCTTAAATTCATAAAGTCTAGGTAACAAAGAGGATAGCTCATCAGAATAATTACCATGAACATACTTATCAGATTATGAATATGTTAGCATAGAACTTATGGTTACATCTAGCCATTTCGACTGTAAAATGATGAGACCTAGCTGCCAATGTAGTACTGCACTTAAATTCGTAAAATCGAAATACCTAAGGGAAAACAGAATAATTAAAATAGAAATATTTATGGGAAATGTATAGGGAGGCTTTGTTACGGCGATAGAAAAGTGACTGAGTCCGAGATGCCAGGTCAGAGCCGACAAAATTTCAGATTCTTCTTTCTATTTCATCCAGAATTTCTAAGTACAAACAGAAACTCCTGACCAGATAGCAATATTCAGTGCCTGGACTAATGATAAACTAGTATATGATTAACACAGATACTGGCGCGAAAAATTTCTTAGAACGAGCGATTTCACCAAGTGCGATTTAAGTTCGAATCCTGCCGGAGAGCGTCTATTTTTCTTTAACATTATTTCTCGAATATTCTGACCGTTAGACGAAAATAAACAAACATAATAAGTAAATGAAGCGTTTACTCAAATACGAGTATTCTCTAAAAATAACGTTTTACTGATAAAATCTGTCGGATAATAAATTAAAAATCCATTACTTCTTTAGTGAATTGCTTTGTTTACGTCTTACGGGGCAGATATGAAAAAAAATTTGGAAGCCTATGACGAGAAGAATTTTGCTTAAAGACAGTATTCAGATTCACCGAATCGGTTTATCTTTTAATAGCTCAGTCCGTCTGAAGCACGTCGAATCTAAGACCGGTTCCGTCTGCCCCAGGGAACGCAGGTTCAGATCCTGTCTGGGAACGCGTACTTTAGAAAGATATCTCGAATATTGAGTCCGATAAACGAAAATAAATATAGTTTTTAATAAATTAACGGAGCCTCTACTCAAATACGAGTATCCAGTAAAAATATCGTTTATTTATTAAACAGTATATTTATTTATTTTTCGTCTGCCAGTCTGAATATTGGGGAACTCTTTAAAAAAAAAAAAATGAACGACTTCTGCCAGGATTCGAACCTGTGTTCATCTTGACAGGAGAAACCTGAAAAGACGATCAGCAACAAAAACATCAACAAAAAAAGAAATGAATACGTCACGCTTCATCAACGTCACAACAATATTTGCCAACGTCACTGCACTCAATCTACGAAACTACCCATTTGCCTATCTCCCCTGATGATGTTTTAAGAAAATTGAAAGGTTGGTTCATATTTCTTCCAAACAGAATTTGGCTGTTACCATGGAAATTTTGATTTCAATTATGAATATACGATTAAAACACGTAAATTTCAGAAAAAAGTGATTCCAAAAAAATTTCGCTTGAAGATGGAACAGAGCTTACTTTAATTCAATTTAATTCAAATAATTATATTGAAGTTTTCGGCTCTTGTTTTGAAACATGAGACCTCTTATATAGCGTGTTGGAATCATATTTTTAAATAGATAATTATATTTATGCTCTAATTTTGTATCGAGCATTTTTTTTTTAAATAATAACAAAAATACTAAAGAACTTTGGATAATTTACCTAACCAGTTATTTCATATTTTCTATATATTTTCATATATATATATATATATATATATATATATATATATATATATATATATATATATATATATATAGTCGACTCTCCCGTCGAATTCGATGTCTGAGGGTCAAGCAGATCAGTTTGCAGGAAAACGACAGCCCGACAACGGCACATGAGATTTGATTATAGTGTTGAAGGTTTCGTGCAGAACCATCCACACTTTCTGAAGGGACGAATTCAGAGACCTAGTGCACCACGTGCCACAAGGTCCCCAAACGACCCTCCGGAGGTTTTGAATTCAGAGTTGTCCTTCTCTTAGACCAGTTGCCATCCAAGGCTATAGAACGCAGTCTGTCCTGCTATTTACCCATAGCTGGAGGGAGAAGAAGAGGAATTACACCTTTCCCAATGGTATTACCACGTAAGTGAATGTAATGGATTCGACTATATATATATATATATATATATATATATATATATATATATATATATATATATATATATATATAACTTATAAATTCATGAATCATTCATACAAAAAACAAATATAGAGGTTAATGATTTAAATGGCGATAATACATTGTCGCAAGCAATATAAATAAGATACATCAACCCTGAACCTTTATATGAATGATATGTTCCCTGTTTATAAATTCCAGTTTCATAAGGTCTTTTTGATTTTTTACAAGCTTTCGTCTGTTCCTACAGACATCATCAGGTATGGAAGTAGATTTTGTTCTTGTTTTTATTTCTCAGTAATAAGAGGACAACGATAATTAGAGTTAGGAGGGAATCGAAAGTACTTGGGTTATCAAAATATACGCCGCCTTCCTTGATGAATCTCAAGTTAACATCAAGAAGATAATTAGAGAAATAAAAAGTATTATTATAAAAATAAATCAATGTCTATATTATTCAATATATATATACATATATACATATATATATATATATATATATATATATATACATACATATATATATATATATATATATATATATATATATATATATACACGCACACACACACACATGTATATATATATATATATATATATATATATATATATATGAAGTTAGGAGGGGATTGAAAGTACTTGAGTTAGCAAAATATACGCCACCTTCTTGGATGAATTTCAGCTTATCAAGAAGATAATTAGAGAAATAAAAAGCATTATTATAAAAATAAATAGATATGTCTATATTATTCAATATATATATATATATGTGTGTGTGTGTGTGTGTGAGTGTTAGTAGAGAGGTATGTAATAAAATTAAAATGATCTTTTCCGCTTGTGTAATTTCGTCTCATTCTCTTTGAGGTTCGAGACCGATCTTGGAACAAAGAATAATGGAGGCTGTCACGAAACAGTATAAAGGATTCACTCAGTAATTCTTTGAAGATTTACGGAATGAAATATCGTAGTATGCACAGAGAAATGTCCAAATTAAACCAAGAAACAGAAAAATTTTCTTGTCAAAAAAAAAAACAGAAAACAAATTACGGAAAAGAATCATTAAATAGTTACCCTCATATGAATAGACTGAACCATGACAATCTTCGTCACAGAACGCTAGAATCGGACAAAGGCTGCTATTTTCTCTTTACTGCAAATAGTTTGTTAATTACGACTACAAACGCTTCTCCTATTTATATACGGTGATCTTATCTTGTGACAGGAACTTTGTTCGTTTGATCACTAGGAAGCTGACAATATCAACACTTTGCTTCGTGATGCTTTATCTATTCTCAGGCTGACATTACCGGTCTTGAATTGTGTGCGTCGGCTTAAAGACCCTCGTTTCAAGTCTCTCAACCAATTATCACCCACATCTTGCTAAATTTAGATAACACCTTTTTCACGCTTGGAAAGCGATCTTGTTTGGGTTACTTGATGAGGGCGTTAATTACCCAATGGAAAAGATCGGAAGCTCCATCACAATAAAGAAAAAAAAAAAAAAGCATAACAAACCAATAGACAAGTTAAAGGGGAATATGACTCTTCCCAAGAAATAATAACGCGACAGAATGAATTATTATTATTATTATTATTATTATTATTATTATTATTATTAATAATAATAATAATAAGAAGAAGAATAAGAAGAATAAGAAGAATAATAACAAAATAATAATAATAAAAATAAATGGGTTTAGAAATACAAGTATGGCACAATACACCGAATGAAGTTGCAAAATACTTAAAAAATAAAACAAAAGCAAACCAACTGGATACAGAAACGATGGCGAGATCAGACGCTTGGCGGTCAATTCCCTGCAAAAAACTACGTACCCATCAGTGGCTACATAGTGAAGCGTTCAAAGCTGAAAGCGAAGTAAATACACAAAAATAGAAAGGGGTGTAAGACAAGGATGCGTCTTCTCACCAGACTTATTCAACATATACAGCGAGGCGCTCCCGAGAGAATTAGTTGTCTTTTCTTCTCTTTCAGTGAACATCGTTCGCGTCACTCAACTGCTCGGCCAATGGGACTATCTAGCAACCTGGATATATTTAGGAAGCATATAAGAATAACCAAGAACCTATCCTGGCAGTAAACCTCCTACATACGGATAGAATAGGAGAGAAACAAATGTACAAAAATAGAAAGGGGTCTAAGACAAGGATGTGCCTTCTCACCAACCTTATTCAACCTATACAGCAAGGCTATCCCGAGAGAATTAGATAACCTGTCTTCTCCTTCAATTAATATAGTTCGCGTCACTCGACTGCTCGGCCAATGGAACTGTCTGGCAACCTTGACATATTTTGGAAGCATATAAGAATAACCAAGAACCTATCCTGGAAGCAAACCTCCTATATACGGATAGAATAGGAGAGAAGCAAATGTACAAAAATAGAAAGGGGTGTAAGACAAGGTTGTGTCTTCTCACCGGACTTATTCAACCTATACAGAGTGGCGATCCCGAGAGAATTAAAATTCCTACCAGGATTCATTATTTGTGGGCACAAGGTTTACAATATTATATGTACAATTAAAGCAATTTTGATAGCAGACACAGAAAAGAAACTACAGGTCATTCTACAGAAAGTAAAGAATTAAAACGAGAAGAAAGGACGAAACATCAATTGCAAGAAAACAATATGCAAGGTTGTTAACAAAAGGAACGGCCCACCATGCAAATTACAAATTAGAAATACCAAAATCAAAAAAGTAAAGAAGACATTAAATAACTGGGCAAACGTTTCATATTTGTGAAGGATATTAGAATTATCCAAAACATATACTGGCAAAAAAAAACAAAACAAAAAAAAAACAAAAAAACGCGTGCATACGAATAGAAAATTATTTCAGGAAATATACAAAAATAGAAAGGGTTGTAAGACAAAGATATGTCTTTTCACTGGAGTTATTCACCCTATAAACTGATGAGATTCTGAGAAAATTAGAAGGAATAAAAGTGTAGGAAAAAAAAAAAACAGTAGGGAAATGATGATGAGGAGTTTCACAAAGTGCAGTGCGGTTCCCGCCGACAGGCCAGCTATTTTTTCTTCTTCGTTCGCCTCAAGGAAATGGATTGCGTGGCTCTCTTTCTCGGCCGTTACACTGGACAATTGTGAAACAGACACCAACTCAGCTGCTGTCACCCCGCTTTTTATGCTATTCCAATACGGCCAAAATTTGCATGTGTGAAAATATCGTCTCGTTTTTGACGAGATAGGCGCGCATACATTGTGTCTTCAATAGCGGGCAAATTTTTCTTTTTTGTCATCACTTTGTAGGCAAGACACGCTCGCGCTCGTTTCGAATTCAGAGGTAAGTCGTGTCTTTCGTTACAAAAAGGACTCATTATTAGCGGCTAGAATCTTAACAACATAAGATATGCAGATGACATATTATTGATAGCAGACACATACAGAAGAAAGGACATCAAGAATGAAGATACAATATATTGTTGTCTAACATCCTAATTACAAATTGGAGTTGTTAAAAATCAAGCAACTACAAAAATTGAAATATCTAGGAAGTGTTTTTTTTTTTTTATATTCCGATAGCGAAACCCGATGGCGTCTTGGGAGAGCAAAAGATGTCCTCCAACGTCTGAACAAATGATTAAGAAGCAATGAAATCTTGTTAGAAACAAAAAAAGACAACATAAATGTTATTTAATATCGGTCCACTTATATGGCAGTGAATGCAGAACAAACTCCTCACAGATGAAGAAGAGAATGGAGCCAACAAAAAACGTGGCTCTACAGAAGGATTCTGCGAATTCTATACACTGAGCATATGAGCAATGTCGAAGTTCTAAGGAAAATGCTAACAAAAAGGATACTTCTGTTTTCAATAAGAAAGAGATGATTGAAATTTATAGGGTAAATAATGAGGAAAGAGTGCTTGGAGAATTTGACATTCACAGGATATTTTGAAGGCAAGAAAGAAAGAGGGAGAGATAGATGAAAGAATCAAATAACGTATATAACAATAATATGTAAATGGTTGGAATGACAGGGATTAGGAATTGTAGTAAATAGACAAAACCTGCTACAAGTGTCACAAAGGATATCGAAGGTGTTGTGGGATATCATTAATCAGTAATAATATTAGGTTGGTTCAAAAAGAATGACGTAATAATGTCGTTTTTGACGTATTTTTTAACGTCAGAAAACGACATTATTACTCTCATTACTTTTGCACCAACCTAATAATAATATAAAAAAAAACAAAACAGCATCATATTTTGTTTTCGTCAATAAAACGGCCACCTGCCTTAATTACTACATTACAAATTCTTGGGATTTTTTTTCCAAACAGTTTTTGGAAGAAAAATAGATGGCAGTCCTTACCATGGATTCTTCAAGCATTGAAAAAGCTCACGCTCACTGTTTGGGTACTCTCTTCGAACTATCCTAACCAATTTATCCCATACTAATTCAAGTTTATATTGACGTCATACATCTGCGAAATATGAGTAAAAAGTTTAAAATAAGTCGTAGTTTATATTCATTTTAATTACGATATCTACACACACAAACACACAAACACACACACACACACACACACACACACACATATATATATATATATATATATATATATATATATATATATATATGTATGTATACGAGCATTGCTCTGACGATTGAGTTTTGCATGACACAGATTGTCGCCTCTGGGTATTGACATTGACTTCATTGTCTACTTATATATTCTCTATCCCTAATATTGAGCACTTCAACCCATAAATATAGCATACCTTAAAACTATATTTTAACATATATATGTGTGTGTGTGTCTGTGTGTGTCTGTGTTAAAGTGTGGGGGGCGTGTATAATAGCCTTATTCTATAATAATAATCTAATAATTAATAATATTATAAAAAGCTAAATTATCAACAACAGCATCATATTTTGTTTTTTTAAATAAAAAAAAAAACACCTGCCTCGATTACTACTTTACAAATTATTACCATACTTTCCAACAGTTATTGAAAAACAGGAGATGGTATGATTTCTCAAGCATTTTTAAAGCACTGAAAAGAAGCTCACGCCCACGCTTTGGGTATTTTTTGCCAACTCTCCTATCCAATTTATCTCATACTAATTTAATGGAAGATAGATCAGGAGATTGGAGCGATCAAGTCATAATTTTCAAAATTCTACTCCTTTTTTGACATCATTTAGTGTTTTGAAACTCTTTGTTGAAAGGTTATTTTTTTCAATTATGTATAAACCAGATGTTATAGCATGTCTCTGCAAAACCATTATTTTTCCTTTTTCTTGATTTCCTTGACCTGAATTAAATCTCTAGTCCTGTCTACCCACCCCCCCAAAAAAATCCCAGACCATAACAGACCCACGAACGTTGCTTAACTTTTGGAAATATACATTCATCGTTAAGTCTTTCTCGTGGATTGCAATCCTCTTACAACTCAAAATTCAAATTCGGACTTATCTGCATAAAGTACATGTTGCTACTGTTTAAATGTTCAGTTCTTATGCTTTTTGTCCATAAATCTCTTTCCTGTTTATTCATCTTCCATACCAAAGTTTTTTCGTGAGCCCTGCTAATTTAAGTCTATGTTTGCAAAGTTGCCAACGATATGTATAAGAGATAAACGTTTACTATGAAAAATGTATTATTAGGTTGGTGCAAAAATAATGATGTAATAATGTCGTTTTTTGACGTATTTTTTAACGTCAAAAAACGACATTATTACGTCATTATTTTTGCACCAACGTAATACAAATGGTGGCTCAAATTATTGACTGTGGTCACGAATTAATGCAAGCCTTACAGGCAGAAAAGGGTTATTATATATATATATATATATAATGGATAAAGGTTTACTATAGGAATGCATTGCAAATGGGAAAAAAAACTTTGTCGGCATTATGTATAATATTAGGTTGGTGCAAAAATAATTTCGTTTTCTAACATATGTTACTATGTGAGAAAACGAAATTATTTTTGCACCAACCTAATATATCAACCATAGAGGGATTTTAAATGTTTATATATGGAAATATACGTGGTAAGTGGTTTTCTATAGAGTAGTATGTGGGAAATGGATTTACTATAGTAAAATGTTGTGACAAAATGATTTACTATAGTAAAATGCTATGATAAATGGTTTGGTTTGGTTCATTTTGTTTTACGGCATACCAACCTCAGTGGGTTATTTGATGCTGACAAAGATTTTTATTGCTGGTAATATTTTTTGTCAAAAATCTGTTTCTGGTAATATATTTCCTTCAAAATTGTATTGCTGGTAATAATTTTTTTTCAAAAAGTATTGCTGATAATAGTTAACTATTTGCCAATAGCTGGGACCCTAACAGGTGCTACCACCCCGGGTCAGAGTGGACCTGGGAACACCAGCAATTAAGAAGTGGTTCTACGCGTCTCAAAAGCTCCTGATTAGAGGCCTTGCTGATGGACTTAGTTTAACGTCTTACCCAGAACGCGGATATAGTTTAACGTCTTACCCAGGACGACTATGATAAATGACCTTACTAGTTAATTCTGGGGAAAAGGGCTTTACTATAATAAAATGGCACTGTAAATGCATTTACTATAGTAAAATGCTGTGAGAAATGGCTTTACTATAGAAAATGATGTAGGAAATTAATTTACAATAGGTAATGCTATGGTAAATGAGTTTACCATAGGCTGCACTATATAAAATGCTGCGATAAATGGCTTCACTATAGAAATGATGTGGTAAATGAAGGAGAATTTTTCAGATTTTCATACAAACAATGTTTACAAAACTTACCTATTATAAGTTTAACTGATAAATATGTGCTATAGAAATAATTATTAAATGATTATATATATATATATATATATATATATATATATATATATATATATATATACTAAGATAGATTTCGTTAAATTATTTAGATATGTTCTGTCCACTTATTCTCGATAGGATCCTTCATATTCGCGGATAAGGTTTTTTGTGCTGTTATTAAAAGAAGATAGGAAAAGCAAAACGTGTTGGCTTATATTGTATTTATTCCGAGTACTTTCGACATAGCATAATGTCATCATCAGGGTAGTGTTAAATACAGAGTAAGTATTTACTGTTCATGGTTGTGAAGGGAAAAAAATTGTTGTTGGAATCCAAAGATTTTTTTTATATGTGGAATCAGGAATGTTGTGTCATGGCTTTAGTGACAGACAGCGTTTAAGGAGAAGTAGCTAAGTATGCTGTAGAAAATTTCCGGATTTGAGTAGTTGCAAGATAAAGAAAAAAACTGTTAATGACAAGCGCTAACATTTAAAGATTATCTATTGCACACATTATAAAATGTTTGTCGAATATTCGTAAAAAAATATGGAAGTTTGGTTTCAATTTTTTTATATAAATTACTTCGGGAATACACACACACACACATATATATATATATATATATATATATATATATATATATATATATATATATATATATATCGAGAGAGAGAGAGATAGATAGATAGAGATAGATAATATTAGTGATCAATATATATATAGATAGATAGATAGATAGATAGATAATATTAGTGGTCAGTATATCTATATATATATATATATATATATATAGAGAGAGAGAGAGAGAGAGAGAGAGATAGATGGATAATATTAGTGATCACAATATATATATATATATATATATATAGATAGATAGATAGATAGATAGATAGATAGATAGATAATATTAGTGGTCAATATATATATATATATATATATATATATATATATATATATTTCCAAGAGGATAGAATCCAGGTAGAACTCAATGTCCAGGACAGAGCAAGAATATAATATAAAAGACTCAAACACTAATATTCCATGGTTATAATTTCATACATTCGAATCGAAATCACGATCCAATTGATGTAGACTTTTGATTACGATTCCAATGTAACAATGGAATATTAGTGTTTGAGCCTTTTACACACACACACACACACACACACACACATACACGCACACACACACACACACACACACACATATATATATATATATATATATATATATATATATATATATATTATGCAGAAAGTAAACACCAAAGTTGATAGAGCTTGGTTTACACCAGGCATGGTCAACATTTTTTCGATCACATGTTCTATGACTCGTCGCAAGGCGAATCGCTCTATTATAAAGATTCAAGGTAATTTTTCGTAATATGTATATCAGCTACTTTCACTACAGAAGACCATAAGCATAAGAAATGGGAAGAAAGTTTATTTTTCTTACATAATATTTTATAATTAAAAAATGAAGTCTTGTTTTAATATTATTAATGATGATGGCGTGATTAATACATGTAGGATGCGTGGGATTTTTTTCTAATTCATTCATTCGAAAATAAAATAAAAAATTCTACTCTAGAGAAAAAATTCTTCTTAACCTTTCCTGTTTCAAAAGCGAAAAAATGTTTACTTGTAAGTGCTTCCATAGTGACAATCGTCTATGTTTTAAGACACTGACAGCATTAGGGCCGCCGACATTTTCCAAAATTCAAGAAATCTAGTTCAAGTGAAAACGAAACAAAACAAAATTTTAAGGAATCTTATTTTCCTTATAAAATTTAGTGTGTCATTCAAAAAAAACCAAACGGACTGGATGTAGCCTGCGGGTCGCAGATTTGCATGACTGGTTTAGACGTTAGGTCAGTAGTAACCCAGGGTTTGGTGCTTATGATAGACGATAGATCCTCGGGTTAAGATTTGTTTTGGAAGGTGCGTGTAATCGAAGCTTAAGTGCTAGTGTCTAATTGTAGGTAAAGTGTAACCCTGAGATTAGAGCTAGGTATAGGTAAAAAATAAACCTAGGTTTTCATCTGGGGTTGGACTGGCCTCACCGACCTGAGGTGGAACAACCACATTGAATCTTCATATACCGCATGGAAAGGTGGTTCTCTGTGTTGCGCCGGAAGGTTTTACTCGCCTGAGTCCATCCTTCAAATTTACATATCAACCATTCTTCCTTTCATTGAATACTGTTGCCATATATATGGTCTGGTGTCCCCGCTGTTCATCTCGAGGTTCTCGACAAAATCCAGAGACGGTTATGCAATGTGATAGGCTATGATCTGGCATCTCATCTACAGTCATTTTCTCACAGACATGATGTTGCTTCCCTCTATCCTTTCTACAAATATTTTCATGGCAACTGCTCTGACGAGTTGCTTTCACTGGTACCCCAACTGCATGGATTTAAGCGTGCTACTAGTTTGGCATTTGGGTTTCACCCTTTTTCTATCGAAACGGTTAAATGTAGTCGCCTCTTCTACTCCAAAAGCTTCTTCTCTCGCCCTTTCCGACAGCGGAAGTCCCTTCCTCTTACTTGCCTCCCTGATAGCTATAATCTTCAAATATTTAAATGTAATGTCAATGGACATCTTCTGATACCTTGATCCAGATCCCCGTCCTTCTCTATATCCTTTCCTCAAACACCCTTCTTTGCTCTCGCTCTCTGTAACCCCTT
>OZ010603.1:65489434-65496934 GCA_963932145.1 Acanthosepion lycidas | reverse complement strand
TTATTCCTTTACTTCATTATTTCCTTGACTCCTTCTTTATTCCTTCCCCTTCTTTCATTTAGTCCATCTTTGTGTTTTTCTTACCTTCTTTCTTATTTTTCTTTCTTTTATTCCTTCCTTTTTCCTTTATTGTTTCTTTGTTTCTTTCCATCATTCATTCTTTCGTTTATTCCTGTAATCCTTCTTTCTTTTTGTCTTTCTTTCTTTTTGTCTTTCTTTCTTCCTTTCTTTCTTTCTTTCTTTCTTCATTAAATATTTTTTTTCTAACGTTTTATTTTCTTTTTTCTTCTTCCGTCAGATTATTTCTTTTTTTCTTCCTAATTTATTTTCTTTCTTTTTCTTCTTCGCAATATTAGTTCTTTGTTTCTTTTTCTTTCTTTCATTCGTTCTTTGTTTCTTTTTTCTTTCTTCACTGTTCGCATTTCTAAATTTAATTTTATATTTTCTTTTATTCTCTCATTTTCCTTTTTTGTCTTTTCTCTTATTTTTTATTCGTTTTTTCCTTCCTCCCATCCTTCCTTCCTTCCTTCCTTCCTTCCTGTCTTTATTTATGCCCACTACTTCACCTTTTCCTGCTATACATTCGTCTCTTTGGTTGTTTCTTTGTTTGTTTCTTTCTTTCTTCATAAAAGTCTTTCTTTCTAAAGTGTTTCTTTCTTTTTTCCTTCTTCCGTCAGATTATTTCATTTTTATCTTCCTAATTAAATTTTCTTTCCTGTCCTTCTTTGTAATATTATTTCTTTCTTCCTTCTTTCTTCCTTCTTTCTTTTTTCTTTCTTTTTTCTTTCTTCTGCGTTCGCATTTTTACATTTTATTTTACATCTACTTTTTTTCTCTTTTGTTCCTTTTTTGTCTTTTCTCGTATTTTTTTATTCGTTTTCTACTTCCTTCCTCTTCCGTCTTTATTTTCATTATCTCTCTTTTTCCTTCTATCTATTTGTTTCTCTTCTTTCTTTCTTTCTTTCTTTCTTTCTTACCTTCTCTCTTTCGTTTGTTATTTCTAACTTTCCCTCTTGCATTCCTCTCTTCTTTCTTTCTTTCTTCACTGTTCGACTTTCTACATTTTATTGTATATTATCTTTTTTCTCTCATTTTCCTTTTTTGTCTTTTCTCTTATTTTTCTTCGTTTTTCCTTCCTCCCTTCCTTCCTTTCTTTCTTTCTTCTTTTCTTTCTTTCTTTCTGTCTTTATTTATGTTCACTATTTCCCTTTCCTTCTATACATTCGTCTCTCTTCTTTCTTTCTTTCTTTCTTTCTTTCTTTCGTTCCTTTTCTGTTCTATTCTTTTATTTATGTTACTTTTACTTTTTCCGTTTCTTTCGATTTTCCTCTTTCTTTCTTTCTTTTCATCTTTTTTCCCTACCTTCTCTCTTTCCTTCTTTATTCCTAACTTTTCCTCTTGTGTTCCTGCCTTCTTTCTTTCCTTCCTTCCTTTATTATTTCTTTCTCCCCTTCTATCTTTCTTCTTTCCCTCATCCCCTCTCTATTTTTTTCCTCCTCCTATTTTTACTTACTTCATCAGTAAACATTAAGAGCTTTGACATTTTCCTCGTCATACGTTATAGATGCTCATAAATATAAATATTTAGCAAATAATTCTAGTCTAGTATAGGGCTACTCTCACGGTGCACTTAAATATTTCATTGAATAGCATTCCATTAGAGAGTAGCTCGTTAACCATAACTCTACGGAAAGCGCACTAGAAATGTAATTGTCGATTATTAAAAAAAATACCTATATTGGCCATATCATAATATCTCTTCCAAGAAGATTAACCTATCATCTTACTGAGAAACGTGCCATATTTAAATGTTTACGGTGGAGATTTATAGTTTAAATCCATGGCGCCTATTCTAATTTCCGTCAGAGTTTTAGTCCGACAGAGAATTGAATATTTTCTTATCAACTAATATATATATATATATATATATATATATATATATATATATATATATATATATATATATATATATATATATAAAACGATGTCAAGTCCTGTAAGTCCTTTATATCAAAGAGAGTAACTCTATGTGTTTCAATCGAGGCGCGTAGTGTTATAATGTCTTTAAATGGCCATTTTTGTCATGTGCTGCTAAAATCCATTCCACTGTCACACCACCTGAACTTACGTTCGGCCCTAATTATATATTGGTTATGTTGATCTACATCTCAGAGAATTTTATTAAATTTTCTTTCTTTCTTTTTCTTTCTTTCATTTATTCTTTCTTTCTTTTTTCTTTCTTCTCCGTTCGCATTTTTATATTCTATTTTAGATTTACTATTTTTTTTTTACATTTCTTTTTCCTTATATCTTTTCTCGTAGTTTTTTTATTTGTTTTTTATTTCCTTCCTTTCCGACTTTTTCTTAATTTATTTTCATTATTTCTTTTTTTTTTCCTTCTATCCATTCGTCTTTGTTTCTTTTTTGTTTCTTTCTTTCTTTACATCCTTTTCTCCACTTTCTCTCTTTCGTTCCTTATTTCTAACTTTCCCTCTTTCTCTCCTCCTTTCTTTTCTTTCTTCATTTATTATTTTTTTTTGCTCGTCTTTCTTTCTTTACCGTTCGCATTTCTACATTTTATTTTATATTTTCTTTTTTCTGTCATTTTCCTTTTCTGTCTTTTCACTTATTTTTTACTCGTTTTTTCCTTCCTTCCTTCCTTCCTTCCTGTCTTTATTTATGTTCAATATTTCACTTTTCCTTCTATACATTCGTTGCTTTTGTTTGTTTGTTTGATTGATCTTTCTTTCTTTCTTTCTTTCTTTCTTTCTTTCTTTCTTTCTTTCTTTCTTTCTAACAGTTTAAAAATAGTTTTAAAACAGTTTAAATTCATGGCGCCCATTCTGATATCCGTCAGATTTTTAATCGGACAGAGAATTGAATACTTTCATATTAACTAAAAAAAAAAAAAACGATTTCAAATCCTGTAAGCCCTTTATATCAAAGAAAGTGACTATATGTGTTTCAATCAAGGCGTGCAGTGTTAAAATGCCTTTATAGGCCATTTTTATCATGTGCTGCTAAAATCCATTGCACTGTCATAACACCTGGACCCACATTCGGTCCAAATTATATATTGGTTGTTTCTGATATGTTTATCTACATGTGTGAGAATTTTATTAAATTTTGACAAAAAGCAAGTTAACCTTATGTATATTTACCTAATCTGTGTATAATCTATAATGTATGTATAAAGATTTCTGTATTTAGGCAGCAATCCTTCTTTCATGAACGTTTCATTGAATACAGCAGTTGCTTTGGTTTAGTTTTTTTATACAATTTCTCAGGCGATCTTCGAATTTTTTCTTTTCCATAGATAAATTATATAAAAAACTGTCCACGATGCTATTATATAATAATATAATAGCATCGTCTACATGTGAAAAAAGGCTAAAAATATTGGAATCCTTATTAATAAAAACAAACAACGAACACTTAATAATATCAAATGTGAACATGGACACCATATCTTGATCGTGTTTTGAAAATAAAAACATTATATAAATACATACATAAAATGGCGTTTAATATATTTCAATCTTGAAAATGGCTAAATGTTAAAAAAAGAACACTTGGATAGTTTTTTTTATATAATTTGATGTCGAAAAGAAAAAAAAATGATAAAATCGTATGAGAAACTGTATAAAGAACTAAATCAAAGCACCTTGTCTATCGTATTAAATGAAATGTGCATATATAAAGATGAAAATATAGTTTTAAATTGTTATATATTATGCAAAATTTCTCAATATAAGGGATAGACCATATGTAAATATAAAATTGGATACTGTGGTCAACACCTAATGGTGACAGTCTGTTTTTCAGTGTCTACACACACACACACACACACACATATATATATATATATATATATATATATATGTGTGTGTATGTGTGTGTGTGTGAGAGAGAGAGAGAGTACAGGCGCATATGCGTGCGCATGTGCGTGCGCATGTGCATGTGGGCACCAGCAAGTGTGCGAGTGTTTTAAAAATATGGATTAAATATGGAATCGAAGATGTAGAACATTTGTTTATAAATTTAATTTCGATATTTTTTAGCTTCATCATAAATTTTGGTGTGGAATTTCTGGTGCATACTCATTTCTTTCCAGACCCCAACCATAGACCTAAGGTCGGAAATGGCATCATTATCTTTTCCACACATTTTACATAGATAAAGCCCTTTGTAAGTTGTGAGCTGTACCAATTTGTTTTTTTTTTAGTTTCTTTAGGGCATGGGCTACAAGAAATCCCTTCAATGAGTCTATCGAAACCTTTTCCAATCAAACTGAGGGCTCCAACTACAACAGAAATTGTTGATGTCCCCACATGCCACATTTTTAGATTTAGACTTCGATGTTCTTTTACTTTGATAGTTTTTTTGAAGATCTTCAAAGATACGTTACAATCTGCACGACATGCCATATCAATAAGAAATCACATTCTGTTTTTGCTGTCTTTGATCACGGTGTCTCGGCGATTAGCTTTGATTGCTCTGTCTGTGAGTAGTGTAAAGTCCCATAAAATTGTTACAGGTCCTATATCAGTAACCGGGTCTTGCAATTTCCCGTAAAAGGTGCATATACTCCAGTGCAGATATTGGCCCACCCTATCATGCAGAGTTTTATACTCAGTTGGTGCTAACATCATACAACCTAGCACAAGACGGTCAATCGTTTCTGGATATTTATCACAGAATCTGCATTTCGGGTTATCACATTTTTTAACATGTGTTCCGGGTCATTTCTAAATGGCAAAATATGGCCCAGCTTTTAACAAAATATAACCACTGATTAGTAAGTGCATTAGTGTCTTTGGTACGGGCCATGAAGAGTCTATCTTGCTATTGACTATGAAGAGTCTTATCTTGCTATCGTTTCTGAATATAGAATATTGTATTTGCTTTCTTTTTTACGCTCTTTGCCGCTGAAGTAGCTTTATTATGATTTAGTATGACTTTTTCACCCACTTGAAATTCCATTTTGCATTTGTAGACTTCCTTTATTGCTGAATAATCTTATATTGATCATCATTTTCGTAAAAAGCAAAATAAATAAATAAACAACGAAATATCAAACACAACTTACACAGATAAAGCTCTTTGCAGTGCGTGAACAAAATTTGTGAGTACATATTTGGTATTATTAATATATATATATATATATATATATATATATATATATATATATATATATATATATATATGTATATATATATATATATATATATATATATATATATATATATATATATATATATATATATATGTACGTATGTATATATAACACGCAACCATACCTTGTCTGGATGAATGGATTTCTCTGTATCCTTGGAAACGTGAATTATGAATTTTTGCAGTGCCTTTAAAACCCAGTAATTTTAAAAACAAGTTACTCCAAAATTCGTTTGAGGATGAAATGGAACTAATGTCTTTAATATAATTACAAAATGAAATTCGAAGTTTTTAGCTTCTATTTTTGAAACATGGTTAGAACTCTGTAGCGAAAAAAACATATTTTAAATCAATCAATTAATTTATATTAATGATCTCTAAATTTACATTGAGCCCTATTTTGTAAAAATAAAAATATCAATAAGAACACCGGATTATATATCTTACTGTTCTTTCTTTTTGTATATATATATATATATATATATATATATATATATATATATATATATATATATGATGAGGATTGTGGGAACAAATGCGGAACATTTATGAAAGAAACATGTTTCGCTTTTGTTAAAGCTTCATCAGATAATGAGATGTGGAAACAAAGAGACGTAATACAGTAACAAGTAAACATTATTTATAAAACTAAAAATTAAAAAAAAACTCTATATCACATTTTCTGATGATGCTTTTATAATAGCGAAACATATAAGATTTATAAATGCTTGTAAGCTTATCATCATTGGTACATATATATATATATATATATATATATATATATATATATATATATATATATGTGTGTGTGTGTGTGTGTGTGTGTGTGTGTGTGTTTGTGTGGGTGTATGTGTGTGCGTGTGCAATATTGGATATAAATGGTTTGTACATTCAAACATTGTTGACACAGGAATGATTACTGCATTGTACCTGGCAATTCAATATCTCTATATTTTTGTCTATATCTGCATCTCTCTCTCTATCCCTCTACACACACACACATACATACATACATACATACATACATACATATATATATATATATATATATATATATATATATATATATATATATATATATATATATATATTATGTCCAAATAAACATAAACAAAATGTCTTAAAATAATTGTCGGACCTTGTCCATTTCATAATGTGTGACGTCATTTGTTTACATTTGGATACGCCATGAGCAGATATGAATGTACGTGAGAGAATCATGGAAGATCGTAAAGACAGTAAAATCGACCTTGCTTACCGAAAGCTCCTATATAGTACAGGTAATAAATCTCTTGGTACATAATCCAAGTGGATCCTAGTAATATCAAATATTAAAACTAAACAAAAAGAGCTCAATGTATTTATTATAACAGAATATGTAACTTCCCCAACAAAACCCATAATTATTTCATATGGAGTGGCGTGTAAAGTGCTATTTCAACCGACAACAACAACTAAATCAGTCTTCTAACCCCGGTGTATCGACTGAGTTTATATACCGGGGTTGAATAAGACTGACGTGGTTGTTGTTGTCGGCTGAAAATGTCTTAAAATAATTGTCGGACTTTGTTTATTTCATAATGTGTGACGTCATTTGTTTACATTTGGATATGCATCGAGCAGATATGAATGTAGGTGAGAAAATCATGGAAAATTGTAGCTTAAAAACAGTAAAAATCGACCTTGGTAACCGAAACGCTGTGGCGAAATCGCTAAAAGCACGTCAGGCTATATGACGGTTCCGTATAGGATACTGGTTCGATTCCTGTCGGAGGACGAATAGTTTCTATGACAATTTTTCGGACATTCAGGCCAGTAAATGTTGTTAATACTGTTTATTATAATAGAGCATTTACGTAAATATTTGTAAAAAAGAACGTCTAAACATAAAAAAATGTCTTAAAATCATTGTCGAACTTTGTCCATTTATATATATATATATATCGTTAAAAGGGAAAGAAAAGTAAATTGTTTACTTATCCAACCATTTTGTCGCGTTCCGATACATATTTGATCACAATTCATATGCAGGGTTAGGCAAATGTCATTCTAGGAGTTAATTATTTAATGTTTTAAATGTCTAATTTTAAATCATTCTTATAAATTGTGGAGAAAAATAATGCATTTCAATATTACTTGCCGATGGGACCTCCATCTTCTGGCTTTCTCCTTCTATATTTTGTATAGGTGTCATTCACTTGTTCAAATACAATTTTAATTTAAAACAAAGGAAAAAAAATCAGTGGGGGTTTGTACAGAAACAGCTTGTTCTATACCTTTTGATATGTATTTGAGGCAATACTTGCTTGAATGAATTGATTTGCA
>OZ010603.1:65471934-65484434 GCA_963932145.1 Acanthosepion lycidas | reverse complement strand
TATTTTTATTTTTTTACTTCCTTGTTACTCACATGTTCGGCCCATGGTATTCTCATCATCCTTCTGTAGAACCAAATTTCTGTTGGCTGATGATTTTTTTTCCTCCATCTAGGAAGTGATTTTTGAATTGACTGCCACATAGGACGGCTGTTCTTATGTAACGTCAACATTTTTGTCTTTGTTTCGAACGACATCTTTCTCTTTTCTAATAATCTGCTTAGCTTTTAGAAGACATCTTTTGGTATTTCAACGCCCCTTCGAATTTAGGTGTCATACTTTCTGTTCACTGTTAATGCTCTTCATTGATATTTAAATTTTTCTACTTGCTTGGTCTACCAATTCGTGGTTCGCACCTTGAGTTGCTGATTACCATATTTTCTAAATAAAGATGAAGACGCCTCCCCAGGCACATTTCGCAATTGTTCTATATCCACAGAATCCACACGTTGGTTTCTACTGGAACCACGCTTAGTGGAAATTAGCTACAATTCTTTGAAGAGATGGCATCTTCTGGCGTAAGAGCCAGTTTGAACAAGGCCAGTACGTGCAAACCCTCGGTCACGATGACTTGTGACTTCGTCCTGGCACAATGACCGACGGCTTCAGAACATTTCTGTCTACCCAATTTCACTGACAGTAATAGAAATCTAGTAATATATTGATAAATCCAATATCTTACATTTGTTTCTGTCTGTAAATATAGGCGTGGCTCTGTCTTTTTGCAAAGTAACTTAGATTAGAAGAGAGTAAATATGGAGGTCGCAATGATGAGCATACTAATAATTATCTTGGGCACTTCAACGTGGTGTAATGGTTAACAAGCTTATCCCGCTAGAACAATTACGATTGAGTAGTGAGTTCGATCCTCACTGTGTGCTCCATACTTTCGGCTTTGTGCCACATCTAAGGTACGTTTAGAAAATCGTTAGAGGACTTCAACCTAGTATAATGATTAGATAGATCTCTCTAGAACAATTACGATAGAGTAGTGAGTACGATCCTCACTGGGTGCCCCATACTTTTGGTCTTGCGCCACGTCTAAGCTACGTTTACAAAATCGTTCGAGGACTTCGACCTAGTATAATGATTAGATGGATTTCTCTAGAACAAATACGATAGCGTAGTGAGTTCGATCCTCACTGTGTGCCCCAAACTTTCGGCCTTGCGCCACATCTAAGCTACGTTTAGAAAATTATTCGAGGACTTCGACCTGGTATAAGGATTAGATAGCTTATCTCGCTAGAACAATTACGGTTGATTAGTGAGTTCGATCCTCACTGGTTGCCCCATGCTTTCGGCCTTGTGCTATATCTAAGCTACGTTTAGAAAATCGTTCGAGCACTTCGACCTGGTATAATGATTAAATAGCTTATCTCGCTAGAACAATTACGGTTCATTGGTGAGTTCGATCCTCACTGGGTGCCCCTACTTTCGGCCTTGTGCCACATCTAAGCTACGCTTAGAAAATCACCATACTGATAATTATGTACAAACCTAACTTGTTCATTATTCCACCATGACGAGGCAGATAAACAGACGCACCAGTTGCTAAGGAATAATCAGCAATCTTATCTGGGGCTTAGGCCCCTATAAACACAAACGGGCGGATTCCTGACGTACCCCATCACTCGAAGCTCTTTTTGTTCATCTAGTTAATGTGTGGGATTGTCTTTCTCGGTCTGTTCCGGGCATTCTCATTTGTTATGTTCCTTTCCCAAACTTTTTCCAATGTTTTTAACCCTGCTTTTTCATCTTAACTGAATCAGCCTTTGATATTTTCCCACATCGGAGTTTATTTTGCAACTTCTTTGTCTTTAGCAAGTGCACTTCTTGATTCCACTTGATCGTTTCAATTTCAGATTCGTGTCATTGACGTATACAGCAAAACATATTATTGTTCGTTTTAGTAGACATATCTAAATGAATTTGACTTAGAAAAATAATAGTATTGAATTTATTATTATATTAGGTTGGTGCAAAAATAATTTCGTTTTCTCACATAGTAACATATGTTAGAAAACGAAATTATTTTTGCACCAACCTAATAAATATAGCAATGGGACTTGATGTCCACTTTATTCCAGATCAATGCATTTTGGGGACAATTATGTTCCGCAGGATGTGTTGAAAACATCTCTGGGATATATATACCCCAGGGAACTCGAAAGGAAGACAGAATACAGCGGATGATCTTATTTTCTGTTTGGTGGACGGGTCTTACTAGCATATTTATGCTTTAGTTTCAATGTTTTATCTAATTTTCTTTTCTTTATGCGGTTCATTGTCCGCTGATCTGAGATGGAACAAATACATTAAATCAATAGCTTCATCTACTGCAAGGAAAGTTGGTTCGCTGTATCGTGCCAGAAGGATTTTTTTCTCGCCCGAGTCCATCCTTCAAATCTATAAATCAACCATTCACCCTTGTATGGAATACTGCTGCCATATATGGTCTGTAGCACCTGCTGATCGTCTTAAGGACCTCGGCATAATCCAGAAACAAATACGCAATTTGGTTGGCCCTGATCTGGCATCTCGTTTACGGTCGCTATCTCACAAACGTGCCGTCGCCTCCCTCTGTCTTTTCTACAAATACTTCCACAGTAACTGCTCCAGCGAGCTATTTTCGGTAGTTCCCAAATTGCATGAATTCAAACGTGCCACTAGGTTGACATCTCAAACCCACTCTTTCACTGTCGAAGTGTTTAAATGTAGCCGTCTCATTTACTCCAATAGCTTCATGTCTAGCACCTCCCGTCTGTGGAATTCTCTTCCTATTACTTGTTTCCCTGATAGATATAATCTCCAACTATTCAAATGCAATGCCAATCGATATCTCCAGATGCCTTGATCTTGTTCCCCGTCCTTCTCTTCATACTTTCCTCAAACACCCCTCTTTACTCTTGCTCTCACTCTCAGTAACCCCTTGCGTGCTAGCGGCACTCCCGCCTTGCTTGGGGTTAAAAGCTTAAAAAAATTACCTCACCTTCATTTCATCATAAATTTTTATTGTATATATTGTAAAATGTTTATGTCATGGGAATTTTAACAGAATCCCTATGTGTAATTTTAGTATATGTTAGATTGACTGGAGAAGGATAGGTTGTTGTGGTGAATGAGTTAATTGTAAGAATGAATGTGTCGTGAATCAGATTAGCTATGTAGGATGATCAGTGACGACCTTTTCTCCACCTCCCCTACGGTCTTGTGCCATAGTTATGTATTTTCATGTTGAATAAAAACAATCTTATCTGGGGCACTTCGATGTAGTCTAATGGCTAAATAAGCTTGACTTGCTAGATCAATTACGACTAAGTACTAAGTTAGATCCTCACTGTGTGCTCCACAATTTCGGCCTTGTGCCACATCTAAACTACAGTATTAAAATCATAATACTTACCTGGCACGTATGCTTCGGCCCTGTTGCTGGTATTATCACGGCTAGGACGAGCTTGGACCGGCTCCGGCCTGGACCAACTATGACAAGACAAGACCAGCTATGATTAGCTGAGATCAAGTCTGACCAGCTTGGACAAGCTATGACCAGCTAAGACCAGCGGCCCGAGTGAAAACACTCGGGTCCTCACGTTAAAAACCGAACTCAGTGGGGGTCAAGTACACTTACCTGGCACATGTGCTTCGGTTCTGTTGCTCGTAGTATCATGGCTACGACTAGCTTGGACCGGTTCCGGCCTGGACCAGCTATGAAAAGACAAGACCAGCTATAACCAGCTATGAGCAGCTTGAACCAGCTGCCCGAGTAAAAACACTCGGGTCCCAAAGTTAAAAACTGACCTTGTATTACAACCTGACTCATTGGGGGTGGGGGTCAAGTAAATATCTACTTTCCTGGCACGTTTGCTGGGTAAGTTACAAATAATATTAAGCTTAAGACGCCTCCGCAGGCAGTACCTCTCCTTCGGGAGGGGGCTGGGTTTATTGCCTGCCGCTTGAGGCTTTCCAAAAGGGGAAGTGCGAAAGGGGGTTAAACAATTTTTCCACAATATTGCCGTTGACGCTACTTGAAACCTCGACTCAGGTTAGATTCAGTTTCGACGAGGACACATTCAAAAAATACCCCCGTCACTTTTACCGGGAAAATTTCAAATAATATAGGTTCAAGTCTCAGACAGGCATTACATATCCTTCAGGAGGGATGATGCTGATTTTATTGCCCAGCTACTGATGTCGTCCCCAAAAGGGGAAGTGTCGATGGAACTTGAGTAATTTTACCACGGTATAGCAGTTAAACCCACTTTAAACTGGCCTTGTGTCAGATTCGGTAGCGACGTGTGATCACGGAAAAAATGCACATTAACAATATTATCTGAGTAAATTGTGATATTCAACAGGGAATAGAGGATTATGGCTCTACACATCTTCATTTATTAGGTTTGTGCAAAAATAATGACGTAATAATGTCGTTTTTTGGCGTATTTTTTAACGTCAAAAACGACATTATTACGTCATTATTTTTGCACCAACCTAATATCTTGTAATTCTGTTCAGTAATGGTTACTTGTTTATGGATCAACTTTGTTCTCATAGACAATGTCCCAAACATGTTAAACGGTTACTCTCTATTTAATAATGAAACGGGACAAGAAAAATCTACAAAGAGGAAAAAATGAAAAGTGAAAAAAACGAGAAAAAATACTACAGAATGACCTGACCCCTAATCGATCCTTACCCGTCAGAAATCAATCGAGGAAAGTAATACATTGTGCACAAGAACCCCGATTTAAAGTGTGGCCGGACATTTGGGCGACAGACTTTTGGACGACAGACATTTGGCCGACGGAGATTTAGCCGAGAGACATTTGGCCGATAGACATTTGGCCGAACGGGCATTTGGCCGACAGACATTTCACCGAAAAATTACAAGCAAAAATAGTAACAAGCAATACTTTAAGTATTTTAGTTATTAATATTATAAGGTATTACATATTATTATAATATTTTTATAATAATATATAATATTATTATAATATATAGTTATATTATATAGTATTATAAGGTAGAATAGGACTAATAATTACCACTGAATTTCAAGTGATTAAATTTCTAAATTAAAATTTAATGTCAAAAGTTTTCTTATTTCAATATTTGTTTATTGAAATTAGTATTTTTAAAACTATTTGAATGTATTTGGGTAAAAAGTAACACCTAATTATTTAAATTCGTATTTAGCAGTAAGATAAAATCTAGTTCATCTCTTTAAGATAATGATCATTAAAAGCGAAATTGAATGATCTTTCATATCGTAAAAGTTTAAGATTTTTGTTCTAGTAAAATTTGTTATATAAAATATTTATTATTTTACAATAATATTTGAAGTAAAATATAATATATACAGAATAGATTTTTAAAAGCCTGTAAAACAAAAGCGAAAAATTATAAATTAATACAGTAAATGAATATAAATATATGTAGCACATTACGATAAAGAGTGTGACATACATGTAAGTACGCCATTACATTTTCGGTTAAATTGTAGAGGAACATATGGGTTTGAGTGTTGTTGAATTAGAAATATGTGCTGTTTATTCCTACTAGAAGAAGGCCCGACTACAAGAAAATAGCGGTCTCAAGTTGAGTTCAACCGAAGATGTAAAGAAAACAAACAAGACCGATCCACCGCGAGGAAATTTTGCTCTCTGTGTCGCGCAAGGAAATTTTTCTCCTTGGAATCGATACTTCAAATATACAAATCAACCATTGGCCCTTGCATGGAGTATTGCTACCATATATGGTCTGGTGCACCTTCTGTTTACCTCGGAGTTCTTGACAAGATCCAGAGGCTGATATGTAATATAATTGGCCCTGATCTGGCATTTCGTCTGCAGTTGCTCTCTCACAGACGCGCCGTCGCCTCTCGCTGTCTTTTTTACAAATACTTTCATGGTAATTGCTCCGATGAGCTGCTTTCACTGGTTCCCAGACTTCATGAATTCAAGTGACCTACGAGGCTGGCATCCGGCTCTCACCCTTTCACTGTAGAAACTACTAAATGTAGCCGTCTCTTCTATTCCAATAGCTTCATACCTCATACCTCTCGCCTGTGGAACACCCTACCTATTACTGTTTCCCTAAGAGCTATAATCTCCAACTATTCAAATGTAATGTCAATAGACATCTCCAGTTACCTTGATCTATCCACTATCCTCTCCTCATCCTTTCTTCTATCACTCCTATCTGATCTTACTCCAAATCTTCTGCAACCCCCCTGCATCCTAGTGGCTTCACGCCTTGCTCGGGGCGTAATGCTTAAAAAAAAAAACACACACACACACAAAAAAAAAAACATTAACATTTGTGCGTGAACGTAAAGAGTTTGTATTTTTGTGAATATTCGTACGTACGTGTGTGAATGTTTCATGGCGTTTTCCTACAAGTGGGCGAAAACGCTGATTTCTACGAAGGATTACATTTTTAAATGTGTCCGCTGAAATGCAAAGTGAAAAGAGAACGAGGCGAGAAGTCGCCCAGTATTTATAGTGTAGGCACGGCGACCCCTAGTGACAATTAGCGAATTAAAGAGGAGCTAACTCCGACAAAATATCCATTCGGCCAACTGTCCGTCGGCCAAATGTCCGAGTACCGATTTAAGAAAACACTTGTGAAAATGCTCAAGTCAAACTTTTAAAATACACACTGGTTGGGTAATTTCATTCTCTCCGCATTGAATGGTCCTGCCTCTGCAGTCAGCCTAGTCTCCTTCCGTAAGAACATTTTTTTCAGTTTTATTCTATATTCCAGCTATCACTTGAAAGTCTTTGAGGCCATTTATATTAAATCAAGGTAACTACCTTTATGCAAACAAGCGAATTGTTTATTAGGCGTGATATGTCTCTAGATACACACGTGTCAATATATTATTGATATACGTGTCTTTTCTATCTTGATGTGTCCTTTTTTTTAAGTCGGTTGTTAGCAAAATATATGAATTTTCTCGATCGACCACTTATAAGTGAGGAGTGATAAGCGATCAGAATTTTTTCATTTATTTTTGTCTTTCTTAATGCCAACTAACGTAGCTGTAGGTCGCTCTTAACCCTTTTTATTATATATGCTTTAATTGCATTAAATAAAAAATTAATATATTATAATAATTATGAAAATGACTCCTATAGGCTAACAAGTATGTCATATGTTATATATGTGTTATATATTATATGTTCTATGTTATATATGTGTTATATGTTATATGTGTTATATGTTATATACGTATTATGTATTATATATGTAATATATGTGTTCTATGTTATATATGCTATATGTTATATATGTTATATGTGTATTATAGGTTACATATGTTATATATATGTGTTATTATATGTTCTATGTTATATATGTGTTATATATGTGCTATATATTATATGTTCTATGTTATATATGTGTTATATGTTATATATGTGTTATATATTATATGTTCTATATTATATATGTATTCTATGTTATATATGTGTTATATGTTATATATGTGTTATATGTTATATATGTGCTATATGTTATATACGTGTTATGTATTATATATGTAATATATGTACTATATGTTATATATGCTATATGTTATATATGTTATGTGTATTATAGGTTACATATGTTATATATGTGTTATATGTTATATAGGTGTTATTATATGTTCTATGTTTTATATGTGTTCTATGTTATATATGTGTTATATGTTATATATGTGTTATATATTATATGTTCTATGTTATATAGGTGTTCTATGCTATATATGTGTTATATATTATATGTTCTATGTAATATATGTGTTCTATGTTATATATGTGTTATATGTTACATATGTGTTCTATGTTATATACGTGTTATGTATTATATATGTAATATATGTGTTCTATGTTATATATGCTATATGTTATATATGTTATATGTGTATTATAGGTTACATATGTTATATATGTGTTATATGTTATATACGTGTCATATGTTATATGTTTTAACAAGTATGTTATATATATCTGCATCAATAAAGTTCATAGTGTAATTATAAAAACGCATTTATTTTTTTGCAAGAATGTTCATTTTTAACATGATAGTCCTTCTTATCAAAGCTCACATACAGGGTGCGATGGATAAATTATCGAAATTTTATATTTTCAATTTCGCGCATGCCAGTTGTTTTTTTTTTATTCTGTCGACTGCACATTATTGCAGGGTCAAAAATTTGGACACGGCATGCTGTACTGCTTAGCATTCTCGCCGGAAGCCCCAATACGAACATTTCAGTGTGTTTGGGTGTCAATCTGGGCACAGTGCAAATGATTCGTAAACAGTTGGATGAGTCTAATGGTGATTACGAAGGTGATTGGAGTGATCACTAGTTATGGTGACGTTATGCCTCCATCCATCTTCCCACAGGGCCTCAGACTCAAAACGGGGCCCTACATCAAGAACCTTGAGAAGATAGTGTTACCCTGCATCAAGAGAATGACTGCTGAAAGACTCTACGTCTAGCAAGACGATTTTGCACTATGCCAGACAAGTGAGAGAACCCAGTCATACCTGTCAGACAGTTTCTGTGACCACATAACTTTCCAGTCTGCAACCCCTTTGATTATTATGCGTGGGGCGCTGTTGAACGGCAGACCATCAAAACTGCTTGTAACACCAAAGATGAACTGAAGGCAAGGATTATGGCAGCATTCACGAACTTAGACAACGAGACCGTCCAGTAGAGATGCAGGAGATTCCGAAGTCGTCTGGAGCTTTTGCTCGAAGCCAATTGTTGTTTTATTGAATAAATCTACTCTTTAGTATTTCAAGATATTTTTATGTCATTTTGGTAAATATATCTGTTAAAATGATACGTCATTTTTGTGTAATTTAGACGACAATTTATCCATCGCACTCTGTAAATGTTTAAAAGGCCTTTAAATTGCTCGAATAATTTTATGCGTGGGGTGCAGTTAACCGAGAACCCAACAAACCTCCTTGTAAGACCAAAGATGAACTGAAGGCAAGGATTATGCCAGCATTCACCAAATTAAACAAGGAGACCATCAGGAAGAGTTGCAGGAGATTCTGAAGTCATGTGGAGGCTGTAGGCTGGCGGTTTTATTGAATAAATTTATACGTTAGTATTTCAGGATTTTTTTGTGTAATTTTGGTAAATATATCTGTTAGAATGAGATATTGGTATAATTTTCATTTTTGCATAATGTAGACGACAATTTATCCATCGCATCCTACATATCTCTTGAAATAATACGTCAGTGTTATTTTCTTTTTTTTTTTGCGTAATTTAGACGACAATTTATCCATCGCACCCTGTATATCTGTTAAAATGATACGTCAGTATTATTTTCATTTTTGTGTAATTTAGACGACAATTTATCCATCGCGCACTGTATATCAGTTAAAATACGTCAGTATTTTCATGTGTAATTTAGACGACAATTTATCCATCGCACCCTGTATATCTGTTAAAATGATACGTCAGTATTATTTTCTCTGGGTTTTTTTTTTTTTTTTTTGCATAATTTAGACGACAATTTATCCATCGCACCCTGTATATCAGCTAAGACGATGCGTCCGTATTATTTTCATTTTTGTGTAATTTAGACGACAATTTATCCATCGCGCACTGCATATGATTAAAACGTAGCAAACCTTTAGTGTCTTTTGAATTGTCCGAATATTCTGTAGAATAGCCAGCTTGGAAACTTAAAGTAGCCAGACGCTCTTGTATCTATTAAATGTTTTTACAAAAAATGTTAATCGTCATTCTTCGAGTATTTTTTTTTTTTTTAATTTGTCATTTCGATGCCTAAGCGAATCACCCTAACCTTGCGATGATCGTGGACTTAGAAACGTTGCTGACGACAAATACAGTATATTTGTTTACATTGCAATATCGCCATTTTTTGGTGGGAACTTTTACATGTTATTTTCTTTAAGCGAGTTCACTCTATGCTAAACAGTAAAGCCAATGAGAGTATGCATGGCGTGGAAGAATTAGAAAAAAAAAATATTGCTAAGGAGCGAGAACAAAATAAGTGTAATTTGGAGTAGAAGCGATAGCGATTGATATTGCATTTAATTTTTTGCAGGTTAAAGTGAGCAAGCGAGAAGTGTGACACAAAAAATTGTTAGCATAAAACAAATGGTTAGATCTAGACAACTCAACAGTTAATTCATGAGACCTAATTGCCAATCTAGTACTGCGCTTAAATTCAAAGAATCTGTTATTTTTATTTATTTATTGTTTGTTAGAAATTATACATGTATATAAACAACAACGATTTTCCTCCAATGTTGAATGCTGCAATTTGTGTTATAAGCAGTTTTTATAATTGTTTTCTTTTTAAATACCAATTTATATTTATGGTTCATTGTTTTGTTTTTTTATATACATTAATCGCTGATTTTAGTTTATGAACGTTTAAACTCGTTTCATTTTTTAGGCAAATTTATATTTGCTATTTATTTATGCTATATATGTAATATGTGTATTATAGGTTACATATGTTATATATGTGTTATATGTTATATATGTATTATATATTATATATTATGTGTTTTGTTATATCTGCTATATGTTATATATGTGCAATATGTTATATATGTGTTATATGTTATATACGTGTCATATGTTATATGTTTTAACAAGTATGTTATATATATCTGCATCAGTAAAGTTCATAGTGTAATTATAAAAACGCATCCTTGAATCTTGTTTATTCAAAACTAGCAGGTGAGCCAGGCGTTGCACGGTGATGTAACAGTCACAGATAGATCAAGTATCGACCATCATAAAGACTGAAAAATAAAATTGACAAAGATTATTGTTCAAGGTTGACGGACACGCATGTCTTAATTAGTTTTTTTTTTTTTTGTTTTGTTTTGTTTTTTGTTTTTTTTACAACTTGGTCAAACCCAAACTCAAACATAAACATTGTTTTCAATCGTTATGAGTTTACCGATTGAATAGAATTTTATTATAAACAATTGTCTTGTAAATGGAATTTTTAAAGCATTCTGAATGTAAAAATAAAGAAAAAAGTGTGAAAGACAATAAGAAACACTACTTGCCAAAAAAAAGTGAGGTTTTGTTGAAATAGGTTGAAAAATGTAGGAAATCCGATCCCATATACAAACGAACACACACACGCACAAACAACCTGGGTTTTATAAGTATAACTCGATATGAGTTTTCCCCCTTTCATTCTGGTGACAGAATCGTGTTTTATGGTGTTTTCAAATTGATTTTGTGCAAAATCAAATGTGTTTTTTCCAATTTTTGGTGCTGTCAGAACCACCACAACGTAATTTTACGCAGTCCTGTGAAGTTTTTTTTGAAATTGATTGTAAAATGTAGGAAATCCGATCCAATATATAAACGTACACACACACACACACACACACACACACACACACACACACACACACACACACAATCTGCGTTTTATAATAAGTAAGATTATCTTTTGTCCATTTTTCTATGCAAATCCATCATTGTTGATTTTTTTTTTTTATGCAAATCTATCCATGGTTGTTTATTATGCAAATTAATCAGTGGTAATTTTTTTATGCAAATCCATCTTTCATTATTTTTTATCTAAGTTTATCTCTAATTCGTTTTATGCAAATTTATAGTTGGTTCTATTTTATGCAAATTTATCCTTGATTCTGTTTTATGCAAATTTATTGTTGTTCCTATATTATGCAAATTTATCCTTGGTTCTGTTTTCTGCAAATTTATTGATGGTTCTTTATTATGCAAATTTATTGTTGGTTCTATATTATGCAAATTTATCTTTCTTCTTTTAGGCAAATTCATACGTGATCCTTTTTTATGGAAATTCATTCATGTTTTTCTTCGTATCTTATTTAATGCAAATTAAATTCACCCTCTAATCATTTTTATGCAATTTTATACTTGGTTCGGTTTTCTGAAAATTTATTCTTCGCTTTCATTTATGTGAAAGTTTTCCTTTCTTCAATTTATGCAAATTTAGAATACAGAGCAGGTTTGAAATAATAATTGCAACGACTTTTGGCACGATCGAACCCGTGGATTGGACAAAAAATTATTGTTAAACTTTCGTTCTCTAATAATGGGTGCTAAAGATTTAAAGGTAGGGTGCTGAAAATGGTATCGTTCTTAGCAATAAGTGATTCCAAAAATAATTAATTTTTTTTTTTCATTTGGTGTGAGAGAGTTTGAGAAATAAGTCGGGTCGAAAGATTTTCAGCACATACTCATATGTATATACGTACGTATGTGTGTATGCTTTTTAGCGCTTGGGCTCTCAGTCCAAGATTAAAAAGATGTACTTGTATGTGTATGTATGTATGTATGTCTATCAATGAATCTGCATTATTCAGAAGCCAAATGGGAGTTCTTAAGCAGAGGAAAATTCATTGGAACCATTCACCTCGCCCAAAACCCGTCTTGAAAAGCTAGTGACACTTTTCAAAAATCATACTCGCTTTTACGGAGGATTAACTGCTACCAGTGCTTCAAATTG
>OZ010603.1:65421934-65466934 GCA_963932145.1 Acanthosepion lycidas | reverse complement strand
AAGTCAACCTCCTTCGCCAGATTTCTCAAGCATTCCTTTAATTTGCGAAAAGACGGATCTTCTCCGTTAAATTTCCTATGACAGGTGCTCTTGTCCATTATCGCCCAAAGATTTTCAATTGGTTTTTTGACATAATGTACATATGTGCACCTGTATTAATACCTCGTATTGTATACAGCGTGAGGAAACAAAATTTACAGAGAAAATTATTGTAAATTATTGAAGTTATTGTAAATTTTGCTTCCCCACCCTGTATAAGTGGTCATTGAGCTCGACACGAAGTGGCAACAGTCGGTTTAAAAATACTTACATAAATAATAATAATAATAATAATAATAATTATTATTATTATTATTATTATTTCTATTTTTATTATTGCAATTATTATTGTTGTTATTATTATTATTATTATTATTATTATTATAGTATCATTGCAAATATTCATTGAGTTTTTATTTTAAAAGAATCAAAAAACAAGCTGTGCATATGGGAACTAGTTAGGACTTCATTGATATATATATCTATATATATCTATATCTATATATATCTATCACTATATATATATATATATATATATATATATATATATATATATATATATATATATATATATATATATATATATACAAAAAATTATCAGGATTAATCTATAGAAAAAGAAAATATCGATAAAGGAAAAAAGACAGAAAAAATAGCTACAAATTTGTTTTTATGGTGATGAGGTTAGCTATTTTAATTCTTTATTTTTGATAATTAATTAAATTAATATAAACAAAATGTATTTGATTTTTTTTATGAATACGGCCACAAAGTGCTGACTGTGTTTCGAAAAAATTCCTGTATATAAAATGTACATATTCAGTTAAAAACACAAAAATATCGCAATCGTCAAGCCATGTATATATATATATATATATATATATATATATATATATATGTGTGTGTGTGTGTGTGTGTGTGTATATATATATATATTATGTTGGTGCAAAAATAATGACGTAATAATGTCGTTTTTGACGTTAAAAATACGTCAAAAAACGACATTATTACGTCATTATTTTTGCACCAACCTAATATATATATATATATATATATATATATATATATATATATATATATATATATATATATATTCTGTAATTTTTGCAAAATAAAGTTTTCAAATAAGCTAATATTTTTAAATAGATATCCGTGAATTTTTGATTCAAGGATTTCAAAATAAGCCAAATGTATTAGACGTAAAAAAAAAAATTTTTTTCTAGAAAATGTGAAAAATATCTTTTGCATATTATTTGCCAAAAATCATTCAAACCATTATTGTACATGTCCAACGGAATTTCTTTGTTTACATTTTTTTTTTTAAGCTAGCAGATGCTTGCGGCCCACACACGAAGAAAAAAATTCTATCTGTAAACATCGAAAGCATTTTACGATATTCCAAATAGAAATAAAAAAAAAAAAAATGGTGGACGAATTTATGTACCTTATCAAGTGATGAAAATTGCTCGCGAAATTTTCGGTAATCTCTTATCTATTAAACTTTGATAAAGATATGCATTGAAATATAAACAACGTAAATTTCTAAAGTATTTTGAGTATCGATCTAATAGTGAGTGACATCTCCCAACGTAAGAATAACAGAAGCTTTATGACGTGGCATCGAGCTAGAAATGATCCGTGAATTTGTCCATTAAAGAACACCATTTACAATTACTTTCATGGTAATTGTTCCGATGAGCTGCATTCGCTGGTTCCCAGACTCCATGAGTTCAAGCGCCCTACGAGACTGGCATCCCGCTCTCACCCTTTCACTGTCGAAATTATTAGGTTGGTGCAAAAATAATGTCGTTTTCTCACATATGTTACTTTTATATATGATTTCTGAATTAATTCATTGATATATATAGCTATGTTATATATCATTTTGAAGCGCGTTTTTCGCTCTATCGAATCATGTTATTCGTTACCGTTCTCAATCTCTTCATTCATTTTTTTTACAGGCTTTTCGACAGCATGGACCAAATTCAAATCCGCACGGTTTTCTTGTTCCAGTTCAAACTAGCCCGAAAAGCTGCCGAGACAGCTCGTGATATCAATGATGCGCTTGACCCAGGAACCACTAACGAACGTGTGGCACAACGGTGGTTTAAGAAATTTCGTAATGGTGACGAGAGCCTCGAAGATGAAGACGGTCGCGGCCGGCCGACTGCGGTTGATAACAAGTATTTGAAAGCCTTAATTGAAGCCGATCCTCGCAAAACCACACGAGAAGTTGCTGTCGAACTCGAGGTCGACCACTCAACAGTCGTTCGCCATTTAAAGCAAATAGGGAAGTCAAAAAAGTTGGATAAGTGGGTGAACAATAATCAAAAAAAGTCATCAAAAACGACATTATTTTTTTATAAATGTAATATATATATATATATATATATATATATATATATATATATATATATATATATATATATATATATATCGGCGTAGGAGTAGAATCAATGAAAACAATGGATACACTGAAACTGAAAGAAACAAAGAAGGAAAAAGAAGGAAAGTGGGTAAGTTAGAAAGAAAAACAAAGATTCAGATAGATAGATAGATAGATAGATAGATAGATAGATATGAATAGACAGATAGATAGATAGATAGATAGATAGATAGATAGATATGAATAGACAGATAGATAGATAGATAGATAGATAGATAGATAGATAGATAGATAGATAGATAGATAGATAGATTGGGATAGTAGATAGATAGATAGATAGATAGACAGATAGATAGATAGATAGATAGATAGATAGATAGATAGATAGATAGATAGATAGATAGATATGAATAGACTGGGATAGACAGACAGATAGATAGATAGATAGATAGATAGATAGATAGATAGATAGATAGATAGATAGATAGATAGATAGATAGATTGGGATAGATAGATAGATAGATAGATAGATAGATAGATAGATAGATAGATTGGGATAGATAGATAGATTGGGATAGATAGATAGGGATAGATAGATAGATAGATAGATAGATAGATAGATAGATAGATAGATAGATAGATAGATTGGGATAGATAGATAGATAGATAGATAGATAGATAGATAGATAGATAGATAGATAGATAGATAGATAGATAGTTTGGGATAGTAGATAGATAGATAGATAGATAGATAGATAGATAGATAGATAGATAGATAGATAGATAGATAGATAGTTTGGGATAGTAGATAGATAGATAGATAGATAGATAGATAGATAGATAGATAGATAGATAGATAGATAGATAGATAGTTTGGGATAGTAGATAGATAGATAGATAGATAGATAGATAGATAGATAGATAGATAGATAGATAGTTTGGGATAGTAGATAGATAGATAGATAGATAGATAGATAGATAGATAGATAGATAGATAGGGATAGATAGATAGATAGATAGATAGATAGATAGATAGATAGATAGATAGATAGATAGATTGTGATAGATAGATAGATAGATATGAATAGACTGGGATAGATAGATAGATAGATAGATAGATAGATAGATAGATAGATAGATAGATAGATAGATTGTGATAGATAGATAGATATGAATAGACTGGGATAGATAGATAGATAGATAGATAGATAGATAGATAGATAGATAGATAGATAGATAGATAGATAGATATGAATAGACTGGGATAGACAGACAGACAGATAGATAGATATGAATAGAATGGGATAGATAGATAGATAGATAGATAGATAGATAGATAGATAGATAGATAGATAGATAGATATGAATAGACTGGGATAGACAGACAGACAGATAGATAGATATGAATAGAATGGGATAGATAGATAGATAGATAGATAGATAGATAGATAGATAGATAGATAGATAGATAGATAGATAGATATGAATAGACTGGGATAGACAGACAGACAGATAGATAGATATGAATAGAATGGGATAGATAGATAGATAGATAGATAGATAGATAGATAGATAGATATGAATAGACTGGGATAGACAGACAGACAGATAGATAGATATGAATAGAATGGGATAGATAGATAGATAGATAGATAGATAGATAGATAGATAGATAGATAGATAGATAGATAGATAGATAGATTGTATGTATGTATTTAGGTACCTCCAAATATTCGTTCAAATTAAGTTGCATTGTATTTGTTATTAAGAGGTAAGACCAATGCATTCTGTCATTATTAAATGATATCTTTTTAATCGTTTTTTGAACGTACAAAATTTTGTTTAAAATTTGTCTTCTTGTGTCAACCGGCTACCATAAATTAGTAAGGAAAAATTTAACGTTCTTTTTCTTGCGGCGAAAAACACATTGATTTGGAAATTCATGCAAAAATCAAATAATTATCGATTTTTAATGAAACTTTCACAACTTATTCACAAACGAACGAAATTATTTAAGAAATTTTTCCTTTTTAGAAAATCCTGGTAAAAATATTTTTTTACATCCGTTACACACCACTAATTTATTTAATTTTATGAAATTTCGATAAGTTAATTTTTGTAATGTTAATATTAGATATACGCAGAACCAGTGAAGATTTTATGGAGACTATTGTCTTCAAGAAAACATTTTGACGATGAATTATGAATTTTTACAAGAAAATTTTTTAATTTTTTAAAACTTTTATTGGCTTGGTGCATCATTTTCAGGCGTTTTTGGAGGCAACTTTTTTGTTAATAAAAATCTATTTTTTGTTTTCTTTATTTTTATAAAAATATTATTCTATTTTCATGTTATAAAAATGCGTGTCGATAATCATACGCTCTGGAATAATCATTTAAAAATGTTATTGTTGAATTGCTATGTTTCTTTTTTTGATAATAAATATTGTTTAAAAACGCCTGATAATTATGCACCAACTTAATAGAATAATTTATAAATATTTAAATGTTTTAAAATTTAGTAATAAGTTTTGTTGTTCAGGCGATATTTTTTATTAAGAAAAGACTCTTTTTACTAATTATAAATGGAAAAGCTTACTACTGTTTAACGTATTTTGAAAACTATGTTTTATTTCTTTGTGTGTGTGAGTATCTGTGTCTGTATAAACGTATTGATTTTTGTAAATACGGATGCCCGTACACGACAATATCATAAAATAATAGCGGTGACTATAATAATACATAAAAATTATTTGTAGTTTTCTAAAATTTCTTCAAGAAACGCCTTTCTAAATAAGACTATAAATCTAGAGTAACTAAAATTCAATAATATACTAGATTACTTAAAATACATTGATTTGTAAAATTCTTTGTAAAAATCAAATAATATTTGGATTTTAATGAAACTATCAGGACTTGATCGCAAATGAAGGAAATGATATCAGAAACGTTTATTTTTCTGAAAATCTTAATTTTAACCAGCACTCATTTAATTTTATGAAATTTCAAAAACAAAAATAATTTTGTCAAGTTTAATATTTATATAATATAATATTTATAAATACAAGTCATTGGAGAATTTGAATATTCACTTTTCTTTACTGTAAAAGAGGATACCTACTTACAGAAAACCTGCTCTGAATCATAAATAAAATATAAAATAAAATTAAGACATTACTTAAATAGAAAAGCTTTTAATTGCTTTTATAAATAAGATATTTTATGGAAATTATTATCTTAATTTTTTTTCAATTAATATTGAATTTTTACAACTATTGTTTACATTAAATATTATAATTAAAATAATTTATAATGTTTAAAATCTTTTGAAATTCTATATTAATTTGTAGCATGTAGGTGATAATGTTATTAAATAAAATCTATATTTTCTAATCGTAAATGGAAAACGATCCCAGTAATTTTGAAACGAATTTTGAATTTATGTGTGTCTATAATCTTGCTGATTTTTGCAAATAGGTATGTCCATACACGACATTATCAGAAAAAAAAGTGCGGTGACTATATTTAAAATGTAAAGCTGAAATACATAGAATTTAAAACAACAGTAGATTACGGGGAATATTTTACTAATTTTTTCAGATTACTAGGTTGTCAAAAATTACATAAAGTTGTTCACGTTGTATTCGTCAAGTAATTTTTACAGTTATGTAATCTTTACTTAAAATTGCCAAATATTAAGTTACCGATAAATCTATCAACATCTCTTAAAAAGATCCACCCCGTATCAAAAATGCTTCTCTGCGATATTTTAAACTAAAAATATTTGTTTTTATTCATCGTAAAACTACTTGAGTTAATCTTCCTCAGATAAAATTTCTGAAGAGTATTATTTTTATTTTTGAATGATTTTTAATAAAGAGAATTATGCTCAGGCGAGAGATTTGTCAAAATGGCCGATTTTAGCGATTTAAAAAGAAATCATTGCAATCCATTTAAATTCATTTTGAAATACAGTAAAGTATTTTGCTTATTGGAAATAATAAGTTTAATCTAACAGCTTGGAATTAAAACTTAAAAGCATCAAGAAAGATTTTTCATTATTGAAATGCATTTTTGACTTTAGGTAATGCTTCTTTTAAGGAACCTAGTTTTAATTCATACCAAGGATGACCCACTTGTAAGTAATAAAGAAAATACAAGTACTTAGTTTCAGAAACTTCAATTTACTAAAGACCCTTAAGTGTCTAAATTGCTGACCTTCAGCATTCACCATATTCTACTTTCTACACTTAAGTACATTTTGGCATAGGTTCTATTTTTGCCATTTTATAATCAATTTCTATACATGCTTATGAATCAAATTATGTCATCAATCGAGGTTTTTAAAAATTCTTCATTTCTGAAAATTATTGTATGTTTTCGTAGATATTTTTAAATATATCTATTTATTTACGATTTATGTGCAATGCCATTTCAGATCGTAGGAGATCATGGCTCTCCACTGTTCTTTATCCTTTGCAGCTCTCAACAAGCTCTTTCTCTCTACTTCCTCCTCTAGACCACGTTCTGTTATCCACCCTGCTCAAGCGAGTCAGGCATTTCAAGCGCTGCTTTTCCTTGTCTCTCTTTATCACTATTCGCCCATTGAGTATCAGATTCTCCAGGCCTTCCTTCCTCATTATGTTTCCCAGAAATCTCAGTTGCCCCCCACCCCGGTGTTAAGTATAAGCTTTCTCCTTTTTTGTAACCTCATTAAGACTCCATCATTGCTCACATGCTCTGTCCGTGATATCCTTAGCATCCTTGTGTAGAACCACATCTTCGTCGCCTCCACTCTCTTCTTCATCTTTGAGGAAATCGCCCAACATTCTCTGCCGTTAAGAAGAACTAATATATCTGTTACTGAACACTTAAGACTCAATATCGATTAAAAATGGACCCCCACAATAAAAAAAAAAATGTATATATATTTTGTTTTCCCATTTTGACCCCTTGAAAGCACTGTATATTCGTCTGGACCATTTAATTAGCTTAATTTTAACTTAAATTATTTTGAGTTTAATAAATTTTATATGGTCAAATTAGATTGAAAATGGATCGAACAAGCAGAACATGATGTCTATATTTCTGAGATCAGGGATTGTAACTATTTGTGCTATTTACATTGTTCATCTTTATCGTCATATTCACGACGTTTCGGCCATTTTACGCCCAGGCCTTCTTCAGGATCTGTCAATATTTTTGTGATCAGGGATTGTAATTATTTGCGCTATTTAAATTGTTCGGACTGCTGTGTACATCTTTATTGTCATATTCACGAAGTATCGGCCATTTTACGCTCCGGCCTTCTTCAGGATCTGTTTATATTTCTGAGATCAGGGATTGTAACAATTTGTGCTATTTACATTGTCCGAGATGTTGTCTTCATCTTTATCGTCATATTCACGAGGTTTCGGCCATTTTATGCTCCGGCCTTCTTCAGGATCTGTCAATATTTCTGTGATCAGGGATTGTAACTATTCGCGCTATTTACATTGTTCGGACTCTCGTCTACATATTTATTGTCATATTCACGAGGTTTTGGCCATTTTACGCACCGGCATTCTTCAGGATCTGTCTATATTTCTGAGACCAGCGATTGTAACTATTTGCACTATTTACATTTTTCGGACTGTAGTCTTCGTATTTATTGTCATATTCACGACGTTTCGACCCCTTTACGCTTTCTTCAGGATATGTCTATATTTCTGAAATCATGGATTGTAACTATTTGCGCTATTTACATTGTTCGGACTGTTGTCTAAATATTTATTGTCATATTCACGACGTTTCGGACATTTTACGCTCCTGCCTTCTTGAAGATCTGTCTACTGGGATCAGGCATTGTAACTATTTACACTATTTACACTGTTCGGACTGCTGTGCTTATCTTTATTCCTATATCCACGACGTTTCGGTCGTTGTATGCTCCGACCTTCTTCAGGATCTCTCTATAATTCTGAGATCAATATTGTAACTATTTGCACTATTTTCACTGTTCAAACTGTTGTCCTCACATTTACTGTCATATTCACGACCTTTCGGCCTTTGTAGGTTCCGGCTTTCTTCAGGGTTTGTCTTTATTTTAGAGATAGGGTATTGTAACTATTTGCACTATTAAAATTCCAAAGATTGGTCTCCACATTTTCAGTGAATTCATTCAGAATTCAACTAAAATTTAGGATATTTCTGTAAATAAAACTTAAACATATTTTTGTAGAGTTACATTCGAGCCAAAAGGGCTCCCACAAGCAGTAAATTGTATATAAATTTTACATAAGTTTTATCATTTTTACCTTTTTAGTGTCTTCTCCGTACATTTTCATTAAGTTCATCCTAACTTAATTTATTTTAACTTTAATAAAAAAGGTGCGATGGAAAATTGTCGTTGAAATTACGCAAAAATGAAAATAACAGAGACATTTTAACATATACATATATATATATATTTATCGCTCTTGGCTACAACCATGGCCTCTAGACGACTTCGGAATCTCCTGCATCACTTCTGGACAGCTTCCTTGTTTAAGTTGGATCCTGTCATAAATAGTTCATATTTGGTGTTACAAGGAGTTTTGTTGGTCTCTCGATCAACTGCGCCCCACAGAAAACAATCAAGGGGTTTGAAGTCTGGTTGGGTAGCTGGTCAGATGTAAGAAGTGATGTGGTTGCAGAAATTGACTGACAGCCATGACTTGGTTCTCAAACTTGTGTGACATCGTGCAGAGTCCTGTTGCCGGACATAGGTTCTTACAGCAGCCAACCTCTTTAACCAGGGCAGCACACCTTCTCAAGCGACTTGATTTAGTCCTCCGTGTTGAGTCTAAGGCCTTCACCAACAAATTCGGGAGGATTTCTTCTTATCAGAACGATTAGTGAATATACCCGAGATGCCGTACCTTCGTAACCATCATTAGACTCGGATGAGTCTAATGGTGATTGCGAACGTAATTCCGGATTCTCTGCACTTTCCTCACATTGTCAGCCAAACCCACTGAAATTTTCTCATTGGAGCTTCCGGTGCGAATTCCAAGCAGTACAGCATACCGTTTTCTAATTTCTGGCGAAAAAAAAAAGCGTCATAGCGCTCTATTTTCCCTAAAGACGGTGCCCAACTTTCGCTACTATACTGTGCAGTCTACAAAATCGAAAAAAAAACAAAACAACGCACATGCGCAAAATTAAAAATTATAAAATGGCGACAATTTACCCATCGCATCTTCAATTTTTGTCGAGTCATTTAAAATTAAAAATGGAACCCTCAAGCAAAATATTGTAAATCATTTTTTGTAAGTCTTACCATTTTTACGTCTTTAAAGCCATGTATATTTGTTTAGGCATTTTCTTTAACTTCGTTCTGATTTAATTTAATATGAGTCTTGGAAGATTTAACTATCCCTATTGCTTTAACATTGAGATAAGCTGGATCAGACAAAAAACGGCAGATAAGCTGAAAATTATGTAAAAACAATTGTTGTTTTCAATTACACTATTTACATTAAACGATCTGGTATCCTCATCTTCATTGCCACAGTCATAAAGGCCAGAGAGGCATAGACACGTTTTAAATATGGCAATGAAGATGAGGATAACAGTCTGAATAATGTAAATAATGTAAGTAGTCATAATACATCATCTCAGAGATATAGACAGATATATAGAGAGACATAGACATAAAGGCCGGAGCGAACAACGGCGGAAATGCTCTGAATGTTGCAATGAAGATGAGGATGACAGTCTGAATAATGTAAATAATGCAAGTAATCAGAAGACCTCATCTCAGAGATATAGACAGATATATAGAGAGACATAGACATAAAGGTCGGAGCGTACAACGGCCGAGACGTTGTGAATATGGCAATGAAGATGAGGATAACAGTCTGAATAATGTAAATAATGTAAGTAATCAGAAGACCTCATCTCAGAGATATAGACAGATATATAGAGAGACATAGACATAAAGGTCGGAGCGTACAACGGCCGAGACGTTGTGAATATGGCAATGAAGATGAGGATAACAGTCCGAATAATGTAAATAATGTAAGTAATCATAAGACCTCATCTGAGAGATATAGACAGATATATAGAGAGACATAGACATAAAGGCCGGAGCGAACAACGGCGGAAATGCTCTGAATGTTGCAATGAAGATGAGGATGACAGTCTGAATAATGTAAATAATGCAAGTAATCATAATACCTAATCTCGGAAACATAGATAGATATATAGAGAGACATAGACATAAATGCCAGAGCCTACAGCAGCCGAAATGTTGTGAATATGACAGTGAAGATGAGGATAACAGTCCGAATAATGTAACAAATGTAAATTATCATATCAGAGATATAGACAGATATATATAGAGACATAGACATAAAGGCCGGAGCGTACAACGGCCGAAATTCCTCATTCACTAAACTTTCATAGGATACAACATAGGTAGTATTGTTGGTACTTCTACCATAACAAGGAGAAGGCTCATATTTAATATCAGGAAGAGGTGGAAAACATAATGAGGAAGGAGGGTCTGGAGAATCGGATACACACAGGTCGAATGGAGGGAAAGAGAGAAAAGGGAAAGCAACGCATGACATACCCGGCCGGCTTGAGCAAGTGAATGGCAGAATGTAGTCTGGGAGCTGTGGCAGTGGGACAAAACTCTATTGAGAGCTGAAAGGGATAGGGAGTAGTGGAGAGCCATGATCCTACCTCCTGAATTGACACGGCACATAAAAAGAAAGAATTTTACTATAAATATGTAATGTTTCTATAAAATGAATTCTTGATAAGTTTATTATTAATAGATTGTTATATACCATACCTATGAACACTAATGGGTATGTCCCATTGCTCATAAATACTTTGGATACTATTGTAAGTGGTGGGGCAGTAATATGCCGTCTTAGTATTCCGCCACTAACAGTGGTTTACCTATTTCACGCCGCTGGCGAGTATTGTATTTTGTTGATGTTATAAAGATTACTATTTCATTTCAAACCTCTGTTTTGCTTATTCCTCATTCAGTAAACTTTTCTAGGTTGCAACACGACATTAAATCTCTAAATTTAGCAAGAATTGAATAGAATGTCATTCGTGACCTGTTATATACCGTACCTATGAACATTAATGGGTATGTCCCAATCCTCATAAATACATTGGACGCTATTGTAAGTGGGGGTAATATGCTGTCTAAGTAGTCCACTACTAGCAGTGGTTTACCTACTTCACACCGCTGGCGAGTAATGTATTTTGTTGATGTTATAAAGATTACCATTTCATTTCCAACCTCTATTTTGGTTCTTACACATTCCGTAACAGTTTCTAGGTTATAACACTATAATATTTATTTTACAAGATCAAGCTTAGAGCAAAAATATTGCATATAAACCGAAAACTGTGTGAAGATGTATCAATTTTGTTATTTTTACTTCTTTGAAATCATGCATCCCCATACAAAATGATTCTTACGATTTCATTCAAATTCTATGTAATATCAGTTTCAATAGATTTTTGAAAATATCTTTATTACCATAATATTAATGTTAAAAGATCAAGAATAAACCAAACATTGATTATTCCTGACAAATCTAAGCTGGAGCTGTACAGTCTCCCAGTTCGCAGCTTTGATAGAGTTCAACTTATTTCCCGCGGTCTTATGAAGGGATGTGACTGATTTTCCACTCTGCAGCCTCTTTCCCCAAGTCGCAACGTCGCTAGCCTATCGTAACTCTGTCGCTATTTCCATGACAGATGTTCAGATGATCTCGATTCTTTAGTTACAGTAGTTCACACCTTTTATCCTAGTGTACATCTCTCCACTTCCACGGAGTTGAATCATCCTCATTTCTTCTCTGTCCATTTATGTGCCGCGTCCCCTCAGATCATTGCTCTCCACATCGCCCTATCCCTTGAATTTCTCAATATATGTCCTTTTACCACTTCTCCCAAACCCGGTTCTGGCATCCACTTGCCCGCTACGTATGTCATGCGTTGCTTTCCCTTGTCTCTCTTTTCCTTTTTCCGCCCTGTGAATATCAGATTCTCTAAGACCTCCGTTCTCGTACATATCTCGAAAATTTCAGCTGCCTCTTCTTGATGTTAAGTATAAGCTCCCTCCTTGTTTGCATCCTCTCAAAAACTTCATCGTTGCTCACACGCTCGGTCCAAGATATCCTTAGCATCCTTTTGTAGAACCATGCCTCCGTTGCCTCGAGTCACTTCTTCATCTTTGAGGAGACCGTCAAAAATTCTCTGCCGTAAAGGAGGACAGATGCCACGTAGCAGCTCAGTACTCTTTTCTTTGTACCAACGAAATTCTCCTGTCTCAGAATACTCTTTATAGCTTTTAGAATGCGTCTTGGGCTATCCCAGTACTTCTTCAGATCTCAGTGTCGCACTTACTACCCGCTGTCAGGGTCCATGACATGCAAATTTGGGCTCATCCTTTTACTGATGACCATGCATGCTGTCTTCTTGGACGTTATGCTTAGTCCCTTCTTTTCACTCTCCTTCCCTACCTTCTGTAGGAAGTTTTGTCATTTCTTTTCCGTTTCTGCTATCAATACTGTGTCATCTGCGTATCTTTTGTTGTTAGGATTATGGCCGCCAATGCTAAATCCCGTTAGGATTTCCAATTCTTTCAGAACTGCCTCGCTGTATAGGTTGAATAAGTCCGGTGAGAGACACATCCTTGCTTTGTAAATTCACTGAACTCGTTCTCTATGCACCTGCATGCTGTTTGCTGCCAGTATTGGTTTTTGATTATTCTAATATCTTTCCCGAATATATCAAAGTTGCTGAGCAGTTCTAACAGATCTTTGTGGCCCACTTTGTCGAAGGCCTTTGCGTAGTCTATGAAACATAGGTACCCATCCTTCTGCATTTGGTTTGCTCTTTCTGATAACATTCTGAGGATGAATATAGCGTTCCTTGTTCCGGTGTCTTTGACGAACCCGCACTGTTTTTGTTCTCTCTCTCTCTCTCTCTCTCTCTCTCTCTCTCTCTCTCTCTCTCTCTCTCTCTCTCTCCTTTTAAGCAACCTTTCTCAGCCCGAAAAAGCGTATTCTTAATTCCAACATCCTGAAAAGGCTACAGAAATTAATAATTCTTATAAAAACTAAAGAAAATATTTTTCTTTTTATGTGCCATGTCCTTTCAGGACCTAGGCGATAATGGCTCTTCACCTCCTTCTATCCCTTGCACCTCTCAGCTATGAAACATGGGTACCCGACCTTCTGCATTTGTATTGCCCTTTCTGATAACATGCTGAGCATGAATATAGCGTTCCTTGTTCCGGTGTCTTTGACTAACCCGCACTGTTCTTGTCCTATCTCTGGCCTGATTCTGTTGCGCGCTCTATTCATCAGAATACGGATGATGAGCTTTGTCTTGTGTCTTACTGTTCGATGGAGTTCGCATTCGTTTGCGCCTGGTTTCTTAGGCATGGCTATGAAGATAGATCTGCTGAGATCATCCGATATATCCCCGCTGTTGTAGATTTCATTTGTTATTTTGGTGATTTTTTCTATGCCAAAGTATTTCTTAAGAAGTGCTATGAGAATAGATCTGCTGAGATCTTCTGGTATATCCATATATATATATATATATATATATATATATATATATATATATATATATATATATATATGTATGTATTATGGTGGTGCAAAAATAATGTCGTTTTTTGAGTTCAACTTTCTGTGAGAAAACGACATTATTTTTGCACCAACCTAATATATTTCATCTACTATTTTTGCGATTTTATATTTCATTTACTATTTCTATGATTTTGTCATCTAAAGCTGTCAGCATTTCCGTTATAATTTTGTCTGGTCCTGTAGGATTTCTTTCAGAATTGACTCGCTGTATAGGTTGAATACCGTTTATCGCCAGTATAAGTTCTTGATTATTCTAATAACTTTCCCGAATTTATCAAAGTTGCTGAGCAGTTCTAACAGATCTTTGTAGCTTATGTTGTCGAATGCCTTTGCGTAGTTTATGAAACATGGGTACCCATCCTTCTGCATTTGGTTTGCTCTTTCTGATAACATTCTGAGCATAAATATCGCCTTCTTTGTTCCGGTGTCTTTAACGAACCCATACTGTTCTTGTCCTATCTCTGGCCTGATTCTGATGCGTGCTCTATTCATCAGAATACGGATGATGAGTTTTATCTTGTGGCTTACTGTTCGATTGAGTTCGCATTCGTTTGCGCCTGGTTCCTTATGGCATGGCTATGAAGATAGATCTGCTGAGATCTTCCCATATATACCCGCTGTTGTAGATTTCATTTGTTATTTTGGTGATTTCGGGCTCATCCTTTTACTGATGACCATCCATTCTGTCTTCTTTAAGTTTATGCTTAGTCCTTTCTTCTCGCTCTCCGTCGCTACCTTCTGTAGGAGGTTTTGTAATTTTCTTTTCCGTGTCTGCTATCAGTACCGCGTCATCTACGTATCTTATCTTGTTAAGATTGTGGCCACCAATTATAAATCCTTGTAAGATTTCCAATTCTCTCAGAATTACCTCGCTGTATAAGTTGAATAAGTCCGGTGAGAAAACACATCTTTGCCTTACGCCCCTTTCTATTTTTGTATATCTGCTGAACTCATTTTCTATCCGTATGCAGACCGTTTGCTGCCAGTGTAGGTTCTTGATTATTCTAATATCTTTGCCGAATATATCAAAGTTGCTGTGCATTTCCAACAGATCTTTGTGGCTTACTTTTTCGAAGGCCTTTGCGTAATCTATAAAACACAGGAGCACGTCTTTCTGCATTTGTGTTGCTCTTTCTGATAACATTCTGAGCATGAATATAGTGTCCCGTGTTCAGTTGTCTTTAACGAACCCGCACTGTTCTTGTCCTATCTCTGGCCTAATTCTGATGCGCGCTCTATTCAACAGAATACTGTTGAGTTTTGTCACGTGGCTCATTAGGCTGATTGTTCGGTGGAGTTCCCATTCGTGCTATGAAAATAAATCTGCTGTGATCTTCCGGCATATTCCTACTGTTATAGATTTCATTTATTATTTCTGTGATCTTGTTCTATGCCCAAATCATCTTAGGTTGTCAGCATTTCTGCTACAATTCCGTTTGGCCCTGCCGCCTTGTTTCTGTTCAAATTTGCCAGTGCAGCTTCTACTTAGGTTTTTTAGAATTTCAGGACCGTCGTCAGTTCTGTGTATTGCCGGTTGTTCTCTTTCGTCGTGGAAGAAATCTCTAATATATTCGTTCCGGTGCTGAAGAATATTTTCTTCACTAATATGAGCGTTCCATCCTTGAATTCTATGCACCCTGTTGGCAAGCATGCCCTGTTAGTTCCTTTATTTGTTTATGCATATCTCTTGGGGGTACTCAATCTATTTCTGCACATTTTTTGTTTAGCCACTCTTCTTTAACTTCCCTGCATTTGGTCCTTATTTCGTTGTGGTCTTCAGTATTCCGTTCCATATTTTGGCAGAGTTTTCTGTCTCCTTTGCATCATGTCCAAAATCTCATCAGTCATTCATTTGTTTCTTCTTCTTCGTCCCTTCTCCTTTGGCAGGATATCGTTTGCTGATGTCACTAAAGCCTCGCCTATTGCATCCCATTTCGAGTTTAGATTTCTATTGTGTTCTCCCTGTCTTCCTTTTACACTGTCCACATATTTTTTTCAGGTACGGGTCGCTCAGGAGTTTGTTCTATTGCAATTTGGATTCTGCGTTAGGCTATTTCAGTTTCTGTAATTTTACTCTAAGTTTACACATAACAAGGCTATGATCGCTTCCGCAGTCGGCATTCACAGGGAACCATTGTATTCTTGAATCTTTTTTTAATAGTTATGTTGTCGATATGTTTTTTAGTTTTTACTCCGAGTCCATAGTGATTTTTCCAAGTGTATCATCTCAGATGTAGCACATGGCCGAAAATATGGGGTACCCAGTGAGCATCGAAATCACTGCTCAGTCGTAATTGTTCTAGTGAAACAAGCTTGTTAACCATTACACCGCCTTGAGGTACCCTATAGTGATTTTTCCAAGCGTATCTCAGATGTGATACATGGCCGAAAGTATGGGGTACCCAGTGAGGATCAAACTCACTACTCAATCGTAATTGTTCTAGCGAGACATGCTTGTTAACAATTACACCGACTTGAGGTCCCTTAAATGATTTTCTAAGCGTAGCTTAGATGTGGCACAAAGCTCAAAGTATCGCTCACCCAGTGAGGATCGAACTCACTACTGAGTCGTAATTGTTCTAGCGAGACAACGACTGATTTGTATATGTCGATCTTTACTCTGAGAGACACGTCTTTGGTGCTCCATAACCTATGTTTAAGATTACCGAATGCTGTGCTGGCTTTGGCTATTCTGGATTGGATTTCTCTGTCTATTTTTCCATCAGAAGCGACTGTTGATCCAAGATATGTGAATGCCTCAATAGTTTTTAAAGCCGTACCATCAATGAAGACGGAAGGATTTGTGAAAGATGGATTGCCTTATACTGGCTGGTATATTAGCTCAGTCTTCTTTATATTGACAGTGAGTTCAAATGCTTTCGCTGTTTCAGAGAATTTGTTAAGGATAGTTTGAATGTCTTCTAGACTGTGTGCAAATAGAGCAGCATCATCTGCTAAGAGAAGATCGTGTAGCAGACCAAGTTTCGATTGTGCTTTAAAACGTTGCTGAGTGTATAGACCTCCACTTGTTCTGAATTCAACATTGACTTCTTCACTTAAGTCAGAGAAGACTTTTTAAGCGTAGCAGTAAAGAGAAGTGCCAAGAGAAGCGGGCAGGAGCATGAACACACACATGAGCGCTCGCGCACACATACACACACACAGCTGATCACGGTGCTTTAGTCTAATGTCTTCAAATCCCTTTAACTTAATAAAACATGTCTTACGCCACTCCTTTCGGTTTGATGCTTGGACTTCCCAGGTTTTCAGATCAAAGTTGAGACGTTTCAAGTTGTCTTTCAATTTGTCTTTGTAGTGTAAGAGTGGACATCCAACTGAACGCTTGGAGTTTGGTAGTTGTCCATACAGCACCTTTTTTGTAAGCCTATGCTCATCCATTCGCACAATATGACCAGCCCACCTAAGTTGTATCTTTGCTAGAATGGTTTCAATGCCTGTCATGTTGTTACATTTCTTCAGTGTTGCACTATTCTTGACCCTGTCATCCCATTTTATATCGCATATGGCATGAAGACAGCGAAAGGGGTCAAGTTGATTTATGTGCTTGCGGTACTGTGTCCAAGTTTCAACACCATAGAGAAGGGTTGAGAGAATGACTGATTTGTATATGTCGATCTTTACTCTGAGAGACACGTCTTTGGTGCTCCATAACCTATGTTTAAGATTACCGAATGCTGTGCTGGCTTTTCTGGATTGGATTTCTCTGTCTATTTTTCCATCAGAAGCGACTGTTGATCCAAGATATGTGAATGCCTCAATAGTTTTTAAAGCCGTACCATCAATGAAGACGGAAGGATTTCTGAAAGATGGATTGCCTTATACTGGCTGGTATATTAGCTCAGTCTTCTTTATATTGACAGTGAGTTCAAATGCTTTCGCTGTTTCAGTGAATTTATCAAGGATAATTTGAATGTCTTCTAGACTGTGTGCAAATAGAGCATCATCATCTGCAAAGAGAAGATCGTGTAGCAGCAACAGACCAAGTTTCGATTGTGCTTTAAAACGTTGCTGATTGTATAGACCTCCACTTGTTCTAAATTTAACATGTGTGTTTGTGTGTGTATGTGTGTGTGTGTGTGTGTGTAGATCTCATAGGCAGATTAATAAAATTTGAAGAATAAAAAGTTCCTAAAATAATACCAATATCGCCAATAAAATTGATATTTTTTATATATTAACCTTTTGACTGAATTGAAGCACGAAGAGAAAGATTTTAATGTCGGTATTTTCGAACACCCCTGTGATCTTTTTTCCGCCAGACGAAGAATAAACATAATCTTTCCATGTGTGAATTTATTTTGAAAATATATTTCAACTCCGACCTGTGTCTTTCTTGTTGGCTGTTGAATAAAGACGCTAAAACACTCATCTGATGTCAACGACGCTATTAAATATTTGATTGAAGTGTGCAGCAGCAGGAATATCGTTGTTGTTGTCCCTGATGGTATATTTTTTTATGGTTACTGGCTTGAGGACGAAATTCTCTTCCAGTTTCTTCAACATAATTTCCTCCTTTTTTTTTTTTACATTTGTGGCAGTAAAGCAAATATATTAGTTTTTTAAATGTCCCAATTCAGAGCCGGTGCTTTGAATATTATATAACTGCCAGTGTATGTGAAATTGCTATCAGTGATTATATGTCTACAGATATGGCATCGGGGTTTATTGCAGGTGATATTCCCTTAGTCGGGTGGTGTATCATGGATGTCGGATGATGTTAAGGGTGGGTCTGGATTGGAGGGCTCACGCTTAGCGTGAAGTGGGTTCTCATTGAATATTTTTCCAATTGTTTCGCCGAGTTTTAAATACTGGAAATCTTTTGTTAAGCTATGGAGAAGCTTAAGAATATTGTAACTAAAATAAAAAAAAAAACAAAAAACACAAGAATTCTGGAATCATTTTTTTTTTGTTTTCTATTCTTCTTGGAAGCCTTAGTAATTGATTTTTTGATAGTTTTATGGGGATAATTCCTATTGTGAAACTAATACCGTAATTCCCTATGTATAATATGCCTTTATCCATAATACGCACCCCTAAAATTGTGCTGAAAATGTGGGAAAATACTTCTACTCATGCATAATACCCCCTCTTGTTTGGTCATCAAAGTCTATAAATTGTACCTCAGCAAGTTCACTACGACCTGTGTTTCCTAATCTTATTCAAGTTGTAATTGAAGATATTTATCAAAATTTCCGATCATCACGATTCTAAAAGGAAACGGAAATACCTATATCGTACCTACTGCGCAGACTCATTAACCTGTTTTTGTTCGATAAAATGTTCAATCTACCGGATCTGTCTGTAGTTTTTCACAAAAATGTTTTTAAACATAGAATAATGTTATTCAAATTTAGTTTTATGATAATTATTATTTTATGTAACAGTTGTAAGTATGGTTAGGTACATATGATTGTATTTGACATCCTTATGGGGTCGCAATAACCGAATGTTAGTGTCAAATTGTATGTTTGTTGTGAGTAGTCATTTCACAACTGAAATCGACTGATGAAACGGCAATTTTTAAAAGATTTTTTGAAGCTGTGTATAATACGCACCCCTAATTTTGCTTATAATTCTTTAGAAAAAAGAACGTATTATATATGGGGAATTACGGTAAATAATTCACAAACTGTAAACTGTAAATTAATTATTATATATGAAAATGGACATAATTACCGTAATTCACCATGTATACTACGCCTTCATCCATAATACGCACCCCTAAAATTGTGCTGAAAGTGTGGGAAAATGCTTCTACTCACGCATAATACGCACCCCTTGTTTGGTAATCAAACCTTAAAAATTGTACCTCTCCAATTTAATTACTGACAGCATTTCCTACTCTTATGTAAAAAAAAATGGTTCAAATAAAGAATAATATTATTATAATTTAGTTTCTTATTTTATTTTACATTTGTAAGTATTGTTCGGTACATATAATTCTATTTGACATCCTTATGGGGTCGCAATCGCCGAATGTTTGTGTCAAATTGTCGTATGTTTGTGATGAATGGCAATTTTTTAAAGATTTTTTTAAATATGCATCCCTAATTTTGTTTATTATTTTTTTTTAGAAAAAATGCGTATTATACATGAGGAATTACGATAGTTGTACTATGTGTTTTTGTAATCCTCATTTTTTTTTAATAGATACGTTTTATGCGTAAACATTGGCTGTAGATTATTTTATTTTGGGGGTGTTGGTGGGGTGGCAGCTATTGAAATTTATGTCACAATGGTCATCAGTGATTTTGGTGTATAGTGTAGTGAAGATGAAGAAAATGATGCCCGTTGAACTTTAAATTACTGCGTATAAGTATGTTGGTGATGTTTTTCGGACTATTGTCCTCATTATTAAGGCATATTTATCACAAGGTTTCGGACTTCAGTATCTGTCTATATTTCTAACCTGAGGTATTATGTACACTATTTACATTATTCGGACTGTTGTCCTCATCTTTGTCGCCATATTTATCATAACGTTTCGGCCCTTCAGTATCTGTTTATATTTCTGAGATGAGGTATTATGTACACTATTTACATTATTCGGACTATTGTCCTCATCTTTGTCGCCATATTTATCACAACATTTCGGCCCTTCAGTATCTGTTTATATTTCTGAGATGAGGTATTATGTACACTATTTACATTATTCGGACTATTGTCCTCATCTTTGTCGCCATATTTATCATAACGTTTCGGCCCTTCAGTATCTGTTTATATTTCTGAGATGAGGTATTATGTACACTATTTACATTATTCGGACTATTGTCCTCATCTTTGTCGCCATATTTATCATAACGTTTCGGCCCTTCAGTATCTGTTTATATTTCTGAGATGAGGTATTATGTACACTATTTACATTATTCGGACTATTGTCCTCATCTTTGTCGCCATATTTATCATAACGTTTCAGCCCTTCAGTATCTGTTTATATTTCTGAGATGAGGTATTATGTACACTATTTACATTATTCGGACTATTGTCCTCATCTTTGTCGCCATATTTATCAACATTTCGGCCGTTGTACACTCCAGCCTTCTTCAGGTGGTTGGAATGTCGAACTGAACCCTTTATTTCGCTCGCTGGGGCGGGCAGTTCTATGTCCACGTGCCATGTTTAAAGGATGTCAGTTATCAGTTATCTCCTGTCAATTCACCTGTCCAATTTCTCCACTCTCTTAACCGGGTATTGAACTCAGAACTCTTTGGGTCCTGTCACTGGGTCTAACGAACGCCTTTATCCACTCTCCCAAGTGTCCTTAAGTACATATTGCACAGTGGATAAAGAGCCAAAGAATTCGACATTCCAAACCCCTGAAAAGGCCGGAACGTACAACAGCCGAAACGTTGCGATAAATATAGCAACAAAGATGGGGACAATAATCTGAATAATATATTAGTGTTTTGTGCGTTGTATTCCTAAAAGACTCTGGTACGCAAAAGAATCTTACAGGGTAGTATTCGATCCTCTTGTTTGATGTTAGAATATACGGATGACATATCGATGGTCACTAGGGATGAATCGTTTGCTTATCTATTCATATTTTTCATTAATAATGAATTGGGGAATAACAATGATTTTTCCATATAAAGGTTTTACTATTTATCCCATAGTTGGGGTGTGCTGATGGATTCATACCTTTTGCAAAGGTTAATTTCGCGTAAGTGAATGTAACGAATCCGACTGGAATTCGATCTCGGCTTTCCGATTTCTGCTTCTGGGCCGATCTGTAGCATTGGACCTACCTCCTGTATATGTGTCTGCTATATTGTAAGAAGAGAGAATATATGATGGTGAAGAGGAGAAAAGTTCAAGATGCAAGCTACGAATTAGTGATATCAACATCAATCAAGTATAGAAGAGAAAATATCTGGGATTTGTTTTAACAGTGTGACACCGAAATCCGAAGACGCATTAAAATAGCAAAAGATGCCTCTCAAAAGCCAAGCAGAGTATTAAGCAACAGTTAAGTTTCATTAGTAACAAAGAAAAAGTGATGTAGTTTTATGTAATAACAAGACTCCTGTATTATTGTCCACCTTCACTAAGTGTCGAGCGGGCAAGAATAAAGAAATGCCAAATTTACTGTGACGTTAATAAGGGTACTGGTTCTGCAGTCTATTAAATTTTTAAAATTATACTTATTGAACTTTATTTGTGGAAAGCGTCGAAAATGTTCTTGAATTCGGTATCAGGTTTAAAAAAGTTGGTCACAGAAATTCGAGTGAATCTTTTCATTATCAGAATGTCTTAGAATAAGAGCCTTAGAAAGAATTCTTGGCGTGAATTCTGTCTTTTGTTATTGAAGTAGATTTTTTCTCTCTCATTGGATATCAGCTTCATCGCATATCTCAGCCTTTGGCGAGTCTCTCATGGCCCTTTGATAAAACCAAATACATTTTTTTCACCCTTTGGGATCACTTACTTTTAGAGTTCTACAATTTCTACTCTGAGTAGTCCGTTGGAAAAGTTTCGATTTTTTTTTTTTTTTTTTCTTTGTTAGGTTTGTTTTATTTTTTTTTTTAATCTATTTTCTTTATTTTTGATTCGCTATTTGCCTTTAGTTCGGGTTTTACTAGTTCCTATCGTTAGAAATTTTTTTTTTAATGTCAATTCGTTTGTTTCTTTTTTCATGACCCCGTGCGCCATGCATTCTCACCTCCGACTTGTTTCAGGCGAAAACGCAGCTTCACTTTCCCTCATTTTTTTCTTTTTTTTTTTTTTTTTGTTTCGAAAATTCTGCTTTAGTTTTCTTTGTTTTTAACGCCAACTGCTATTTCTCGATCCCAGACTCTCATCACCCTACTCACTCAAAGATTAACGTTTTTCCTGGTGAGATCGAGAGATTGCTGCTCGAGATTATATCTGGTAAAAATATTTCACTGATTCTCCAACCTATCTTTCTGTTTCTTTTTTTTCTTTTTCTTTTTTTTTTTTTTTCAATTCCGTTCGCTTTTCTTTCGTTCTTTCAGTTTTCTCCTCCATCTTGTCTTTCTTTCCAAAATACACATCGCTCTCCATCTTTCTGTCACGCCTTTTCCATCATATTCCTTCTTTTATTTCCCTACCTATTTCAAGATCCATACTTCTTTACTGCGCCTTCATATTTTCTTCTTTCCGCCATTTTGAATTTAACACTGAGTTTTTGTTTCCTGTCTATTTCTGTCTTTTTATCTTGCGTTCCTATTGTCTTCTGTTCTTTTTTTTGGCCCGTTTCTTTTCTGTTTTCTTTTATTAGCATTGTCTTTCCTTTTTTTCTTTCTTTTATCTGCATTTTCTTCCATATCTTTTCTTTCTGATTTTCTTCTCTTCATTGTCCACACTTTGTTTCCCACCTTTCCTTACATTTTGCTAGACAGTTCATTCTTTACGCCGCCATTTTTTTTTCTTCCTGCTTATTTTTCTTCAATGCCATATTTTTATCCTTCTACACTTTCCACTTTTTTTTTTTTTAGTTCTCTTGTTCGCATTTCTTATTGACCGGAAGATATGCGAACATTTTGATCAGGATACTTGCCTGCATTTCGCTATTGGTTCCATTTTTTTTTTTTTTCTCACTTTTCTTTTTCTTTTATAGAATTGTTATCTCTCCTCGAATTCTACCAAATTCTAGCCTCTGTCATTTGTATTGTTTTTATCGGATATTTTTTTTTAATTCAGCTGGTAACATAATCACTGAATTGTCAACCGTATTTCACAGAATTCGGTAAAAAATAATGTATTAACTCTAAAATGTACAACGAATGCTTCTTTTTCGCGTACTATTTATCACTTTAAGTCTTCTACGCATCTTACATTAAATAATATGAATTGTTATTTATTTTTGACTAGTCTTACCACCAACATATTTCTACTGTCTTTCTTATGCTATGTGTCGCGTCCCCTCAGGATGTTGGCAATCATGGCTCTCCAAAATTTCCTGTCTTTTGTAGCTTTTAATAATTTGTCTTTTTCTTATCTTTCCTAAACCTTGTTCTGCCATCCATTTACTCAAGCTCGTTCTTTTACTTTTTCTATGTGCCGTGTCTCTTCAGGACGTTGGCGGTTATGGTTCTCCACAATTTCCTGCCCTTTATTTCTCTTAGTAATTTTTCACTTTTTGCTATCTCTCCTAAACCTTGTTCCGCCATCCATTTACTCCATCTCGCTAGTTAGGTTATACGTTCTTTAAATCTCTCTCTATTGTCTTCTGTCTGTCTTGTGAGTATCAAATTTTCTAATCCCTCTATCCTCATTATCGTTAACATAAAATTTAATCGCCAGTGACATTGATCTGATACCACAAATATAACATAAGGTGTACATGCCCATAAATATAGGCGCAGAGCTAAAATTTTCGGGATGGGGAGGTGCTGCCGCAGGATTGGAATCCCCGGAACCAGACATCCGTCAACGTATCTCCACGAACTGACCGAAGGCAAAAACACGGCATAGTGGTGAAGAGCAGATACTTGCACTTGGTGTTTACTCGTGCCCCACCTAAGGTGGCTGGGTATGGCACAAGGCCGGTTTAAATAGTGGAGTGAGTGCACATGGGTTAAGTTCACACATTTCGCTGTGCCCGCAACAGATATTGTGCTGGCGTCGATATTCCACTACCGATCCACTCTCTTTGGTTCAATGAGGGGGGAGGTACTGCCGCAGGATTGGAAAACCGGGGATCAGAGATCCCTCATTTACTTGTTGTGTTCTGTCAGAAAACACAACTGAAAGATAGAATTTACTTTCTTCACATCGCGAAAATGTAATGAATTCGCTGTTAGTCTTTTATATAGAGCACTATCAAATAGCGTTTGCAGCATAAGCGATTACAGTGTAACCCGGATATAAGAGAGTTGTCGGGACCGGAGAAGAAGTCTCTTATATCCGGGTTTCTCTTATATCCGGGTTTGCTCTATTATATATACATTAACATCGGCTGTAATTTGGGACCAGAGAAAATCTCTTATATCCGGGTTGCCCTTATATCCGGGTCTCTTATATCCGGGTTACACTGTATATTTAATTTGCATAACGGTTTTCAAGAGGACATTTTAGTAGATATTTAACCACTGTTATTTATTTTTTAATTCAAATAAAAAAAAAATTGCTAGAGGTAAGGGATGTTCCTATCAATAATTTATTAGGTTGGTGCAAAAATAATATCGTTTTTTGACGTTAAAAAATACGTCAAAAAACGATATTATTTTTGCACCAACCTAATATTTCAGTTGAATATCTGTGTATAATGTATACTTGTTTTTTTTTTAAATCATTTCATCCCAAGCAAAGCATTAAAAAAAAAAAAAAAAAAAACTAAGGCAGAAAGAATGAAAGAATAAGAAAAAGCGAAATATAATTAAACAGCGAGAAAAATAAAAGAAGAGGAATGAAGAAGGCAGCAGATAACAACTGACACATCATTTAAATGTTTGAAGATCAAAGACGGAAAGGAAGAAGCCGGAAGTGATTTTCACAAGCGAAAAGTGCGGGAGAAGAAACATACAAAAAAAAACTTACGGTTCCATTTAGCCAATTCAACTGTAAAAGGATGAGACCTGGCTGCCAATCTAGTACTGCCCTTAAATTCATAAAGTATAGATACCAAAGAGGATAGCTCATCAGAACACTTACCATGAACATACTTATCAGATTAAGAAACTGTTAGCATAGAACTTACGGTTACATCTAGCCATTTCAACTGTAAAATGATGAGACCTAGCAGCCAATCTAGTACTGCCCTTAAATTCATGAAGTCTAGGTACCAAAGAGGATAGCTCATCAGAACACTTACCACGAACATACTTATCAGATTAAGAAACTGTTAGCATAGAACTTACGGTTACATCTAGCCATTTCAACTGTAAAATGATGAGACCTAGCTGCCAATCTAGTACTGCGCTTAAATTCATAAAGTCTACGTACCAAAGAGGATAGCTCATCAGAATAATTACCATGAACATACTTATCAGATTAAGAAACTGTTAGCATAGAACTTATGGTTACATCTAGCCATTTCAACTGTAAAATGATGAGACCTAACTGCCAATCTAGTACTGCGCTTAAATTCATAAAGTATAGATACCAAAGAGGATAGCTCATCAGAATAATTACCATGAACATACTTATCAGATTAAGAAACTGTTAGCATAGAACTTACGGTTACATCTAGCCATTTCAACTGTAAAATGATGAGACCTAGCAGCCAATCTAGTACTGCTCTTAAATTCATAAAGTCTAGGTACCAAAGAGGAAAGCTCATCAGAACACTTACCATGAACATACTTATCAGATTAAGAAACTGTTAGCATAGAACTTACGGTTACATCTAGCCATTTCCACTGTAAAATGATGAGACCTAACTGCCAATCTAGTACTGCTCTTAAATTCATAAAGTCTACGTACCACAGAGGTAAGCTCATCTGAACAATTACCATGAACATACTTATCAGATTACGAAATAGCATAAAACTTACGGTTCCATCTAGCCAATTCAACTGTAAAAGAATGAGACCTAGCTGCCAATCAAGCACTGCGCTTAAATTCCAGGTACTATAGAGGAAAATAAATCAGAATACTTACCATGAAAGTATTTATAGAAAAACCACATGGAAGCTACTTTTCGACGGTGGAAAACTGACTAAAACCGAGATAACATTGCAGATTATTGTTTGGGCTTTATCAAGAATCTCTAAATATATATCACATGTATCGGATTATAAGTGAAAACAATATCCAAAGGATGGACGAATGATAGACTTATAAATATATTCGGAAGCTTGTTGCCAATCTAGTACAGAGCTTTAATTCATAAACTCGGAAACTTCAGAGACACAATCGTGCATCGCTCAGTTTACCTAATGAAGGAAGTTTTTTTTTTTCTTTTGATTGAAGATGACTATTCAGTTATGTGCCGTGTGTGATACACACTTAGGCGATCATGTATCTTTCGATACAAAAACTGACGAAGCAGATTTTTCCCCGCAGTAGGTTACCATTTCTTTCTGCGGTAGACGAGCTGCCATCCAATGCTATTTAACCCGGTCTCTCCTGCAATTTACCCGTAGATGGAGGGGGAAGAAGGTATACCTTTCCCAAAGGTATTACCACGTAAGAGAATGAAATTTCACTGGTAATCGAACTCGGCTCTCGGATTCAGTTATGTGCCATGCGCTGAGGCGATCATGATCGATACATGACTGACGAGGCAGATTTTTTCCCGCAGTAAGTTGCCATTTCCTTCTGCGGTAGACAATTTGCCATCCAAGGCTATAGAACCCAGTCTGTTCTACTATTTACCCATAGATGGGGGAGAAGATGATTCATACCTTTTCTAAGGATATTAGCACGTAAGTGAATGTAATGGATTCGACTGGAATTTGAACTCGGCTCAGTTACGTGCCAAACGTCATACACGCTTAGGCGATGATTTATCTTTCGATACATGAATGACAAGGCAGATTTTTTTCCTGCAGTAGGTTGCCATTTCTTTCTGCGATAGATCAGTTACCATCCAATGCTATAGAACCCAGTCTGTCCTATCGTTCCCAAGGGTATTAGTACGTAAGAGAATATAATGTATTTCACTGGTAATCGAACTCGGCTCTCGGATTCAGTTGTGTGCCATGTGTGATACTCGCTTACGCGATCATGTATATTTCGATACATAACTGACAAGGCAGACTTTTTCCCGCAGTAGGTTGTCATTTCTTTCTGCGGTAGACAATTTGCCATCCAAGGCTATAGAACCCAGTCTGCCGTACTATTTACCCATAGCTGGGGGGGAGTGGAGGATTCATACCTTTTCTAAGGATATTAGAACGTAAGTGAATGTAATCGATTCGACTGGAATTCGAACTCGGCACTCCGATTCAGTTATGTGCTATGTATGATACGTTGCTATCCAAGGCTATAGGACCCGGTCTGTCCTGCTATTTACCGATAGATGAAGGTAGAAGAAGAGGAATCATAATTTTCCCAAGGGCATTAGCACATAAGTGAATGTAATGAGATGACTATTGCAAGTGCTAAAATAAGAGATATTAATGAGAACATAGAACAATTTAAAATAAATTGAATCAGAATGGAGTTGTCAGGAAAAGGCCCGAACGAGAAGGCAATATAATTTCTTTGTACATTTTTTCAATGTGTGCACCATTGATCTAATACAAAGCTTTAAATTTCTAGCGTATTGAGATACTGATAAAAATCTCATAAAACATGTAATAGATTAAAACTTAAGACTGAGAAAACTCTAAACCTGCAGCAAATCTGATGCAGTGCTCAAACCCTCAAAGAGGTTTCTTGACTTAAACGCCTAGTGGATTTAAATCTCACTCTCGACCTGAAATAGAAAGCATATATTGGTGCCGTCGTAAAAGCTGCTGGAAGTTTGACTGCGTTCATGTTTGGCCAATGTCAAGAGGATGCATCGCTTTTATTTTTCTCGGACCACCATTTTAATAAAAAATAGACCCTAAATTAGCGCTGTTCCTGAGGAGTGGCCATATTGTCAAAGAAGCTTCTTGACACGAACGCCTACTAAAGCTCATCCCCGAATTCAAATGGAATATTTTTGCCGAAGCTGCTGAAAGATTCACCGTTTCCTCATATAGCTCCGGAATATAGCCAAACTCAGCTACCACTATTTATCTTGAAAACAATCAGATCAGACGAAGAAAGGCGTATTTCTGCCATAACTCATCAGGTGTTTGGGCAACTCGTGGCGGTGTAATGGTTAGCAAGCTTGTCTCGCTAGAACAATTTCGACTGAGTAGTGAGTTCGATTCTCACTGGGTGTCCCTTTCTTTCGGCCTTGCGCCACATCTAAGCTACGCTTAGATAATCACTATCTCAGCTGGTGTTGTCCAATACTGCCCAGCCTCGACAGAGTTCAAAAGTTATTACACGGCTTTGTGAATGACGAATTATTCTCCACCCGGAAACATTCATCCTGCAGCCAAAACAATGCTCGCCTCTCACTACGCAGTCGCTATTGCTATGACAGGTGCTCAGACGAGCTACATACATTGGTGCCACTAGCTAGGACTGACAGAGCTAGGCCACACCATGCTGCGATCACTATTCTTAGATTATTTTCTGAAAGCGTACTCCATTGGTCAACTATGACACTTTTAAGCACTAACCTATTGGGATATTAGGTTGGTGCAAAAATAATGTCGTTTTCTCACATAGTAACATATGTAAGAAAACGACATTATTTTTGCAACAACCTAATATTTACAAAATATCGCATAAATCTCATACTAATTCAAAAGCTTAATGAATGGTTGTAGAATCTAAAAACGACCTGAACATCGTATAAAAATAACAGAAATTAATTTGAAATTGAAGCTAATAAAAAATTTAATGACATTATTTTTTCTAACGTACGGTGACCGTTAATAATTGAGTATAACTCAGATTATTGCCAGAGATACAGATTGCCAGAGATGCAGTCTTAATTTAAGCCATGGACATGTGTTTAATCTCCAGCCTTGACATATAATTCAAAAGAGATTACGCTGCCTTGTGGGTGATGAATTATTCTACACCATGAAACTCTAACCTCACAGATGAAACGTTGCTAACCTCACACTACGCAGGCGCTATTACTATGACAGGTGTTCAGACGAGCTAAATTCCTTTGGGCCACTAGCTAGGACTGACAGAGCTAGGCCCCACACTGCCGTGATCATTTTCTTAGACTATTTTCTGAAAGCGTGCTCCATTGGTCAACTATGATACATTTAAGCACTAACCTATTGAGATATCACATAAATCATAAAATATATTAGGTTGGTGCAAAATAATGTCGTTTTCTCACATATGTTACGATGTGAGAAAACGACATTATTTCTGCACCAACCTAATATTAAAAGCTTAATGAAAGGTAGTAGAATCTAAAAACGACCTGAATTTGTATAAAATAACGGAAGTTAATTTGGAAAAGAAAATAATAAAAAAAAATTAATAACATTAATTTTCTGACGCACGTTGGCCGTTAACTATTAAGTATAACTCAGATTATTGCAAGAGATGCAATCTTAATTTCAGCCATGAATAAGTGTTCACTCTCCAGCTTCGGGATTACGCTGCCTTTTGGGTGATGAATTATTATCCACCTCTAAACAGATGAAACGTTGCTAGCTTCTCACTATTCTGTCGCTATTGCTATGAAAGGTGTTCTGACGAGCTAAATTTCTTAGTGCCACTAGCTAGGACTTCCAGAGATAGGCCGCGCCAGGCTTAATGGAAATTTGTTGAATCTAAAAGCGACCTGAGCATCGTTAAAAGTAAGGAAATTTAATTTGGATGTGAAACTAAAAAAAAAAAAAAATTAATAACATTAACAACGCCGAGAAGATATTAAACCTTCACCTTATTAAATGTGTGGTCATACCGTCAAAGAGATCTTTTCACTTGAACGAATATTGTGTAAATCTCACTCACGACATCAAAGAGAACGAGTATAAATATGCCATCGTAAAAGGAATTGGAAAAATGGTCGATTCTTTGTTGCCATTCTCTGTCTTTACAAGAGTCATATCAGACCAGGAGAGTTTGCCACGATTTAAACTCTTAGAGCATGTCAAAATCACTACCTTCGTGCAGGGAAGAACCCAGAAGGACAGAGTCTGATCTGCGAAGATAGACAAACCCTGTCCCGTGTATGCGGGGTCTACGAGAATCTTTGCCCGAGGCTACGGGCTCGGAAAGACCCACGTAAAACCGGCTTTGCGTCACATCCCGCTATGCTGGGAGCACGTGTTAATACCGAGTCAGATCGGACCAGTAATTGAGTATGGCAGATACAGTGTAACCCGGATATAAGAGAGAAGTCTCTTATATACGGGTTTCTCTTATATCTGGATTTGGTCTATTTTGTTTAGGTAAGTATGGCTCTAATTTGGGACCAGAGAAAATCTCTCTTATATCCGGGTCTCTTATATCCGGGTTACACTGTATTTGAATGTTACATTACTGAGTAGTTTCACCAGCTCAGAACTTAACAGCTTGGACCCACCAGGCCATTTTCAATGATTGTTTCCATATATTCGGCAAATTTTCTTAATATTTAATTAGTATTTTTCTCAGACCACTATTTCTAATAAATATAGACGTAGAATAATTCGGCACTCACATGCATATAGAATAAAATTATTAATGAGAAGCAACAATAATAAAAAAAAACAGGTATTAATAATACGACTACCGAAGATAAGCAACGTCGATCCTGGTCAGTACCTAGATGGGTGACCGATTGAGAATACTAAGTGCTGCAAGCTTGCATGTGTAGGTGGTCTAACGAATAAAGAGTTATTATAGTTAATCGCAGAGACGAGTTCCAATTCCAGTCAGGTGCGTCCTGCGTAAGACGATGAACTACATCCAGCAGCAAGGCATCTGATCAGGAGGTTTTGAGGATCAGGGGACCACCTCTTAATTTTCTTAACAGTATGAAATTGGAAAAATAGGTTTTAATATATACCAGAAATTCTTCGAAAAAATATTATTACCAGCAATACATTTTCAGAAAAAAGATATTACCAAATATAGTTTATTTTGAAAGAAAATATTACCAGCAATAAAAGATTTGTCGGCATTAAATAACCCATTGAGTTTGATATGCCGAAAACAAACCAAACTAATCCAGTCAGGTTCGTTATATTCGCTTACGATCAAATACACTTGGGAAAGGTATGAATCTACCACTTCTCCCCAACTATGGGTTAATTAGTAAGATTTGTATCACTAAACCATTACTATCTCCAAAAATATAATAAAATTGTAAACAAAAAAATTTAGATTTCGGTATTAAATAACCCATAGTGGTATTGATATGTTGCTAAACACAAACAACCAACCTTCAACGAACTGGGTAAACTACATCCGATAGCAAGGCCCCTGATCAGGAGGTTTTGAGAAGTGTGCAACCACCTCTTAATTGCTGGTGTTCACAGGTACGCACTGACCCAGATTGGTAGCACCTGTTAGGGTCCCAGCTCTGGGCAAATACTTAACCCCAAAACTAGGGTCAAAACACTATGAAAGTATAAAAATAGGTTTTAGTACCAGCAATACATTTTTCTAAAAAATTATTACCAGCAATGAATTTTTAAAGAAAAAAATATTACCAGCAACACATCTTTGAAAAAAAAAATATTACCCATAATAAAAATCTTGTCGGCATTACTTATCCTAAAAATCTTGTCGGCATTAAATAACCCATTGAGGTTGATATGTCGTAAAACAAAATAAACCAAACCAAATCTCCTACAAATTGATTTCTTACACAGAATATATATTCTATTCATACGAACCTATCCTAAAAAATCTTATCGGTATTAAATAACCCATTGAGGTTGATATGCCGTAAAATAAAATAAACCAAACCAAATCTCCTACAAACTGATTTCTTATAAAGAATATATATTCTATTCATACGAACCTATCCTAAAAATCTTATCGGTATTAAATAACCTATTGAGATTGATATGCCGTAAAACAAAATAAACCAAACCAAATCTCCTACAAACTGATTTCTTATAAAGAATATTCTATTTATACGAACCTATCCTAAAAACATTGTCGGGATTAAATAACCCATTGAGGTGTTGATATGCCGTAAAACAAAAGTAGAGGGTTACTGAATGGGATTGTAAGGAAGGTTGAAGGTTGGTTTGAAGGTTTGAATCAAACCAACCTTCAACCTTCCTTACGATCCCATTCAGTAACCCTCTACTTTGAGCAGTGCTTGAGACTTAACTTGGGTGACCATGAGTAAAAGAATAAAAAATAGGAATGAAAAGAGTTATAAAGCATCCACGACTTTAAAGGTGGTAAATTGACAGGACTTCTATAACATTTTTACACAATTTTCTTCTTGTGTGTAAACAAAATAGATATGGAAGCCCAAAATATACGATCGAACAGAAAAAAGAAGAAAAAATAACGAAGTACACCCAACAGAAGGTGTCGGCAAATGGAGATATACGACACAGACAATCAGGTGAACTATAACTAAAAACGTGGGAAGTAAACCATGACAAGCGGGAGGGCGCCTCAAAACTTGGCTGGTTAGATCGGATATCCTGTGGATCTGTCACTACCTGGTCAAAGCAAATTTAATTTGGAACGCTTGAGATCTTCTCAGTACTATTTAGCATTACATGGTTGCCTTTTTGTCTGTCATATTTACTCGCTATCGCTGGTGGTCGGGTGTTTGGGGGAAGAAAGACGATGCTGGTTGTAGGACCATTACGGGTGTGATATGACGTCTATTACATATATCCCCGTCACCTCCTGTTAGATCCCATATCTGCCCGGGTCTTGCAGTGTGTCGTCCCGGTTGTGTCTGCTCGTCATGATTCTCAGAGTAATTTTACACCGGCTGAAGCAAACTGATCTTTCTTTTTTTTTTCTTTTTTTTTTTGTTGTTGTTTTTTGTTAATAGATGTCGTGACAAGGAGGGAGCGATGCGAGTGTGACAGCTAGACTCTGGTGCCCGAGGTCGCAGGGTGAGACGCCACTGAGTTTGCGGGCGAGAACACAGCAGTAGCGGGTTTCAGGTGACGACTGACTGCGAACAGACGATTGCTCGTCGCCAATGCTGATTTATACCGACTGACACACCCGAATGATTTGTCTTGTTCGTCCACCGTCGAGGTATTTACTGCATGTCTGAGCTTGATGCGTTTTTCTTTTTATGCTATGAGATTTAGATACACATTATTCAGGTGCATAATCATCTATTATAAAATCAGCGTATTATTTATGCAAGGGGTATCGTACCTCTTATCGCTTCGGTAAATGAAATCAGAAAGTTTTTATTCTGTTGTAAGAACTTCGAACTTGGCAAAGGATATCTTCTTTAATCGTTTCACAACAAACAAGTTAATAAAGCCACTAGGACGCAAACGATTGCTGAGTGTAAAAGAATAAAAGAGAAAATTATTAATGAGAAACCACTGGATTACTTCAACCAACGGGCCATGTGTCCTTGGAACGTTAGAAAACTCAACTCTCCAACCCTACTTACATTCTTCAGACTATTTTCCTCATCTTCAAGCCATATTTATTAAAACGTTTCGGTTGTTGTACGCTCCGGCCTTCTTCAGGTCGTTGGAATGTCGAACTGAACCCTTTATTTCACTCACTGGGGTAGACTGTTCCATTGAGCGAAATAAAGGCTTCCGTTCGACATTGCAACCATCTGAAGAAGGCAGGAGCGTACAACAACCGAAACGTTGTAATAAATATGGCAATAAAGACGATGACAATAGTCCGAATAATGTAAATAGTGTACATAATACCTCATCTCAGAAATATAGACAGATACTGAAGGGCCGAAATGTTGCAATACACATGGCGACAAAGATGAGGACAATAGTCCAAATAATGTAAATAGTGTACATAATACGTCATCTCAGAAATATAGACAGATAATTTAGGGGCGGAAACGTTGTAATAAATATGGCAATAAAGATGATGACAATAGTCCGAATAATGTAAATAGTGTACATAATACCTCATCTCAGAAGTATAGACAGATAATGAAGGGCCGAAACGTTGTAATAAATATGGCGATAAAGATGAGGACAATAGTCCGAAAAATGTAAATAGTGTACATAATACCCCATCTCAGAAATATAGACAGCTACTGAAGGGCCGAAACGTTGTAATAAATATGGCGATAAAGATGAGGACAATAGTCCGAATAATTTAAATAGTGTACATAATACCCCATCTCAGAAGTATAGACAGGTGCTCAACTCTCCAAGATGGGTTACTCTCATATATTGTGTATATATCGTGAGTTGAGTTCTCATATATTGCGAATTTAGTTACTCTTTATATATTGTAAAAGAACTGCACTTGACTGGCAAGATGCAATAAATCCAAAATGTCATCTGTTCGATAAATGGTTAGAAAGCTTTTGGCATAGATATCCACGTCACTTTGACGCAAGGCATTACTGAGTGTAAAAGGATATAAGAAAAATTGTTAATGATAAATAACAATAAAAAACAGGTATTAGTCATACGATCATCGAAGTTAATCAACGTCGACCCTGGTCAGTACATACATGGGTGACCGCTTGGAAATACCAAGTGCAGTAAGATTGGATGTGAGACTGGTCTAAAGAGCTTACGGCCGCATCAATTTGAAACACAGGTTCGTGTATAATCACTGAAGTTAAGCATTGTCGATCCTGTTCAGTACATACATGGGTGACCGCTTAGGAATACCAGGTGCAGTAACATTGGATATGAAAGTGATCTAAAGGCCTTATGGCCACATCAATTTGAAAGGTCAGTTCCTGTATGATCACTGAAGTTAAGCAATGTCGAGCCTGGTCAGTACCTAGAAAGGTAACCGCTTGGGAATATCAGGTACAGTAACATTGGATATGAGAGTGGTCTAAAGAACTTACGGCCACATCAATTTGAAAGACAGGTTCCTGTACGATCATTGAAGTTAAGCAATGCCGAGCCTGGTCGGTACATATAAAAAAAAAAGAGTCAGTCAAAGAATCAATGAAAGACAAGAAGATAGAAGAGCGGAAGAAGAAACTATTAACATAGAACTTACGGTTATATCTAGCCATTTCAAGTATAAAATGATGTGATCATCCCGCTAGTTTAGAAGTACGTTTAAGAGAATAGTGTCTAGGTACCAAAGAAGAAAGATCATCTGATGAATTACCATGTAAGTATTTGGAAAAAATGCACTTAGAATCTGTGTAATGGCGGACGGGTAATGACTCAAGGCGAAATGCCAAGTCGGGACCTTATATAATTGTTGATTATTTTAAGTATTTTATCAAAAATCTTTAAATATAGAGCAGCAGCAAAAAGAAAATATTCCACTGTCGAAAGAAGTCATAGAAAAGAATAGATAATAAAAAAAATCACTGTAGAAAGCATAGGAAAAAAATTCCATTAAGTTACACAAAAAGACATGGTAATTCAAAGATAATGAAGAATAGGAATCGGTAGAGAAGGCATCGGTAAACGGCAGAAATCTCCTTATCAAGAATAATGGAAGTTGACAGATAATAAAGAAAAGGAATTTGTGGGGAAGGCAACGGGAAACCACTCCACTGTCTTTCCCAAGAATTCATGCCAATTCATAGATAATAAAGAAAAGGAATCTGTGGAGAAGGAAACGGGAAACGACAGCATTGGCTTTCACAAGAATTCATGGGAATTCACAGATGATAAAGAAAAAGAATCTCTGGAGAAGGCAACAGGAAACCACTCCACTGTCTTTCCCAAGAAGTCAAGGCAATTCACAGATAATAAAGAAAAGCAATCTGTGGGGAAGACAATGGGAAACAACTCCACTGTCTTTCCCAAGAATTCAGTGGAATTCATAGATAATAAAGAAAAAGAATCTCTGGAGAAGGCAACAGGAAACCACTCCATTGTCTTTCCGAAGAAGTCATGGCAATTTGCAGATAATAAACAAAAGGAATCTGTGGGGAAGGCAACGGGAAACAACTCCACTGTCTTTCCCAAGAAGTCATGGCAATTCACAGATAATAAAGAAAAGGAATCTCCAGAGATGGCAACGGGAAACCACTCCACTGACTTTCTTAAGAATTCATGGCAACTCACAGATAATAATGTAAAGGAATCAGTGGAGAAGGGAATGGGAAACCATTCCCCTCTCTTTCCGAAGAAGTCATGACAATTCACAGATAATAAAGAAAAGGAACCTGTGGAGAAAGAAACGAGAAAAACACCACTGTCTTTCCGAAGAATTCGTAGCAATTCTTAGATAATAAAGAAAAGGAATCTGTGGAGAAGGCAACGGAAAAAAACATCACTGTCTTTCCGAAGAATTCGTAGCAATTCTTAGATAATAAAGAAAAAGAATCTGTGGAGAAGGCAACGGGAAACCACTTCACTGTCTTTCACAAGAAGTCATGGCAATTCACAGATAATAAAGAAAAGGAACCCGTGGAGAAAGCAACGGGAAAAACAACATTGTCTTTCCGAAGAATTCGTAGCAATTCTTAGATAATAAAGAAAAGAAATCTCTGGACAATGCAACGGAAAGCCACTCCACTGTCTTTCTGAAGATGTCCTGACAATTTAAAATAATAAAGAAAAGGAATCTGCGAAGGCAACGGGAAACCACTCCATTGGCATTCCCAAGACTTCATGGGAATTCACAGATAATAAAGACAAGGTATCTGTATAGAAGACAACGGGAAACCGCGCCATTGGCTTTCCCAAGAAGTCATGTCAATTCACAGATAATAAAGAAAACGAATCTGTGGAGAGGCAACGGGAAACAACTCCATTGGCTTTCCCAAGTAATCATGGCAATTTACAGATAATAAAGAAAAGGAACCTCTGGCGAAGGCAACGGGAAACAACTTCTCGGTCTTTCAGAAGATGTCATGATATTTCACAGATAATAAAGAAAAGGAATCTGTGGAGAAGGCAACGGGAAACCACTGCACTGTTTTCCCAAGAAGTCATGTCAATTCACTGACAATAAAGAAAAAGAATCTGTGGAGAAGGCAACGGGAAACCACTCCACTGTTTTCCCAAGAAGTCATGTCAATTCACAGATAATAAAGAAAATAAATCTCTGGAGAATGAAACGGAAAGCCACTCCACTGTCTTTCCGAAGATGTCATGATATTTTAAAATAATAAAGAAAAGGAATCTGTGGAGAATGCAACGGAAAACTACTCCACTGTCTTTCCCAAGAAGTCATGGCAATTCATAGATTATAAAGAAAAGGAATCTATGCAGAACGCTACGGGAAACCACTCCACTGTGTTTCCCAAGAAGTCATGGCAATTCACAGATAATAAAGAAAAGGAATCTCCGGAGATGGCAACGGGAAACCACTCCAGTGTCTTTCTTAAGAATTCATGGCAACTCACAGATAATAATGTAAAGGAATCAGTGGAGAAGGCAATGGGAAACCATTCCCCTCTCTTTCCGAAGAAGTCATGGCAATTCACAGATAATAAAGAAAAGGAACCTGTGGAGAAAGAAACGGGAAAAACACCACTGTCTTTCCGAAGAAATCGTAGCAATTCTTAGATAATAAAGAAAAGGAATCTGTGGAGAAGGCAACGGCAAACAACATCACTGTCTTTCCGAAGAATTCGTAGCAATTCTTAGATAATAAAGAAAAAGAATCTGTGGAGAAGGCAACGGGAAACCACTTCACTGTCTTTCACAAGAAGTCATGGCAATTCACAGATAATAAAGAAAAGGAACCTGTGGAGAAAGCAACGGGAAAAACAACACTGTCTTTCCGAAGAATTCGTAGCAATTCTTAGATAATAAAGAAAAGAAATCTCTGGAGAATGCAACGGAAAGCCACTCCACTGTCTTTCCGAAGATGTCATGACATTTTAAAATAATAAAGAAAAGGAATCTGCGGAGAAGGCAACGGGAAACCACTCCACTGTCTTTCCCAAGAATTCATGTCAATTCATAGATAATAAAGAAATATAATCTGTGGAGAAGCAACGGGAAACCACTCCATTGTCTTTGTCAAGAAGTCATGGCAATTCATAGATTATAAAGAAAAGGAATCTGTAGAGAAGGCAACGGGAAACCACTCCACTGTCTTTCCCAAGAAGTCATGGCAATTCACAGATAATAAAGAAAAGGAATCTGTGGAAAAGGCAACGGGAAACCACTTCACTGTCTTTCGCAATAATTCATGGCAATTCATATATAATAAAGAAACGGAATCTGTAGAGAATGCAACGGGAAACCATTCCACTGTCTTTCCCAAGAAGTCATGGCAATTCACAGATAATAATGAAAAAGAATCTGTGGAGAAGGCAACAGAAAAACACTCCACTGTCTTTCCGAAAAAGTCATGGCAATTCATAGATAATGAAGAAAAGGAATTTTTGGAGAAGGCATCGGGAAACCTCTTCACTGTCTTTCCCAAGAATTCATGGCAATTCATAGATAATAAAGAAAAGGAATCTTTGGAGAAGGCAACGGGAAACCACTCCACTGTCTTTCCCAAGAAATCATAGCAATTCACAGATAATAAAGAAAAGGAATCTGTGTAGAATGCAACGGAAAACCACTCCACATTCTTTCCTAAGAATTCATGGCAACTCATCGATAATAAAGAAAAGGAATCTGTGAAGAAGGCTACGGGAAACCATTCCACTGTCTTTCCGAAGAACTCATGACAATTCACAGTTAATAAATAAAAGAAATCTCTGGAGTAGACAACTGGAAACCACTGCATTTTTTTCCCAATATGTAATGGCAATTCACAGATAATAAAGATATGGAATCTGGTGAGGATGAAAAGGGAAACAACTCCACTGTCTTTCCCAAGAATTCATGGCAATTCACAGATAATAAAGAAATGAAATCTCTGGAAAATACAACAGGAAACCACTCCACTGTCTTTCCCAAGAATTCATTGTAATTCACAGTTAATAAAGAAAAGGAATCTGCGGAGAAGGCAACAAGAAACCACTCCACTATCTTTCCCAAGAAGTCATGGCAATTCATATATAATAAAGAAAACGAATCTGTGGAGAAGGCAACGGGAAACCACTCTACTGTCTTTGCCAAGAATTCATGGCAATTCATATATAATAAAGAAAAGGAATCTGTGGAGAATGCAACGGGAAACAGCTCCACTGTCTTTCCCAAGAATTCATGTCAATTCACAGATAATAAAGAAATATAATCTGTGGAGAAGCAACGGGAAACCACTCCACTGTCTTTCCCAAGAATTCATGACAATTCTCAGATAAAGAAAAGGAATCTGTGGAGAAGGCAACGGGAAACCACTCCACTGTCTTTCCCAAGAACTCATGGCAATTCTCAGATAATAAAGAATTGAATCTGTGCAGAAGGCAACAGGAAACCATTCCACTGTCTTTCCCCAGAACCTATAGCAATTCACAGTTAACCGAGAAAAGGAATGTGTAGAGAAGGCAAAGGGAAACTATTTCAATACCATTTCCAATAAGTCATGGCAATTCATAGATAATAAATAAAAGAAATCTCTGGAGTTCACAACTGGAAACCACTACATTTTTTTCCCAAGATGTCATGGTAATTCACCGATAATAAAGATATGGAATCTGTGGAGGATGCAAGGGGAAACCACTCCACTGTCTTTCCCAAGAATTCAAGGCAATTCACAGATAATAAAGAAATGAAATCTCTGGAGAAGACAACGGGAAACCACTCCACTGTCTTTCCCAAGAATTCATTGTAATTCACAGATAATAAAGAAAAGGAATCTGTGGAGAAGGCAACGGGAAACCACTCCACTGTCTTTCCCAAGAAGTCATGGCAATTCACAGATAATAAAGAAAAGGAATCTGTGGAGAAGTCAACGGGAAACCACTTCTCTGTTTTTCCCCAATAAGTCATGGCAATTCATAGATAATGAAGAAATGGAATCTGTGGAGAAGCTAACTGGAAACCACTGCACTGTCTTTCCCAAGAAGTCATGACATATCACGTATTATAAATTTTAAGAATTTTTATATAATCAATGTTTTTCCCAAGTATAATGAAAATTCCCAAATAATAATGGAAAGGAGTTTGTGGAGAAGGCAACAATAAACTACTCTACTATCATTCGTCAGAAGTCATGATAATTCATTGACAAAATTAATAAAAGCAATTTGTGTAGAGGTCAAATGGAAAGTCCTGTGTTTCCGAATGATTATGGCAATTCACAGATAATAAAGAAAACAAATCTGTATTGTAAGTAACAGGAAACCACTCCAAGAAGTCATAATTCTGTGATTTTTTTTTTCCTTCGTAAATACTTATGCTGTTGCCTTGTCCGCCAATAGACTAGACGAAATAAAATTTAAAAAATGCATAAAATTATTAGGTTGGTGCAAAAATAATGTCTTTTTCTCACATAGTAACATATGTGAGAAAACGACATTATTTTTGCACCAACCTAATATCCCCGCCGCTGTGTTTCACTCAAAGAGGGAAGACTAACAATCAATCTTTGATGCCAGATAGGTCCCAAAATAAAAATGCAAGAATTCTTCGATTTTTGTCTCTGTCCCCGAGTACGTTGAACTAAATTTGTGTTAATGTCTATTTTATTCAGCCATATTCCTAGCGTTATTTATTCAGTCACCCAAGGAGTTCAACAAAAGGCGCGATCCATAAGCATTAAAATAAATATATTAAATTTAATATCTTCAAGAAGCAAAATACTTTGCTGTATTTCAAAATCTAATTTACATTGACTGGAAGGATATTTATTTTTAGTTTTTTTTTTCTTTGGAAAAATAGCTGATTATCGCTCTTTTCTATTTTTCTTTCGTCCCAATATAATTCTCTCTATTTAAAAATTCTTCCAAAAATAAAATATACTTTTTTAAACATTATTTGAGAAATATAATCTGATCTAAAGTATAATTAAATCTGATTTGAAACAAATATTATTCACTTTAAGTTTAAAATATGGCAGAAATCCATTTTTTCACCCGACAGTAGCTGATTTGTCCTGTTGACAGCCTGATGGCAGATTTAAAGATGTTCTATAGAGATAATCTTTAAAACAATTAAAGAAAATGGCGTAACCCCTTTTTTATTTGATTTTAATGTGCTCAGTAGTCCTAAAAACTTTAGAAAATATTCTGCGTAATGTAATGTTTTATTGAATTTTAGAAATTTTGACTTTAAATTTAATATATTTATCGCTCTCATTTTCTGATAATGTGTATGTTCGCCCGTACTTACAAAAATCGGCACATTAATTCATGTCCAAAAAAAATTCATGATTCTTAAATATAGTTGGTGTATTTGTATTTCTAAGATTTATATTAAGCTTTCTTCTTTATAATTAGTAAATACGGTTTTCACTTAATAATATCAACTAGAAGGATGAAATTAATACAGAATGTTAAAAGATTTAAACTTAATAAATTTTTGTAATTAAAATTTAAAAAATGAAAATAAATTCTTGTAGAAATTCATTATTCATCGAAAAATAATAATATACCTTATTTATAAACACTTTTCTAACTGAATAATGTCAAAATCTATGCTTTTTAATTTTCTGATTCGGACTAGATTTTCGGTAAATAGTGTTTATTTACTTTAAGTTTACAATATCACAGAAATGCATTTTTTTTACTCAACTGTAGCTGTGTTTTAACCGACAGTAGCTGATTTGTCGTGCTGACAGGCTGATGACAGATTTAATGCTCTTCTTCGGAGACTTGATCTGTAAATCATGATTGAAGGAAATGACGTGAGGAAAATATTCTTCGTAATCCAATGTTTTCTTGAATTGTAGAAATGTTGAAAAAATATTGGTTTATTTTAATTCGTATCATGCTTTATCATTTATGATTAGTAAATATAATTTTCGTAATAATATAATATCTATATGTCAAAAAGATTTAAAACTTAATGAATCTTCTAATTAAAATGTTTTTAAAATGGAGACAATACTTGTAAATCTTCATTATTCATCGAAATTTTTAAAACATATTATCCTAAATATATATTATTTATAAAAAAAAAAAATTGAAGTTTTTTTTTACATTATTTGGACTACTGTCATCATCTCTGTCGCTATATTTATTATAACGTTTCGGCCGTTGTACGCTCCGGCCTTCTTTAGGTGGTTGGAATGTCGAACTTAACCTTTTATTTCGCTCACTGGGGTAGACTGTTCCAGTTCTATGTTTAATGGATGTCAGTTATCAGTTATCTCCGGTTAATTTCCCTCTGAAAGTTCTCCACTGCCTTAACCGGGTTTGATCTCACACTCTTTGGGCCCTGTCACTGGATCTAATTAATGCTTTGACCCACTGTGCCATGTGTCCTCAATGGATAAAGGTTTTCTAATTAAATAATATCATAGTTTTACTGTATTTTTATTTTACTATTAAAAGCAGAAGTTTCGGTAAGTGGCGTTTCTGTTTGATGAAAATAAAAATGATGATTTAAATTCTCCAAAGAGTCTTGCTTTTAACTAATATAAATATGAAGAGGTCGAAATTTTAATTTCTTAAAATTTCATGAAATCAAGGGAGTTAACAGATGAAAAAATTATATTTTTACCAAGATTTTCTATAAAAATAATTCAGAATTAATTCAACTCATTAAGTCCTGAAAATGTAATTAAAATCCAACAATTGCTTGATTTTTTCAAGAATCTCAAAATGAATGCTTTTTTTACCGAAAAAAAAGCCCCCAAAACAACAGTAGTAAATGTTAGGTCGACCGGTGACGCAAAAAAATTAATAATCAAAATTTTGAACGTGCTAGGAAGGATTAAAAAATTTAATAAAATAATCGAAAAATAGTTTGGTCTTTCCTCTTAATAATAACATAAATATCTTGAGGATAAACCTTAGTTTTCATTAAGTTTTTTTTTGGGGGGGGGCTTTTTTCAACCTGCTATGCTGTTTTCTAGAACATTTTTGAAGGTACCTATAGAAAAGTGTTTAAAATGAATACTATCTTTATTGTGAATGTTGAGTTTTGACATGAACCAGTATCCGATGACGTTAACTCATAATAAAGTTACAGTCGCCATTATTATTATGAATATTTTGTTTAGGCTTTGTTTGGTGGACTACAAGGTGAATCCAAGACTCAAATAGAGACGTCAAGAGGCAATATTTTTTTTTAGTTAAAAATAAAAACAGATGAGATTGCATGTACGACGGTAAGTCAAAATTTCGCCATAACATACCTTTATATTTGTCAAACTGTCTTCTGCTCATGCGTGCTTATAGTTGGTAGTATTGTAGTCACGTGATCGAAGTTTCGGCTTCATTCCGCCAGTTTTCTTGCTGCATTTACAGTGCAAACATGGTCGCTCCGATAGCAGTTTGCAGCAAGGGACAGCAAAGAACAGTGATCCGAATCTGCAGAGAAAATGCTATCACATCGATGACAATGCGCCGGTTCGCCATAACCATCACACGAGTCTTCTTGTCAGTGTTGGCCGGCGCCCAGCTTCTTCTACGTGTGTTACGCATGTCCGGTCACTTCTCGGTCGACTTATACACAATTTTAGGCTGTATCATAGGAGAACGGACAATAACTGAACTGAAGAAGATGTATAAGATATGAGAGGCGAAAAAACTTTTTTTTTCTCGACAGTGCCGAAGAACCGTTCCTTATTTATTTATTTAGCTCAACCCCCTCAAAAAAAAAAGAAATAATACTCCAGGATATATTTTGAAATCTTCTGTCTATTCAGAAAGATTTTACAAAACTAAACGCAAAACTTGTGCACGGCTAGTTTTATTTTTGGCAGGACGTGACGGTCGTGCAAACTAATGAAGGAAAGGACACACACAGTTATAATAGTATATCATGAAATACAGATGTTATGATTTGCTGCATTTAATGAGTAGAGAGTTTAATTTCAAGGAGAAAGCATTTATACGCTAAGTCAATAATTATCAGCACTTTCGCCATAACATGTCTTTAGGTTTGTCACATGGCCTTCTGCTCATGCGTGCTTACAGTTGGTATTATTGTGGTCACGTGATCGAAGTTTGGGCTTCATTCCGCCAGTTTTCTTGCTGTTGTTACAGTGACTCTCTCTTCACATAAATATCTTCGGGGACATTCCTTGGGTTGAAATGCGTTCGTTTCTGTATTACTTTTCGGAAATAGGCGAGAAAAGTCCAATTTAAAAGGAGAATGGATAATAACTGAACTGAAGAAGATGTATAAGATATGAGAGGCGAAAACACCTTTTCTTCTCGAGAGTGCCGAAGAACCGTTCCTTATTTATTTATTTAGCGCAACCCCCTCCAAAAAAAAAAAAAAAAAGAAAAGAAATAATACTCCAGGATGTATTTTGAAATCTTCTGTCTATTCAGAAAGATTTTACAACGCAAACGCAAAACTTGTGCAAGTTGATCTTATTCATCTGAGGCACGGT
>OZ010603.1:65344434-65414434 GCA_963932145.1 Acanthosepion lycidas | reverse complement strand
CCAAATATAAATTGTATTTACTACCAAACGGGTGGAATGTTAGCACGAAAGACAAAATTATAAGAAAAATGGTCTGAATGAATCAGGGCAGAATTTGCCGTTGTAGACTGCGAACGTATGTGCAGTGGCGCGCTTCCTGTCTCCTTTTCTGTTGACCAAGGCGCTGAATATAAAAACGAGAGGAAAAGAATTCTTGGCTGATCGTCTATGAAGGCTTTTTTAATGAAGTGTCAAGAAAGAGCAAAATCGGCAGGAAAAGATGGTGGAAAAGAGGAAGCCTTTAACTGATCTGCCTTCCCTTAGAGAGTGGCGGCAGTTTGTGTGTGTGCGTTTTTTTTTTTTTGTTTTTTTTGTTGTTTTTTTTTTCTTTTCTGGGACTAATAGCGTAAGAGAGATCTTTGAGGTATTAAGTGTGGGCGGGTCGCTGAAGATGGGGGATAATGATCCGTGGTTGAAAAGGATAAGGATATGGCTAGGGCAGCTTGGTACAAAACGAGAAAAAAGGCAGTTGAAATGTAAATATATATATATATATATATATATATATATATATATATATATATATATATATATATATATATATATATATATATATATATATATAAAAGGGGTGTAAGAGAAAGAAAAAAGTTAAAGGAAAAGGAAATACAAATATTAAGAAATAAAGGAACTGTCGATGGTACTCAATGACCAAAGAACTCATTAGCACTCATGCAGTATTATTTTGTAACAGGTGTACCGATTGATATATATATATATATATATATATATATGGTATATATATATGATATATATATATATGATATATATACATGCATATATATGATGTGTATATATATATATATTATATATATGTATATATATACACATACATATATATACATACATTATATATATATTGCGCTACGTCAATGATAATATGCCATCAAATACAGTCATATTCAAGCCTGCACTTACTTATAATTAAGCACACACCCCGCACTTACAGACATACACACACACTCTGTTTGTCTCTCTTCCATACATACATGCACATACATACATACCTATATACACACACACACACACATATATATATATATATATATATATATATATATATATATATACATATATACACACACGCGCATATATATATATATATATATATATATATATATATATATATATATATATATATATATATATATATATATGTAATGGGTTGGCCAACGGGAACGATACATATACCATCTAATACTTTAATGTTCAAGCCTGCAAATATTTATAATTATGTACACTCTTCGCACTTGCACATACACACACACACACACACACACTCAGCCTTCCATACATACGTGCGCATACACACGCACATAGAGTCTCACACACACACTCGCATATACATACATATATATATATATATATATATATGAGTGCTTGCAGAAAATTCGCCTGACCGTCTAATAATCGAACTATTGCCATTTTCCCAGTCTTCCGCACCTTCTCGTATATATATATATATATATATATATATATATATATATATATATATATATATAGAGAGAGAGAGAGAGAGAGAGAGAGAGAGAAAGATTTTTTGCTCTTTTTACATTGTTCGGATTGTTGTCACTATCTTTGTTGCCATATACACAACGTTTCGACCGGACTTCTTGAGGTGACTGGAATTTCGAACAGAACTCTTTATTTTGTCCACCGGGGTAGATTGTTCTAGTTCCACGTGCCATGCTTCTTCAGGATATCTTTGGATGTCGGGAATAAGGTATCGAAAATGTGGTCAACATTTCGAAAAATGAAAATACCTCGTCTCAGAAATGTAGACAGTGGTGTGTATATGTTTGTCTGTGCACATGTGTGTTTGTGTGTGGTGGCAAATTTTATCAAAATTTATTTTTTATTATTCATTTTTATAATATTCTCATAATTTTAAAAAGAAAGTAGACACAGTTCCTAGCGTTTCGTGTTAAACGTCCATTCGTCCAGTTGATTAATAATTTTTAGGGGGCAGGTTGTTAATATATTGTTCGGTGTTTGTTTTCTGTGGTTATTCTTTTTATCTTTTTAACCAAGTTCACCCCAAGCAAGGCATTAAACCCACTTAGACACAACGGCCTACTTGGTTGGAAGAAGTAGAAAACAGAAACAACGAAAGACAAGTACAGAAGAAGTGTATTCAGCGATTGACATTAGATTGACTGGAAATCATGGAGACGGAAAGTAGTCCCACAGGTGAAAAGTGCGAGAAAAGTAACTGTTACGATAGAACTTACGGCTTCATGTCACCAGCTCAACTGTAAATTGATGAGATCTCAACGCCAGTCTAGTACTGATCTTAAATTTTAAAAGTCTACGTACCATGGCAAGCAGCTGATCAATTACCATGAAAGTATTTATAGAAAAGACATAGAAAGGCAACCTTATAGCGATGGGAAAGTGGTTGTAGCTAAGCTGTCAGATCAGGATAAATAAATTTGGTTATCCTTTAGATTTTATCAAGGATCTATAGATATATAGGAGGAGCACTGGACCTCATGTGGTAGCAATATCCTAAGCATGGACGAATGGTAGACTTATAGATATGTAAGATAGATTCTGGAGCGAAAATATATCTAATACGACACAGTGAACCAAATTTTTAGCAGCTGACCTAGGAATGGATTCAATATAGCCTTTCAAGTTTATGCCAGCCGACAACTTTGGCATTAGAATGCCTCACTCTCCTGGATGTTAGCGTTAGCCATGCCCATGGAAAGCAGAGAGGGTTTGCTTAGACGATAGAAAGCAGTTTAGAATTAGAGGCGTTAAAATTAACAAGCCATCTTTTGACCCCAGTTAACAGCAGTCTGAAGTCGTTTTTGATAACAGCCGCCAATTTTACCTTATCAAGCCGACTGAACTTACTATCGAGAAAAAATAAATGTTTGGGTCATCTGCAAGTTGGGAGCTGGTGTCATCGGTAAAGTCGTTAACGAAGATTAAAAACAAAGTAGGACCAAGGATAGAGCTTTTGGGCTCACCTGCATCATTACGAAAGGATTATTAGCTTCATCCTAGCATATTCGGAAAGTAACGTTACAAATTCAAATAGCTCTGTGTCATCTAAGCCAGTGGTCCCTATACGCTTTACGTACTTAGAGGTCTATCTCGATGGTCGCCAACGATTTTATACCACAAACTAGCTTCGTTTCGGACAATCTTTCCGCGGAGCGGAACTGGCATATATGTGTAAATTAAATGCATTTCGATAAAGAGAGCAATAATAAAAAGAGCAATTCATTAAAGGGAAGGAAACGTGTATAATCTTTTGACTCTCACGTCTGGGGTCCAACCCGACCACACCCTTGCTTGTTGAATCAATCCCTGTTACCTTATTATCACATCAACTCACTAGAATCGGTTTAGAATCTGAAAAATATTTGAGATTAGAAAATTAGTTGAAAATTATTACAAATAAAAACGCGCAGTGTACGTCTGTCCGTCCTTCCGCCTTTGTTCGATATCAGCGAATCATAGACAATCTGAAGTAACACGTAGTAACTGTTGTAGTTACACGCGACTAAAAATTAAATTAATAACTCGTTTAAAGTTAAATTTAAATATTTAACAAAGTGAAAGGTTTAAAAAAACAATTCTTTAGTAAAGGTTTAATTTTAATTTCGCTTTTCGACGCAATTGCAATTGATATCGTCTAATTAAACAGTAATTAAAACTTAAGCGGTATACTGGTTGTGTATACGAAGAAAGATTATGCCGTAATAAGGTGTCGAATAACGATAAAATAAAGTTATTATTTCTAAATTCTTACATTATTTACGTACATGGGAAAGTGAAGGTAAATGTCCTCAGATCTAAAAGTCCTCCGCGGGAGCTAGCCTAAAGTCTGCCCGAAGGCCAGCTCCTACGCTAGTTACAAATGAATAGAAATATGCATTAATTTTAAAATTGTACTTACAGTTATTATAGAAAGTATTGATGAGATGAATATTGAATATTCAAACAAGTCTTTTAAAATTAATGTCCAATATTCAATTTATCGTTTATATAATTAAAAAAAATACTAATCATTTCTTTACGGACCGGTAGTAAATGATACAAAGTTCCGCGGCAGCTGATCTAAGCGACATTCAGTGTAGAATTGTTTCTCATAACTTGTTTTTGAATTTAATACAAATTTATTGTATATATATATATATATATATATATATATATATATATATATATATATATATATATATATATTGTGTATATTTAGGGAGCAATTTTTCATTGATGCATGTTTCATTAAATAATATAGACAAGTTTTGTCTCTTTATTTTAAGTAAGTGCCTTCCATATTGTCTGATAAGCTTAATAACATTATCATTGAAAGACGAAAGGAAATCACCATATTGACACATGTTTAAATATAATCTAAGCATTCGGCTTGCATAAAACATTATCAAAGATAGAAATTACTTTTCAATATATCAACCAATTCATGAACGAAAAGATAATGATAATCTGTTTTTGTTGCATGAAAAAATTCAAACGAACAACTGACTTGTGTATACGAGACGCGGAAGCGAAAATCTCACCGCAGCTCGTGACGTCACACATGACCACGTGAAAGTGAAAACGAGAAGTATTAAATATGGGAAGCCGTTGGAATAAAGCAATGGTTTCTCTTATCTATTATATTCATTTAAGAATATTTGTAGAGATTCCGTAGTTTATTTTGTTCAGGTAAGGTTTCAACTGTATTATTTAAATAGCTTCAAGAATTTTTAGTTTTTGTTTATTGTTTTCATGTTTAAGTATAGTTGTGTTTTCAACAAGGATTTTCTGGAATTGTGTACGCGGCCAGGCATGTTGTTTTAAATGCCTAAAATCTTTGATAATGACTTATGTAAGCCTAAAACTTAGATTGGATTTAAGCATCTAACAATATGATTTCCTTTCGTTTTTCAATGATAATGTTATTAAGCTTATCAGACGATATGAAAGAATCTTACGTAGAATAAATAGACAAAACTTGTCTATATTATTTAATGATACATGCATCAATATATATATATATATATATATATATATATATATATATATATATATATATATATATATATATGGGTAAAAATCCCTGCGTAAGTAATCCAAGTGTGTCCTAATAATATAAAATATTAAAACTGATCTGCAAATAGAGCTCAATGTATTTATTACACAGCATATATAACTAAATTACAAATAAATGAAATTAAAAAATATCCCATCTGAATGGCCATCTCGTTCCACAGGAGCTTGTTATTTATGCTGTGTAATAAATAAATAAATTGAGCTCTATTTGCAGATCAGTTTTATTTTTTATATTATTAGGACACACTTGGATTACTTACGCAGGGATTTTTACCCATATATATATATATATATATATATATATATATATATATATATATATATATATATAATGATGCATGTACATTAAATAATATAGACATGTATATGCTTATATATTCTCCGTAAATTTCAAGATTAGTTATTCCAAAATTTGCTTGAGGATGAAATAGAGCTTTTTTTATCTTTTGTTTTTAAAACATGAGAACTCTTATGTAGCGATGGAATCATATTTAAAAAAAGAATTATAATATATATATATATATATATATATATATATATATATATATATATATATATATCGGAATGAACAAAGAGTGAAATATTTGTTAAAACTGTACACGTTAAAAAGTGCTCACTTTCAAGTAGGAAAACCAAACTTGAAGAGTGATTTAATATCTTAAAAAGATAAGGACGATGACCGGAGTTTCGACATCTAAGGGCTCGTCAGGTGATATGTTCAACGAATCAATCAGTGGTAACACAAGAACTTAAATGCTGGGGTTCCTGCGCTTTTGATCGCATGAATGAGGGTATTTGTGATAATTCCCTCTCTCTCTCAATCACTCACTCTCTCTCTTTATCTCTCTCTCTTTATCTCTCTCTCTCTCTCTCTCTATATATATATATATATATATATATATATATATATGTGTGTGTGTGTGTGTATATTTCATAAAAAGGTTCGCACAGCGAGGAATCAAACAAAGGGTTTTTGCTAATAATATGATCCCCACCAGAAAATACACCGTCTACAAAAACATCTGTCGTTGAGTAATTTCCATTTTCCTGTTTATTTCTTGCCCTGTTTTCGGACACGCCGGTGTCCTTCGTAAAAATGGACCCAGGCGTTTCCGAAAATTCCGGACTTAAAACCATTCTTTCCTTGCTTCATTTCTGTCATATGGTTAATAATTAATATTTAATAATTGTTTTTCGTACTGATTATATTGGTATCCTTTCGTTTGTTCTTGTTTTCTTAACTAACCTATCTATTTTACATACTATAAGAAGCACATGTGAACCCTTTCATCTAATTAAAATAAACTCCGAAATTAACAATGAAATATTTGTTAAAATCGTACACGTTAAAAAGTGCTCACTTTCAAGTAGGAAAACCAAACTTGAAGAGCGATTTAATATCTTAAAAATAAGAACTCTGACCGGCACACTAACGCGGTTTCGACCGAGAAGTTTTCGTCATGTGGTATGTCCAACGAATCATTCAGAGGCAACGCATCAACTTAAATGCCTCCATTCGACACCGGTTCGTATAGCCCCCAAAATTAACTTTCTGACGTTTCTACATTTGGCCATGATCTCAGACCTCCCATTCAACAAATCAGTGTCAGCTTTGTATGTTGCTATAGCTAGCTTTTTCTCCTGACACAGCCTGCACGAGTTGACATTCAATTTGGTAGACTTTACATTTCATAAAATACTCCATTTAATGGTCGGAATTTTATTATGGTTATCCCTAAAGCACTAATAGTGCCTTGCCAGCTTCGTATGGAACTCGTGTTCTGTATTTCTAGAAGACGAGGCATGGTTATAGCAACATTTCTTAAACTGACCTTCAGTACAATTGTATTTTTTGCACCGTTATTTTCACTTTCCACCTCGGCACAATACACGAGAAGTTCTGTACAACATATCCCATTTAATGGACAATTATTTTTAATCCTACAATTACAAAGGGCCCAAGTTAATCTCTCACGTCCTCTTCAAGCTTTGAATTTTTATTGTTGAATCTTTTGATAATATTGCCTATGTTACTATAAGAACTATTACTGTTTGACCGTATTGCGGTTAAATAACCTATACAGTACAGACGCTTTTGGGAAGTGCTTATTTTGTAAATTGAAAGTCACCTTTCTTATATTTGTTTTTACGAGTATGTTAAAAGGTAGGTTGGACCAGATGATGTTTCTTTTCTTTTTCTATCACTATCTGTCTTTGGGTTCGTTTCGTTCTTAAAACACAGATTAGCATTATGCCCCTCCTCTCTCAAGGCAGATACATATATTTTATATTTTCTTTGAATGTTTCTTCATTTGAAGAATTTTTTTTGACAATCTGTATTGGATGCCAGGTTGATATATCTTAAAGTCGTATTAAGATTCATGAAAGGTGAGATAGTTCCAGTCAACAGGTTTATTTCCTTGCCCAACAACTGGACTACGTTACTGTTGAACTTCACAAGAAGGTAGTTACTTTTCTGATCTTAGTTCTATTAAACAACATTTCTTAGAAAAACATAGCCATGTGCGTAACATTAGAGAGAAATTAGTTGATAACACAACAATACTCACACACAGATACAGAAAAAAAGATACTTCAGATATTGAAGGCTATCTACACTAAAACAAAGCAACCCACACTCAACAAAATTTCATTTCAAAATAGTCACAACGCATTACACTGCATCTAGACATATGCTTCTGCTGTTAATATTTACGTCTCTCGTGTGGTATGACGTCATCTTAAACTTACGCCCTGCGTCTGCCATTCGCGATCTTTGTCGAAATCTTTATGTCAACATAAAATATTATCTTCTATTGTGAATATGTTTGTTTAAACGTCCGTATAGCTACTCCGAAGATGGCTCATGTTAGTCGAAAGCTTAGATCAAGGATAATCTTAATAAAAAATATCCAAATATTGGACAACTTTTCTCTTTATTTTCACCCAAAATAAAAGCAAACATACGAACATTAGAACGGCTCATGATCAGACATAATAGACATTCATTGTCTGTTATAATTAACAATATATGCTTAAATATATATATATATATGTGTGTGTGTGTGTGTGTGTGTGTGTGTGTGTGTGTGTGTGTGTGTGTGTGTGTGTGTGTGTGTGTGTGTGTGTTTGAAAGCGATATATTTTTATTACAACAAATTCTTTGGGACAGTGAAATTGATGCCTAATGCTCTAGAGGTGGGAAATTTTAATAAAGAAAATATACCGACAATCAAGTCTTGTAATTGTATTTCTATTCTTCTATAGGAATTCTTGATTAAATAAATCAATGAATTGAGATTCGACACCATAAGACTTCCGGGATCTAAGCAAGCAGGCATTAATTTAACTGTACAAAACAGCAAATAAGACAAAAGTAAAAAGTGATATCTGCACAGTTTTACTCACTATAACATTTGTAGCAGTAGTAATATATATATATATATATATATATATATATATATATATATATATATATATATATATATATATATTCTATTATTTAAACGTTATTTTTAGTGGATACTCTGATATGAGTAAATGCTCTGTTTATTTATTAAACATCATATTTATTATATATATTTATTTATTATCGTCCTGAATATTCGTGAAAGTTAATCAGAGAAAAATAGTTACACACACACACACACACATATACACACACACATATATATATATATATATATATATATATATATATATATATATATATATAAGGTTGCTGCAAAAATAAAGACGTAATAATGTCGTTTTTTGACGTTAAAAATACGTCAAAAAACGACATCATTACGTCATTATTTTTGCACCAACCAAATATATATATATATATATATATATATATATATATATATATATATATATATTGAACAATAAAAATATTAAAAAATTAAAATCTCACGACACACTGGGTTGTATATTAATATTCCTTCGTTTTTATAATTATTTCATTTAGGTTCCTCGACTAGTTTCGGCCAATATGGCCATCATCAGGAGAAAAATAATTTTCTGCTTGCCGGTAGCAGTGAACTACAGAAATGAATGTCTTGATGGAGAAAATGAACTTTTGTCTGTAGTTTTCATTTGTTTTCTTTTTATTTATTTTATTTTATTTTTTTAAATGAATTTTGGTCAGACCTTGTGTTGGTCAAACAGTCACATTTAAGTTGTTATTTGAGATAAGAGCTGGATGGATTCATGCTGCTCTGAATTCCCTTGTAATTTTGACAGATTTATTGGCTCCTGGAAAGGAGATGTATCTCTGTTAAGTGTGTGTGTGTTATTTGGTTCTTGGGGAGTAAGTAAGTATGATGTGTGTAAGCGTGTATATTGCTATGGGTGTGTGTTATTATTTGTCTCATTAGGGAGTGAGTGAGCATGATGTGTGCAAGTGTGTATATGCGTGTGGGTGTATGTATAAGTGTGAGGCCTCAACACCTCCGTAAGCATGTCTGTTTTGTGTGGGTGAGAAATGTGGGTAGGTTTTGATTTGTAGTGTTATACACTAATACATCTATATTGTTAAATTTATGGTTTAGCCCGGCTGGATAATGCGTATTTAAATGTTGTTTCCACTTATTTTCATGGAAATCTAAAATCTTTCTAATGTTATCTGCTCTGAACTTTTCTATTCTCTCAATTATAGTGAATTTGGCATCGGTTTTAAAATCGTGTTTTTCTAGGCGGCAATTTTGCTCTACAGGTAATAATGTTTCATGGGGAGTCGACTTAATTCGATTGCGATAAAATTTAATTCTGTAGTGAAAAGGTCATTGAGATTTTCCTACATATTGTTTCTGGCATAGTGTATATTCTCGGAGGTAAATTATGTTATGACTTCTACAGTTAGAGTCGTGGTAGATTTTGAAAGTAGATTTAGTGACTGGTCTAGTGAATGAATTCGTGTGTCTAATGTGGTTGCAGCATAAGCTCCTTTTGTTGTTACATGGTTGGGAAAATCCTGTTGTTTTTGTTGTTAGTTTATTACGGATTACTTTGTGCCTTGAAATCTGGTTACTAGCTATGATTTCTTTTAGGTTCTTAGGTCTACGATATGCAAGAAGGACAGGTTCCTTAAACAATTTTTTTAGGTCTGGTTTGAGATGTAGTATTTCCCAGCGACTTTTGATTATTTGGGGTTATGGAGGCAGAGTGGGGTTGAAAGTGGTTACTAGAGGAATGCGGCTAGATTTATTTTTAATCTTGTACATTAGGGTGTCATCTCTAGGTGTGGAAATTGCTTTATTTATTTGTTCCCTGATTAGGCGTTGTTTATAGCCATGTGTTGTGAAGTGATGCTCCAGATTTTCAATGTATTTATTTAATTCTTCATTGTTGGAACATGGCCTTCTAAGTCTAAGTGCTTGTGAATAGGGAAGGTTCTCTTTGACGTGTTTAGGGTGGGAAGACTTAAAGTGTAGATAGTTGTGGGTGTCGGTGATTTTAGTGTGTAGTGTCGTTTGTAGTTTCCTGTTTTCATCTATGTAAATGCGGGTGTCTAAAAATGTTACCGATCTTGTGGATTTTTCATAGTCAAACTCAATTGAGTCGTGCACTGTGTTTAGGGTCATTAGGAATTGGATAAGTTTGTCGTCACTGCTCTTGTATACAAAGAATATATCATCGATATATCTTGCAAAGAATACGCATACCGATGAGTGGATAGATATGGTTCTCCTCAAATTTTCCCATGAATATTGTAGCATATGATGGAGCTGCAATGGTGCCCATGATAAAACCTCTTACTTGAAGGTACTGTGCTCCATTGAAGTTGAATGTATTCAATGTAAGAATATGCTCCATGATTTTATGATAACTTCTGTGGAAGGGTCTTGTTTTCTTCTTTTAGTAAGTGCTTCCAGAAGGGCGGTTAGCCCTTCGATGTGTTTAATGTTTGAATAGAGCGATCGTACGTCCATAGTCAGTAGAATAGCATTCTCTGGAACTGTTTGTATGTGATTAATTTTGTTTAGTAGATATGTTGTGACTCTGATGTAGGATTTTACTTCCTTAGCTAGGGTTTGTATGTAATGGTCTAGGTGTTTGTAAATTTTGGTCGTGTGGAAATTGAATGATGAAATATATATATATGTTTGTGCGTATATATATATATATATATATATATATATATATATATATATATATATATATATATATATATATATAATTTTGAATTTGTAGGTCTGATCAATTGGATCGTATTTACGATTCCAGTGGAATAAATTATGACCATGGAATATTAGTGTTTAAGCCTTTTTATTATATCCTTACTCTGTCCTGGATATTGGGTTCTACCTGGATTCTATCCTCTTGGTATTTTTTATCCCAATATATATATATATATATATATATATATATATATATATATATATAGAGAGAGAGAGAGAGAGGGACAGACAGACAGACAGACAGACAGACAGAGACAGACAGAGAAAGAAAGAAAGAGATAGAGAGAAAGAGAGAGATATATAGATAGATAAAGAGAAAGAAACAGGAGAAAGATAATTGGTTATAAGTTCCGACAATCGTTATATTCACCCAGATCTCTTCAAGTTGGCGAGGAAATCGAAGAGAATGCTTGCAATTCAAAAAAAAGTAGAATAGGTTACATGAATGATTGCACCAATGGCTACAGAATGAGACTACTTCGTAGGAGATTACATGGCGAATTGATATGTGTTGTAGTTTTCTTTTAATAACACCAATCTCGATACTTTTTTGACCCCACCTCGCATTATATATATATATATATATATATATATATATATATGTATGTATGTATGTGTGTGAGTGTTTGTGGGCGTGTGCGTGTGTGTAATTTGAAACGTGTGTCTGTATTGGTTGGTGCACGCAGGAAAACTAATTTAATAGAAATTGTCTTGCCCCGGGCCATTACGGACGTTACGTTTCTCACATAAAGATTTGTAATCGATTTCCTGCCTTTGTCGGAAGCAAAAACACTTTTCTGTCCAGTCACTGCTTGCGTGAGTCGCCTAATCACATTAAACTCATTCAACAAGTCTCCGACGTTTAATTATGAAATAAACAGTATTTACCAAGACTGAAACATTCAGGCAATTTGAAAAAAAAAAAAAAAAAATGAAAAGAAATAAAAGATATAAGAAGAAAACAACTGAAATGGTACTTTTCTGTGTTGGTTACAGCAGTGAACGTATGGTCAACCAATATGAGGTTAAACAGTGACTACTTATACACTAATAGACAAAAGACAACTCCTTGGAAATTATGAACCGAAAATCAAAAAATAATCTGAAAATTATTGGCTTCAAACAAATAAGGTTATAGAATAAGCTCTATCCATCTTGTGGATAGTGCTACAGATATCTTTATTGATATCGGCGAACAGGGTATAAAATCCGCCTTCTCTGTGGCGTTCAATTTACGTTTCAGATTCAGCTGTATCCATGTTGAGGATGTGTACTGGATATCTTTATTGATACAGGCGAACAGGGTTCAAATTCCGGCTAGTCTTTTGCGTTCATTTTAGGTTTCACACTCAGCTGTATCAATGCTGAGGATGGCGCAACGGATATCTTTATTGATATCGGCGAACAGGGTTCAAATTCCGCCTTCTCTGTGGCGTTCAATTTACGTTTCAGATTCAGCTGTATCCATGTTGAGGATGTGTACTGGATATCTTTATTGATACAGGCGAACAGGGTTCAAATTCCGTCTTGTCTGTGACGTTCATTTTAGGTTTCAATCTCAGTTTTATCCATCTTGAGGATGGCGAAACGGGTATCCTTATTGATACAGGCGAACAGGGTTCAAATTCCGACTAGTCTTTGGCGTTCATTTTAAGTTTCACACTCAGCTGTTTCAATGCTGAGGATGGCGTAACGGGTATCGTTATTGATACAGGCGAACAGGGTTCAAAATCCGCCTTCTCTGTGGTGTTCATGTTCACAGAAATGCTCCCGTGAAAGACACATATTCGCTCCCGCAATCATCTCTTCACCAAATTGCAAAGTAATTGGCATTCTAGGCTTGAGTTCGCCGAATTGAAGCAACATAATGAAACCAAGTTTGGAAAGGTTTATGCAGAGATAAGTTCTACAGAAGGAAGCTGATTATACTATGAACGGAACATGTGAGCAAAGACAATATTTAAAAGAAAATGGAAACAAAAAGCTCACTTATAATTAACTTCAGGTAGAATCAGTTGAGGTTTATATGGCACATAATGAGGAAAGAGGGCTTATAAAATCTGATACTCGTAGGGCAGATGGAAGGTAACAAAGACAGATGTAAAAAAAGGCGAACTTAAGTAAACGGATGGCGGAACAAGTTTTAAGAAGATAAGATATAAGCTACAAGTGATAGGAAGTTGTGAAGAGCCATGATCGCCTACGTGCTTGAAGGCACATGCTATAATTCAAAAATACGCTCTTAAGTAGGTGCCCGGGGGTGAGGTCGTCTGTGATGTTATTTGACTTCGTTCATCAGAGAGTTTCGGGTCTTTTAACATCATAGCCCCCATCACCAAGTCTACCCAATCAGGGGAGATCAATTCCTGACCCCACCTCTTAGTAAAACGCTAACAGCTACACTGGCTTTTTAATGAATTAAATGAAGAAAGACCACATTTTCCGCACACCCGATTGGATGTTTGTAACAACCAATCCGCTGCGCGAACTATCTTTTAAATGGTCCACCATGGGGACTGGCTTCTTTTCTTTTTTCGGTTGATAGCGGTTTCAATGGATAACCGATGTTCCTAAATTTAACCCTTTTTCCTAAGTATAAAATAAATATAAAATTGACATATAAAGAAGAAGTTTGAAAGAAATGGCGTAAAGTTCATCAAATTGCAATCGTGCGATTACCGAAGTTAAGCAACATCGAACTTGGTCAGAATCCAGATGAGTGACCACTTAGGAAACCAAGGCGCTGTTAGCTTAGATCTGCATGTGGTGTAGCGGACAATGGCTCGGAATTTTTAATCGGAGCTCCGAGTTTCAATTCCAGCCTGGTTAGTTATTTTCACTTATGTGCAAATAAACTTGAGAAAAGGTATGAATACAGGTCTATTCCCCTCCTAACTATGGGTTAATTAGTAAGATTCCTATCACTAAATGATTGTTATACAACCAAAAAAAATTACAATCTAAAAATATTTTCTGGCTATAAATAACCTGCAAAGAGTTGATAAGTCGTAGAAAAACATGTTTTTGTTGCTTCTACATTAATTTATTAGAAAGGGTGTTTCCAATAATTTAAATGTGAATTATGTTTAAGAACCGGAGACCAAATCCTAAATAGAAAACAAGAAGCAAACTTCTACTTTTGCAAAATTCTTAAAAGTTTTCTGATCTGGAACGGAGCTAAAAAGATACAGAAAATTAAACATACTGAAGAAAGGAGGAAATACTTTCTATCGGCACTGCTTTCGTATTAGATTCACACCAGAAATGGGAGATTAACTGAATTGAAATTTAATGTCAATAAGGGGCCTTTGTTCGAAGAAGAGTTGATCTGTGTGATTCCGATTTGTAATGGGTTCATCCTAAAGTTTTGGCCTGGTTTGGTTTATTTCGTTTTACGGCATATCAACCTGAATGGGTTATTTAATGCCGACAACATTTTTAGGACAGATTCGTATGAATGGAATATGTATTCTTTGGTTTAGTTTAGTTTGGTTTATTTTGTTTTACAGCATATCAACCTCAATGGATTATTCAATGCCGACAACATTTTTAGGATAGATTCGTATGAATAGAATATGTATTCTTGGACCGATTTTAAATGTGAATTATGTTTAAGAACCGGAGACCAAATCCTAAACAGAAAACAAGAAGCAAACTTCTACTCTTGCAAAATTCTTAAAAGTTTTCTGATCTGGAACGGAGCTAAAAAGATACAGAAAATTAAACATACTGAAGAAAGGAGGAAATACTTTGTATTGCTACTGCTTTCGTATTAGATTCACACCAGAAATGGGAGATTAACTGAATTGAAATTTAATGTCAATAAGGGGCCTTTGTTCGAAGAAGAGTTGATCTGTGTGACTCCAATATGTAATGGGTTCATTCTAAAGTTTGGTCTGGTTTGGTTTGCTTTGTTTTACAGTATATCAACCTCAATGGATTATTTAATGCCGACAAAATTGTTATTGCTGGTAATATTTTTTTCCAAAAGTGTGTTGCTGGTATTAAAATCTATTTTTACACTTTCATAGTGTTTTGACCCCAGTTTGGAGTTAACTAGGCTATTGGGGTGAAAGAGAATGAAAACGTTTTTCAAAAAACCGGAGACCGAATCCTAAACAGAAAACAAGAAGCAAATTTCTACTCTTGGAAAAAATTCTTAAAACTTTACTGATCTGGAACGGAGCTATTGGGTTGGTGCAAAAATAATGTCGTAACATATGTGAGAAAACGACATTATTTTTGCACCAACCTAATAAAAAGATGCAGAAAATTGAACATGCCGAAGAAAGGAGGAAATATTTTATATCGCATCTGCTTTCGTATTAGATTCACATGAAGCAATCGGTGATGAACTGAATTGAAAATTAAAACAGCCATGTCTTTTATATTTATTTATATTCAGTGGAATATAAATATATAGAATCTACCGTGACCACAAAGTGAGGGATCAGTTTATATATTAATTGTAATGTAGAGTTGATTCCCCAATTTATATCTGCATTTTAATTCATTTTTATTCATCAGTTTCTGCTAAGTTATGAATTCATCTATTTCCCCTCAGCTATGGGTTAATTAGTAAGACTTGTATCATTAAATCATTACTATCTCCAAATAGAAAAAAAAAATTCTTACACTCTAATAATATTTCCTGGCATTAAATAAAATGCAAAGGGTTGATAAACCGTAGAAAACAAATCAGTCAATGAAATAATAATTTGTTACACAGACATGATTTTTATATTTATGTACATTCTTTGGAATATAAATGTATAGAACTTACCGTGGACACAAAGTGAGGGATCAGTTGATATATTGGTTTTAATGTAGTTTGATCCCCCACTTTATATGCACATTTTATTTTTTTTTATTCATGGGCATATAAAGAAGAAGTTTGAAAGAAATGGCGTAAAGTTCATCAAATTGCTATCGTGCGATTACCGAAGTTAAGCAACATCGAACTTGGTCAGTACCTAGATGAGTGACCACTTGGGAAACCAAGGCGCTGTTAGCTTAGATCTGCATGTGTGTAGTGCACAATGGCTCGGGATTTTTAATCGGAGCTCTTATTAGGTATTAATGTCTCTTCCCCCTTAGATATGGGTTAATTAGTAAGACGTATCACTAAGTCATTATGAAATTCTTACAATATAAAAATATTTTCTGGTTTTAAATAACCTGTAATGGGTAGAAAACGAATTAATCAATACTGTGCATATGAAGGCAATGTTTATAATACCGTTCGCTCAGACAAAAGAAAATAGATGGGCGGGGGAAGATTATGTGCGTCAGTATTTCAAATAGTAAGAGCTGCTGATATTTGAATGTCAGCATTCGAAAATCTGGACTATATTTTGTTTCGAAAAATGGTGACAAGAAGGAAAATATAAAGACGTATCACGAAATGAATTAAGATGACGATTACCGTCGTCCAGTAAGAAAAGTCATGAAATTTGGTTGGTTATTGTTGTTTAGTGGCATATCAACACCTCTATGTTTTTTTTTGTTTTTTGTTTTGTTTTTTTTTCAATATCCGAAATCTAAATATTTTATATGCAATTTTTTTTTATTTATTTATTTATTTTTGGCTGTAATAACGCTTCTTGTGGAACCAAAACTCAATAAAATGTATTACGAATTCTCCACAAATGTTTTAAAATGTGTACAACAGATAGTTTGAAATGCTAAGGCTTGCAATAATAGTCTTTTTTAGTATTTATTTCTTAAAAAAAAACTCTCCCCAACTATACTTAGTTATCTCCCCTTAAACAGTGTCAGCAATCAAGCACTGGCTCAGAGTTCTTCACTCCACAAATAAGAAATTTAACATTCAGATAAAGACAACAATTTTGTCTTCGAAAATGAACACTACAATATTTAGTCTTGCAATATACAATAACCTGATGATGACATGTTACTATGATGAAAGTACTAGGAATAAAAGAAATATGTATCAACAGAGTGATTTTCTCTCGTCCTTTAATAATGATACCAAAAAGCTTATCCGTGCATATGAAAGGATCCTATTGAAAATAAGTAGATAGAAAATATGTAAATTATGGAACGGAACATCTCTCAAGAAGAAACGGCTACATTTAACAGTTTCGACAGTGTAAGGGTGTGAGCGAGATACCAGCTTAGTAGAACGTTTAAACTCCCGAAGTTTGGGATCCAGCGAAAGCAGCTCCTCAGAGCAGTTTCCATGAATGTATTTGTAAAAAAGAGAGAGGGAGGCGACGGCACGTCTGTGAGAGAGCGACTGCAGACACTCTCTCACAGATTTATATATATATATATATATATATATATATATATATATATATATATATATATATATATATATATGTCCCTACTGGTAACGTGTTTGTTAACGTAATGTTAATTGATTGGGGTTGCAGCATTTAATGACTTTTTTCTTTTTAGTAGAGAATGGCTAGGAATTATGAGAACGTAGTTTGAAAGAGTTGGTATTCGAATTTATAATAATTAAAAATTAATTATCATATATATATATATATATATATATATATATATATATATATATATATATATTATTTTTTTAATCCCCGATACACATCTATGTATACATGTTTGTTCTGCAGCATCTGTGGGCCGGAGCTCGACTCTCCAAAGAATTTAACTGGAAGCTCATTCTTTGAAATACTTTAGCTGGAATTCAAACCAAGAATTGTTTTCTGTTTGTTTTGATTTTTGATTTGTTTTTGTTTTATTTTTCTTCTTTTTTTTATATAGGCAAAGATATACTCTCTTATCGTCCAGTTCATACCCCTCCCACTTCTCTTGAACATAAGTAGAGACTCGTCCATTGTTTTCTGTTTAGGAAGAGGTTCCTGGTTTCTTTCCTTTTCTTAGGCCTTAATAGAGGTGCTGTCATGAATCTTTTTATATGCGTTGATAGTGGCAACGTCACTTCATACTGAGGGTACCCGGTTGGCAGTTTTCTGGTTGCTATTCCCGACTGCGAGCTTGGAGCACCTCCCGTGTGCAACCCCGAGGCCACACAATGTTGCAACCACCGACAGTTCCCTTTCTGCACATTTCCTTGCCAAAATAACACATCATGACTATAAACAACCAAAGGCATGAACCTAAACCAGCCCAACGAAAAACACTTAAACCTCTTAGCCTTTCTTTCTTCAACATTCACGGAATTCGTACCAATTCTACAGAGTGGAATCGTTCCTCTTCGAAAAAACTCCTAGCTCTCTGCGAAAGTAATCTTAACTCTTCAATCCCCTCCTCTAGTTTCCCGATTCCTGACTTCCTTCCTCTCCTTAACAAAGATTCTCATGTCCACATGAATGACCTGGGATTTTACACCAGCGAACATCTCCCGCTGGCTATGGAACTCTCTCTTGAATCTCTAGACAATTCTTACATGTGCCGCCGTCTCTCTTTTTTCTCTATCGTTCTCCTTCCTCTCATGACTGTTGCGTGCTACATAGCATTTCAAATAATATAGGCAAGGCCAGCTCCTTGCAACCGTTTTCAAATATATCTGTGTTCGGTGACTTTAATGCCTACAATCCCAGCTGGCTTAAATAATCCGTCACTGATCTCGCTGATATCCAAACTTTAACTTTTGAAATACTCAATCTCTCAGACAAAGAGTTGACTTCCCCACACGTTTTCACAGTAACATTGACGGACACGTTTCTCTTATCGATCTCTTTTTTATCTCCATTCCTGACTCTTGTCATACTACGCAGCTCTGCCCTCTTGGCAACTCTGATCACGCGGTAGTGTCTGTAAATATCTCCTTCCGCTCCCCCATCAGTCAAGAATTACGGATTACTTTGTCCCTTGAAATGTGGTTACTACCTATGATTTCTTTTATGTTCTTAGGTCGACGATATGCTAGAAGGCCGGGTTCCTTAAACAATTTTTTTTAGGTCTGGTTTGAGATGTAGTATTTCCCAACGACTTTTGATTATTTGGGATTATGGAGGCAGAGTGGGGTTGAAAGTGGTTACTAAAGGAATGCGGCTAGATTTATTTTTAATCTTGTACATTAGGGTGTCATCTCTAGGTGTGGAAATTGCTTTATTTATTTGTTCCCTGATTAGGCGTTGTTTATAGCCATGTGTTGTGAAGTGATGCTCCAGATTTTCAATGTGTTTATTTAATTCTTCATTGTTGGAACATATCCTTCTAAGTCTAAGTGCTTGTGAATAGGGAAGGTTCTCTTTGAAGTGTTTAGGGTGGGAAGACTTAAAGTGTAGATAGTTGTGGGTGTTGGTGATTTTAGTATGTAGTGTCGTTTGTAGTTCAGTTAGAAACAGTTGAGGTTTATATGTGCCATATAAACCTCAACTGATTCTAACTGAAGTTAATTATAAGTGAGCTTTTTGTTTCCATGTTCTTTTCAGTATTGTCTTTGCTCACATGTTCCGTTCATAGTATAATCATCTTCCTTCTGTAGAACTTATCTCTGCATAAACCTTTCCAAACTTGGTTTCATTAACGTTGCTTCAATTCGGCGAACTCAAGCCTAGAATGCCAATAGAATATCTTTTTTGTTATTGATGTATTGAATATATATACACCTAGGTTCCCCCCTCACAGTAATATGATTGGCTGGTGTCAGCCATAAATACAGACTGATGTGGAGGTACATTGGTCTACGCCTATTGTCTACGCCCATTGCCTACGACTATTACCTAAGGATATTTTGTACGACTATGACGAGTACTAGTTCATTACGGCTACCTGCTAGATTGTCCTACCCGGTTACAGTTGCCAAAACCACTTAGCAACTTCGAACAAATATAACCCTTTTCAGGGACATATCAGTTATCAACGAGTAGGTTGGGACTCGTTCCGCCATTTCCTTCGTGTCGTCCCTTTGAATGAAGTTTTTAATTTTCCTGTTCAAAAATGCGCGTCTAAGGTCTCCTCCTGAGTAAAAGCCGTCATCGAAGCCTTCGTTCCACCAATGAAATACCAAGTTAAACCGTGTTCATCTCCTTGGTTTTCACTGGCATGCTTGGCCGCTGTTACCCACAGGAATCACTTCTTCCGGCTGTACAAGAGCGACACGTCTGATTGCAACAGATGTCTCTTTGTCTCTGCTTGTAATGAGTGCAAGCGTGTCCTCAATAAAGCGAAATTATTGTTTGCTGATAAAATGAAACAACATCTCGCAAGTTTGATTCTAGAAATTATTGGCGGCTCTACAAGTGTGTGTTGAACAACAGCAAATCCTCAACCCCTCTTCTGTTCAATCAATTCGAAGTCCTGTCACCTAGAGCAGATAAAGTTGAATAATTTGCTCGGAAATTCCCTTCCAACTCATCACTCAGCTCATTTGGAGTACCCACACCTGATTTCGCCCAGTAGAGCATTATACATCTAAGCCCGTCACTGGTCTCGAACATCTACAGCAGATAGGTTTGAATGCTTTGCTCGTAAATTCTCTTCCAACTCAACACTCACCTTATTTGGAGTAACAACACCTGATTTCCCACAGTAGAGCAATATGCACCTAACCCCGTCACTCGTCTTGGCCATTTACAGCAGATAGACTGAATGCTTTGCTCGTAAATTCTCTTCCAACTCAACACTCAACTCATTTGGAGTACCCACACCTGATTTCCCCCAGTAGAGCTATATGCATCTAACCCCGTCACTGGTCTCGAACATCTACAGCAGATAAGTTTGAATGCTTTGCTCGTAAATTCTCTTCCAACTCAACACTCAGCTCATTTGCCGTACCCACACCTGATTTCCCCAAGTAGAATAGAGGCCCTACTGAGCTTTACGCGCTTAACCCCGTCACTGGTCTGTGATATCATGTCTAAATTAGATACCCATAAGGCAAGCGGAGGTGACGGAATACCAGCCGTCGTCTTAAAGAATGTGCTCCAGAGATGGTTCGATTCCCTTCCAAACTCTATAATAATGGCCTCGCTGCTTTATGTTTTCCAGCTTATTGGAGGTCCTTCGTTTTTTCCTGTTTTTAGGAGCTCTGGAGAACATTCGGGCCGCTCTATCACTTTATTAGTCTCCTCTTTTCGGCACAGTATTCGAGGATTTAATCAATGCTGAAATGTTTACGCATCTTACTTCTCACGACATACTCTTTAATAAACAATATGTATTCCGTTTTTCCCGGTCTATCCTTGACGTACTTACAGCCATCACTGAATATGTATATGAAGCTCTTGATAATAACGGCAAAGCCCAGCTCTGACTCTAAATATATCAAAGGTGTTTAATAGGGTTTGGCATGCTGGTCTTCTACGTAAGCTTCAGGGCTACAGTATTACAGTACGATTGTTTGATTTAATCCAATTAATTCTATGAAATCGGGAAATGAAGGTCGTTTTGAATGGGATCGCTTCCAGATCCATTCACAGGAACGCAGTTGTCCTCCAAGGCTCTATCTTGGATCCTAGGCTGCTTCTTCATGATTGATCTTCCTGATGACCATTACCTGAAGAACTACCATTTAGTAAGAAATTAGTCAAAGCTGACAAAGTTAACCTAGCCGCTGCTTTTGAAAAAGAGCTCCAATCAGTGGTTAACTGGGGCAGAAAAGGGCTTGTTAATTCTTATGCCTCCAAAAGGAAACTGCTCTTATTTAATCACCATAGAGAAATTTCCCTGCCATCCATCAGTATGGCTGAGGTTCGACTCTTCGAGAAGTTTTTTAAACACTGCGACTTTTTTGCCTGAGGTTTTGATCTCAGTTAAAGTGGATAACTAAATTGAATCATTAGCTGCATTTACTGTAAGTAAATTTGGTTCATTGTGTTCTGTCAGAAGGTTTCCGTTCTCATCTTACCCTTTCACAAATCTAACATTCGCCAGTGCATTGAATACTGTTGCATGTCAGGTCTGGTGCTCGTGTTATTCATCTACAGATTCTTGACAAAATCCAAAGAATGATCTGCATGCCATATCTGGTCTGATGCCTTTGCTATTCATCTACAGATTCTTGACAAAATCCAAAGAATGATCTGCATGCCATATCTGGTCTGATGCCTTTGCTATTCATCTACAGATTCTTGACAAAATCCAAAGAATGATCTGCATGCCATATCTGGTCTGATGCCTTTGCTATTCATCTACAGATTCTTGACAAAATCCAAAGAATGATCTGCATGCCATATCTGGTCTGATGCCTTTGCTATTCATCTACAGATTCTTGACAAAATCCAAAGAATGATCTGCATGCCATATCTGGTCTGATGCCTTTGCTATTCATCTACAGATTCTTGACAAAATCCAAAGAATGATCTGCATGCCATATCTGGTCTGGTGCCTCTGCTATTCATCTACAGATTCTTGACAAAAACCAAAGAATCATCTGCAATGTAATCTTTCCTGACTTGGCATCTCGTCTTCAGACACTTTCTCAGGGATTCTCTCTGTCTTTTCTTCAAATATTTTCATGGCAACTGCTCTGGTGACCTTTTTTTCCCCTGGTGCCTCGGCTACATGGATTTAAGCGTGCTACTAGATTGGCATTTTGGTCCCATCCGTTTACTGTTGAAATAGTTAAATGCAACCACCTCTTCTACTCCAACGGTTTATTTTCTCGCACATCCTGCTGCTTAACTCCATTCTGTTTACTTGCTTCCCTGAAAACTACAATCTTCGAAAATTTAAATGCAACGTTATTTGCCATCTTCTGTCATCTCGAAACCCGTTCAGCTTTTATACTTTAGTACCCACCCCCCATATCCAGTCTATTCTCTGACTTTCACTTTCTGTAGCCGCCTGCGTACTAATGGCACGCCCGTTTTGATTGGGGGTGAATTGATTAAAAAAATAACTGCTGTAAGAAATAGAAAGAATCTACTTCAATGAGTGCCACAAAGAATGCCAAAAAAATATGTTTAAACACTTGTATCTGTATTTTCTGCTCAATACAGAAAACGTCACTTCCGAATATGATGGCCATCGGAAACAAAGAAAAGATTGCACGACTGCTTTTAATGGCTGCTCCTTTGTATAGCTGACAAAGCTGTGACATCCCAATACGAGGGAGGTTTGGAAGCATCTGATATCTAGTTCTACTGACAATTGCCGAGAATGTCTTGAACACAGCATGTGATAAATGAAAAGTTAAAGAGAGTGGAACTATATTAGAAACGATGAATATTCGACGGCTATATAATATCTAATATTCTATACAGCGATGAATAAGTAAAAAAAAATCTCTAGGCAAATGAGATGCGGTTATAACTATAAATGAATAGGGAATATGATGAACGAGAAAGTTTTCAAACATTTCTCAAATTGCAAACAAAGAAAGGGATGGACACCTATCTAATGACTAACCCCGTATATGGAATTGGATAAAAATTAGAGGTAAGCCAATCGAGTTGTCTTTCTAAAACCGAACTATGAGAATACCATAAGCAGAGCATGTGACCACCGAGAATGCTTCAGCGACATTAGGTCTGCATTAGAAACGACCAGTGCTGAATTGCTATGTAATATCAAATCTCCTATATGACAATGAATGGCAGAAAATGACTTTACGAAATCGTGTTGTGGTACTACGGACGAATATTGAAAATGATATTGACAGATCACGTGACAAAAGAGGAAGTGCTAAGGAAAAAGAAATAGATTAGAAATCGAAGGTACTGGACTACTAATTACTAATCTAATTGTCATATGGCAGTAATGTAATATTGTTATTAAATATTAGACCCGGGCTCTTCTAATCTAATTGTCATATAGCAGTAATGTAATATTGTTATTAAATATTAGACTCGGGCTCTTCTAATCTAATTGTCATATAGCAGTAATGTAAAATAGTTATTTTATTTTCGTCCAAGATACTTCTAATCTAATTGTCATATAGCAGTAATGTAATATTGTTATTAAATATTAGACTCGGGCTCTTCTAATCTAATTGTCATATAGCAGTAATGTAAAATAGTTATTTTATTTTCGTCCAAGATACTTCTAATCTAATTGTCATATAGCAGTAATGTAATATTGTTATTAAATATTAGACTCGGGCTCTTCTAATCTAATTGTCATATAGCAGTAATGTAAAATAGTTATTTTATTTTCGTCCAAGATACTTCTAATCTAATTGTCATATAGCAGTAATGTAATATTGTTATTAAATATTAGACTCGGGCTCTTCTAATCTAATTGTCATATAGCAGTAATGTAAAATAGTTATTTTATTTTCGTCCAAGATACTTCTAATCTAATTGTCATATAGCAGTAATGTAATATTATTATTAAATATTAGACTCGGGCTCTTCTAATCTAATTGTCATATAGCAGTAATGTAAAATAGTTATTTTATTTTCGTCCAAGATACTTCTAATCTAATTGTCATATAGCAGTAATGTAATATTATTATTAAATATTAGACTCGGGCTCTTCTCATCTAATTGTCATATAGCAGTAATGTAAAATAGTTATTTTATTTTCGTCCAAGATACTTCTAATCTAATTGTCATATAGCAGTAATGTAATATTGTTATTAAATATTAGACTCGGGCTCTTCTAATCTAATTGTCATATAGCAGTAATGTAAAATAGTTATTTTATTTTCGTCCAAGATACTTCTAATCTAATTGTCATATACCAGTGATGTAATATTGTTATTAAATATTAGAATCGGGCTCTTCTAATCTAATTGTCATATAGCAGTAATGTAAAATAGTTTTTTTTTATTTTCGTCCAAGATACTTCTAATCTAATTGTCATATAGCAGTAATGTAATATTGTTATTAAATATTAGACTCGGGCTCTTCTAATCTAATTGTCATATAGCAGTAATGTAAAATAGTTATTTTATTTTCGTCCAAGATACTTCTAATCTAATTGTCATATAGCAGTAATGTAATATTGTTATTAAATATTAGACTCGGGCTCTTCTAATCTAATTGTCATATAGCAGTAATGTAAAATAGTTATTTTATTTTCGTCCAAGATACTTCTAATCTAATTGTCATATACCAGTGATGTAATATTGTTATTAAATATTAGACTCGGGCTCTTCTAATCTAATTGTCATATAGCAGTAATGTAAAATAGTTATTTTATTTTCGTCCAAGATACTTCTAATCTAATTGTCATATAGCACTAATGTAATATTATTATTAAATATTAGACTCGGGCTCTTCTAATCTAATTGTCATATAGCAGTAATGTAAAATAGTTATTTTATTTTCGTCCAAGATACTTCTAATCTAATTGTCATATAGCAGTAATGTAATATTGTTATTAAATATTAGACTCGGGCTCTTCTAATCTAATTGTCATATAGCAGTAATGTAAAATAGTTATTTTATTTTCGTCCAAGATACTTCTAATCTAATTGTCATATACCAGTGATGTAATATTGTTATTAAATATTAGACTCGGGCTCTTCTAATCTAATTGCCATATAGCAGTAATGTAAAATAGTTATTTTATTTTCGTCCAAGATACTTCTAATCTAATTGTCATATAGCAGTAATGTAATATTATTATTAAATATTAGACTCGGGCTCTTCTAATCTAATTGTCGTATAGCAATAATGTAAAATAGTTATTTTATTTTCGTCCAAGATACTTCTAATCTAATTGTCATATAGCAGTAATGTAATATTGTTATTAAATATTAGACTCGGGCTCTTCTAATCTAATTGTCATATAGCAGTAATGTAAAATAGTTATTTTATTTTCGTCCAAGATACTTCTAATCTAATTGTCATATAGCAGTAATGTAATATTGTTACTAAATATTATACTCGGGCTCTTCTAATCTAATTGTCATATAGCAGTAATGTAATATTATTATTAAATATTAGACTCGGGCTCTTCTAATCTAATTGTCATATAGCAGTAATGTAATATTGTTATTAAATATTAGACTCGGGCTCTTCTAATCTAATTGTCATATAGCAGTAATGTAAAATAGTTATTTTATTTTCGTCCAAGATACTTCTAATCTAATTGTCATATAGCAGTAATGTAATATTATTATTAAATATTAGACTCGGGCTCTTCTAATCTAATTGTCATATAGCAGTAATGTAAAATAGTTATTTTATTTTCGTCCAAGATACTTCTAATCTAATTGTCATATAGCAGTAATGTAATATTATTATTAAATATTAGACTCGGGCTCTTCTAATCTAATTGTCATATAGCAGTAATGTAATATTGTTATTAAATATTAGACTCGGGCTCTTCTAATCTAATTGTCATATAGCAGTAATGTAAAATAGTTATTTTATTTTCGTCCAAGATACTTCTAATCTAATTGTCATATACCAGTGATGTAATATTGTTATTAAATATTAGACTCGGGCTCTTCTAATCTAATTGCCATATAGCAGTAATGTAAAATAGTTATTTTATTTTCGTCCAAGATACTTCTAATCTAATTGTCATATAGCAGTAATGTAATATTATTATTAAATATTAGACTCGGGCTCTTCTAATCTAATTGTCATATAGCAATAATGTAAAATAGTTATTTTATTTTCGTCCAAGATACTTCTAATCTAATTGTCATATAGCAGTAATGTAATATTGTTATTAAATATTAGACTCGGGCTCTTCTAATCTAATTGTCATATAGCAGTAATGTAAAATAGTTATTTTATTTTCGTCCAAGATACTTCTAATCTAATTGTCATATAGCAGTAATGTAATATTGTTACTAAATATTATACTCGGGCTCTTCTAATCTAATTGTCATATAGCAGTAATGTAATATTATTATTAAATATTAGACTCGGGCTCTTCTAATCTAATTGTCATATAGCAGTAATGTAATATTGTTATTAAATATTAGACTCGGGCTCTTCTAATCTAATTGTCATATAGCAGTAATGTAAAATAGTTATTTTATTTTCGTCCAAGATACTTCTAACCTAATTGTCATATAGCAGTAATGTAATATTGTTATTAAATATTAGAATCGGGCTCTTCTAATCTAATTGCCATATAGCAGTAATGTAAAATAGTTATTTTATTTTCGTCCAAGATACTTCTAATCTAATTGTCATATAGCAGTAATGTAATATTATTATTAAATATTAGACTCGGGCTCTTCTAATCTAATTGTCATATAGCAGTAATGTAAAATAGTTATTTTATTTTCGTCCAAGATACTTCTAATCTAATTGTCATATAGCAGTAATGTAATATTATTATTAAATATTAGACTCGGGCTCTTCTAATCTAATTGTCATATAGCAGTAATGTAAAATAGTTATTTTATTTTCGTCCAAGATACTTCTAATCTAATTGTCATATAGCAGTAATGTAAAATAGTTATTTTATTTTCGTCCAAGATACTTCTAACCTAATTGTCATATAGCAGTAATGTAATATTGTTATAAAATATTAGACTCGGGCTCTTCTAATTTAATTGCCATATAGCAGTAATGTAAAATAGTTATTTTATTTTCGTCCAAGATACTTCTAATCTAATTGTCATATAGCAGTAATGTAATATTATTATTAAATATTAGACTCGGGCTCTTCTAATCTAATTGTCATATAGCAGTAATGTAAAATAGTTATTTTATTTTCGTCCAAGATACTTCTAATCTAATTGTCATATAGCAGTAATGTAATATTGTTATTAAATATTAGACTCGGGCTCTTCTAATCTAATTGTCATATAGCAGTAATGTAAAATAGTTATTTTATTTTCGTCCAAGATACTTCTAATCTAATTGTCATATAGCAGTAATGTAATATTGTTACTAAATATTATACTCGGGCTCTTCTAATCTAATTGTCATATAGCAGTAATGTAATATTATTATTAAATATTAGACTCGGGCTCTTCTAATCTAATTGTCATATAGCAGTAATGTAATATTGTTATTAAATATTAGACTCGGGCTCTTCTAATCTAATTGTCATATAGCCGTAATGTAAAATAGTTATTTTATTTTCGTCCAAGATACTTCTAATCTAATTGTCATATACCAGTGATGTAATATTGTTATTAAATATTAGAATCGGGCTCTTCTAATCTAATTGTCATATAGCAGTAATGTAAAATAGTTTTTTTTTATTTTCGTCCAAGATACTTCTAATCTAATTGTCATATAGCAGTAATGTAATATTGTTATTAAATATTAGACTCGGGCTCTTCTAATCTAATTGTCATATAGCAGTAATGTAAAATAGTTATTTTATTTTCGTCCAAGATACTTCTAATCTAATTGTCATATAGCAGTAATGTAATATTGTTATTAAATATTAGACTCGGGCTCTTCTAATCTAATTGTCATATAGCAGTAATGTAAAATAGTTATTTTATTTTCGTCCAAGATACTTCTAATCTAATTGTCATATACCAGTGATGTAATATTGTTATTAAATATTAGACTCGGGCTCTTCTAATCTAATTGTCATATAGCAGTAATGTAAAATAGTTATTTTATTTTCGTCCAAGATACTTCTAATCTAATTGTCATATAGCAGTAATGTAATATTATTATTAAATATTAGACTCGGGCTCTTCTAATCTAATTGTCATATAGCAGTAATGTAAAATAGTTATTTTATTTTCGTCCAAGATACTTCTAATCTAATTGTCATATAGCAGTAATGTAATATTGTTATTAAATATTAGACTCGGGCTCTTCTAATCTAATTGTCATATAGCAGTAATGTAAAATAGTTATTTTATTTTCGTCCAAGATACTTCTAATCTAATTGTCATATACCAGTGATGTAATATTGTTATTAAATATTAGACTCGGGCTCTTCTAATCTAATTGCCATATAGCAGTAATGTAAAATAGTTATTTTATTTTCGTCCAAGATACTTCTAATCTAATTGTCATATAGCAGTAATGTAATATTATTATTAAATATTAGACTCGGGCTCTTCTAATCTAATTGTCATATAGCAATAATGTAAAATAGTTATTTTATTTTCGTCCAAGATACTTCTAATCTAATTGTCATATAGCAGTAATGTAATATTGTTATTAAATATTAGACTCGGGCTCTTCTAATCTAATTGTCATATAGCAGTAATGTAAAATAGTTATTTTATTTTCGTCCAAGATACTTCTAATCTAATTGTCATATAGCAGTAATGTAATATTGTTACTAAATATTATACTCGGGCTCTTCTAATCTAATTGTCATATAGCAGTAATGTAATATTATTATTAAATATTAGACTCGGGCTCTTCTAATCTAATTGTCATATAGCAGTAATGTAATATTGTTATTAAATATTAGACTCGGGCTCTTCTAATCTAATTGTCATATAGCAGTAATGTAAAATAGTTATTTTATTTTCGTCCAAGATACTTCTAATCTAATTGTCATATAGCAGTAATGTAATATTATTATTAAATATTAGACTCGGGCTCTTCTAATCTAATTGTCATATAGCAGTAATGTAAAATAGTTATTTTATTTTCGTCCAAGATACTTCTAATCTAATTGTCATATAGCAGTAATGTAATATTGTTATTAAATATTAGACTCGGGCTCTTCTAATCTAATTGTCATATAGCAGTAATGTAAAATAGTTATTTTATTTTCGTCCAAGATACTTCTAATCTAATTGTCATATAGCAGTAATGTAATATTGTTACTAAATATTATACTCGGGCTCTTCTAATCTAATTGTCATATAGCAGTAATGTAATATTATTATTAAATATTAGACTCGGGCTCTTCTAATCTAATTGTCATATAGCAGTAATGTAATATTGTTATTAAATATTAGACTCGGGCTCTTCTAATCTAATTGTCATATAGCAGTAATGTAAAATAGTTATTTTATTTTCGTCCAAGATACTTCTAATCTAATTGTCATATAGCAGTAATGTAATATTATTATTAAATATTAGACTCAGGCTCTTCTAATCTAATTGTCATATAGCAGTAATGTAAAATAGTTATTTTATTTTCGTCCAAGATACTTCTAATCTAATTGTCATATAGCAGTAATGTAAAATAGTTATTTTATTTTCGTCCAAGATACTTCTAACCTAATTGTCATATAGCATTAATGTAATATTGTTATAATATATTAGACTCGGGCTCTTCTAATCTAATTGTCATATAGCAGTAATGTAAAATAGTTATTTTATTTTCGTCCAAGATACTTCTAATCTAATTGTCATATAGCAGTAATGTAATATTATTATTAAATATTAGACTCGGGCTCTTCTAATCTAATTGTCATATAGCAGTAATGTAAAATAGTTATTTTATTTTCGTCCAAGATACTTCTAATCTAATTGTCATATAGCACTAATGTAATATTATTATTAAATATTAGACTCGGGCTCTTCTTATCTAATTGTCATATAGCAGTAATGTAAAATAGTTATTTTATTTTCATCCAAGCTACTTCTAATCTAATTGTCATATACCAGTGATGTAATATTATTATTAAATATTAGACTCGGGCTCTTCTAATCTAATTGTCATATAGCAGTAATGTAAAATAGTTATTTTATTTTCGTCCAAGATACTTCTAATCTAATTGTCATATAGCACTAATGTAATATTATTATTAAATATTAGACTCGGGCTCTTCTAATCTAATTGTCATATAGCAGTAATGTAAAATAGTTATTTTATTTTCGTCCAAGATACTTCTAATCTAATTGTCATATAGCAGTAATGTAATATTATTATTAAATATTAGACTCGGGCTCTTCTTATCTAATTGTCATATAGCAGTAATGTAAAATAGTTATTTTATTTTCATCCAAGCTACTTCTAATCTAATTGTCATATACCAGTGATGTAATATTATTATTAAATATTAGACTCGGGCTCTTCTAATCTAATTGTCATATAGCAGTAATGTAAAATAGTTATTTTATTTTCGTCCAAGATACTTCTAATCTAATTGTCATATAGCACTAATGTAATATTATTATTAAATATTAGACTCGGGCTCTTCTAATCTAATTGTCATATAGCAGTAATGTAAAATAGTTATTTTATTTTCGTCCAAGATACTTCTAATCTAATTGTCATATAGCAGTAATGTAATATTGTTATTAAATATTAGACTCGGGCTCTTCTAATCTAATTGTCATATAGCAGTAATGTAAAGTAGTTATTTTATTTTCGTCCAAGATACTTCTAATCTAATTGTCATATAGCAGTAATGTAATATTATTATTAAATATTAGACTCGGGCTCTTCTCATCTAATTGTCATATAGCAGTAATGTAAAATAGTTATTTTATTTTCGTCCAAGATACTTCTAATCTAATTGTCATATAGCAGTAATGTAAAATAGTTATTTTATTTTCGTCCAAGATACTTCTAATCTAATTGTCATATAGCAGTAATGTAATATTATTATTAAATATTAGACTCGGGCTCTTCTAATCTAATTGTCATATAGCAGTAATGTAATATTGTTATTAAATATTAGACTCGGGCTCTTCTAATCTAATTGTCATATAGCAGTAATGTAAAATAGTTATTTTATTTTCGTCCAAGATACTTCTAATCTAATTGTCATATAGCAGTAATGTAGTATTGTTATTAAATATTAGACTCGGGCTCTTCTAATCTAATTGTCATATAGCAGTAATGTAAAATAGTTATTTTATTTTCGTCCAAGATACTTCTAATCTAATTGTCATATAGCAGTAATGTAATATTATTATTAAATATTAGACTCGGGCTCTTCTCATCTAATTGTCATATAGCAGTAATGTAAAATAGTTATTTTATTTTCGTCCAAGATACTTCTAATCTAATTGTCATATACCAGTGATGTAATATAGTTATTACACTGTAGACCCAGATTAATATAATCTTATTAAGATAGAGCAGGAATGTAATATAGTTATAACATAGCAATCCATGAATCTTCTAATCTAATTGTCATATAGCAGTAATGTCATATAGTTATTATATAGCTGTCCCGGATTGTTATAATCTAATTGTTAGATCGCAGTAATGTGATATAATTATTACTTAACAGTAATGTAATAAGTTGATACATAGCAATCCATGAATCTTCTAATCTAATTGTCATATAGCAGTAATATTATATAGTTATTACATAGTAGTTAAGGGCTCTTCTAATCTAACTGACATATAGCTTTAATATAATTTAGTAACTACATAGTGGTTCAGTCCTCTTCGATTTATATGTATTTCCATTCTCTTTAAAACCTACTCTGGTATAAGATAATATGAGCCCGTAGCCGAATGTTTAGAACGTTTGCTGTCTGAAGATTATTTGAATCTTGAATATGGCCGATCTGGAATCTGACTTCCTGAAGTTATTGGTCTGGCTAGGCGATCCAAGCGTTCACCAACTTCAAAAATGGTCTGAAAGCCATATCGCAGTTTTACGCAAGCTTTGTGGGAGAAACTGACGATCAAATCGACCATTGTGAGATTCACCCCGGATCTCCTGATCAAAAAAGCGAACACTTCCAACCTCTCGGCCACGTCCCCAATATACGTAACATCTATTAGCAAATGTATCAAATATCCTTAATTGTATGCGTGACAATTATTATGTGTATCGTTCAATTTAAAACGTATCGTATAACCCCTTTGACATAGATTAAATCTATCATAAACGATATGTCATCTATCATCTGTTTCATTAAACGTGTCACACGCATGTTGCAACCGATGTATTATTAAATATTTCCATTGTATCATATATCGGGTGTAACAGCAAAATTGTCTGAATCGTGTCACAACATAACTTTCCATGCCACAGAAATGATTGAAATCTAAACACACACTAAACTAATTGCGTTTCTTCTTTCCGGGTTTTCGGATAAGACATTTAGCCATCTTGACACCATTTGTTGAAAGAATCACTGAAAACACCTTTGAGATATTCACCTACAAATAGAACAGGTTAAAATTCTTTTGAGCTGCACTGTCTTCCCAAATGAGCAATGGTTACAGGAAAAAAGATCATTCAGGCCTTCAGTAATGGTGCCAACATTCATACCCTGGCTTCCATCTTCAAAGATCATTCAAGAACCATTAAGACAATGGTGAATAAGTTTTAAAAGGAGTGAACAGTAGAGAGGAAAACTGGATCAGGAGGTCAGAACAGGAAGAAGGATCATCATTTCAACTTAGGGTTAAATAGATCAATTAGAAAAGATCCAACTCAATCCATAAGACATTTGGCACATGAGAGAGAAGTTTCAGCTATGACAGTCCAAAGAGCGGTGAAAAAAGACTTGAAAATGTAATTGTACATGAAACGTGTGAAGCGCCTTGTTACTCCAAGTTAGAAGGCTAGAAAGGGAGAAGATCATCTTGAATAAGCTGTAAAATGATGTTTGAAGAATAATAATAATAATAATAATAATATATAGATATATATATATATATTTTAACAATCTCAATCCTTCATGAGCATCTGGTCATTAGCTATGATTAATTAATGATGAACATGTCATTTTCGTTTATGATCGATTTCATCACGATTCTTTTGTTAAGTTTGAAGAGGAATTTCACATTCTTATTGCTCAAAGTAGAGTCCAATAGTGTTATAAAAATCTCGGAGAATTCCAGTAAGATATCTTTAATCATTTCTACCGCTTCAGAATTTAATATAACAATTTGTACAATTTTGTTGCTACATCCGGTATGTATATGGGTGGGCGGCCTAATAGAACCTTTACATTCCAGAGTTCACAGACTCAAATCTAGTTCTAAAAACAAAAAACATTCGGATTCCCTTTTGTTTTTTACATTTTTTAAAAATGATAATTACCCTATACAAGGCCCAAGAACCATTCGAAGTAGAGGGCTACATAAGAAAAATGCTTTATAAGGAACCGGAAACCTACTTCTACGCATTCTAAGCGTAAGATGATAAACTACCTCTGCATTCTGGCTTAGACGATAAACTAAATGCAAAAGCAAGGCCTCTGTTCAGGAGGTTTTGAGGAGCGTAAAACAACAATAATTTTTTGAGGAAAAATTATTACCAGCGCTAAATTATTACCTACAATATATTTTTGAAGAGAAAATATTACCAGCAATACACTTTTAAAGAAAAAATATTGTCATCAATACATTTTTTGGAAAAAATATTACCAGCAATGAAAATCTTGTCGGCATTAAGGTTGATAGGCCGAAAAATAAAATAAACCAAACCAAATCTCCTACAAAATGATTTCTTACAAAGAATATATATTCTATACATACGAACCTATCCTAAATATCTTGTCGTCATTAAATAACCCGTTGAAGTTGATGTACCGTAAAATAAAATAAACCAAACCAAATCTCCTACAAACTGATTTCTTACAAAAAATACATATTCTATGCATACGAACCTATCCTAAAAATCTTATCGGCATTACTGAGGTTGATATGCCGTAAAATAAAATAAACCAAACCAAATCTTCTACAAACTGATTTCTTACAAAGAATATATATTCTATTCATACAAACCTATCCTAAAAATCTTGTCGGCATTAAATAACCCATTGAGGTTGATATGCCGTAAAATAAAATAAACCAAACCAAATCTCCTACAAACTGATTTCTTACAAAAAATACATATTCTATACATACGAACCTATCCTAAAAATCTTATCGGCATTACTGAGGTTGATATGCCGTAAAATAAAATAAACCAAACCAAATCTTCTACAAACTGATTTCTTACAAAGAATATATATTCTATTCATACAAACCTATCCTAAAAATCTTGTCGGCATTAAATAACCCACTGAGGTTGATATGCCGTAAAATTAAATAAACCAAACCAAATCTCCTACAAACTGATTTCTTACAAAGAATATATATTCTATTCATACTAACCTATCCTAAAAATCTTGTCGGTATTAAATAACCCAAAGAGGTTGATATACCGTAAAACAAACCAAGCCAAACCTAATTCTAAAGAGGAAACAAGGATAAACCTGGGAAGTATTGTTAAGCGGACAATAGGCGAATCTATCTACTACTATTTTTCAACAAATTAATAACACCACCAAGGGGTTACTGAGTGTGAAATAAAATAACGTTTGTTAGGAAAAAAGTTAATGAAAACATGATTCAGAATGAAAGAAGCGATTGACACTGCACTTAATATTTTGGAGATCGTAATTGAAAGAAAAAGCAAAAAACCGGAAAAGAGTAAAAGGGAATAAACTGTTCCTTTAATTAATTCACCTCAAGGAAGGGGATGAAACCACTAAGACACGAAAGGTAACTGGGAGTGAAAGAAAAAAAGAGAACACGTTTGAGAGGAGAAAGGACAATAAAAGAACAGCTTTCAGGAAGACAGAAGATGACAATTGATATTGCATTTAAATTTTCAAAGTTCGGAGTTGGCATGAACCCAAAGAAAGAACGGAAGAGAGTTCCACAGGCGAGAACTATTAGAAATGAACTTCCGGTTACATCTGGCTATTTCAGTTGTAAAAAAGATATAACCTAGCAGCCAATTTGGAACTACGCTTAAATTCATGTAGTCAAGTTTACAAGGAGGAGACGTCATCAGAACAAATGCCATGAAAATAGGGTACCGAATAAGACATAAGGAAATTACATTACGGCGGCGAGAAAGTGATTGAAAATGATATGCCAGGTGAGTACCGTTAAAATTACAGACCCTTTCTGTTCAAGAATCTCGAGAAATATAAGAATAGATTAAGAGTCACACCCACAAATTCCTTAAATTGCGGCGTACAAATCGAATTTTCAAGCCTAAAAAATCTTTCCAAAACTAGCGGTCGATTGATATGGCGGGTATAAAAAGCAAACCTTTACCTTTTTTTCTTTGTATGTGCCGTGTCCTTTCAGGATGTAGGCGATCATGACTCTCCACATCCCTTTATCCCTTGCGGCTCTCAATAGGTTTTGTCCTTCTGTCACCACTGCGTTTTGTCATCCACTTGCTTCTGCTTTTCTTAGCCTCTCTTTCTTATCTATTCTACCTATTCGACCAGATTTTCCAGTCCCTCGTTTCTCATACGTATTCCATAAACTTCAGTTGCCTCTTCCTGATGTTAAGTATAAGCCTCCTCCTTGTTTGCATGCTTTCTAAGACCTCACCGTTGCTCACACGCTCGATCCATGATATCCTCAGCATCCTTCTGTAGAACCACATTTCCGTCGCCTTGAGTGTCTTCATCATTGAAGGGACTGTACAACATTCGCCGCCGTAAAGGACAGATGCTACGTAACAGCTCAGTACTCTTTTCTTTGATACCAAAGGAAACCTCCTGTCTTGCAATGTATTACAGACCCTTTTTGATCAAGAATCTTGAGATATACAATAAAAGCCTAAGAGACACACCCACAAATACAATGAGAAACATGAAATCTTGACTAATCTTCTTCGGATCAAGTGAAGGTCGGACGTTTAGAATTCAGAAGACAGGATTTCTACATCTGCTTCTGGATTGACAAAAAGAGAGAATTTTAAACTTGAAAAATCTTACAGTCAAATTTGTTTGGATTCAAACGTCGCACCGTCAGATTACAGAGGAATAGGTCACAGGGTCAGGCTTTTCAATTACGCTGCAACAAGTCAGCTAAACACAGGCGACTAAAGACGCACTCCAACCAATCGTTTTGCGATGCATGTTTTGCTAAAATGCAAGCTAAAAACAAATGTTAATAAAATATTTTTTTTTACCAAATTCTAATCGCAGTAGTAATATATCACGATCTCTCTCGCTCTTTTGATTTCTCTCTCGCTCTTTCACACGCGCTCTCTCTCTCTCTCACATTCTCTCTCGCTCTCTCTCTTTCGCACGCTCACTCTCGCATCCTCGCCCTCTTTCGCTCTATCTATCGCTCTCTCTGTTGCGCTCTCTCTCTCTCTCTCTTGCACGCTCTTTTTCGCGCTTTCTCTCGCACTGTCTCTATCACTCTCTCTCGTTCTCTCTCTCTCTCTCTCTCTCTCTGTCATACGCGCTTTCTCTCGCTTCCTGTCTCATGTCTCGCACTCTCTACCTCTTTAGCTCTCTTTCTCTCGCTCTATCTATGGCTCTCTCTCTCTCTCTCTTGTGTGCTCTCTCTCGCGCGCTCTCAATCTCTCATTCTCTCTCTCTTTATCTCTCTCTCTCTCTCTTGTATTCTTTCAGGTCGTGGGAGATCATTGTTCGCCACAAAAACAATATACCGACACCGATGGCGTTTGCACATTTTCAAGGCAAGGCATTTATATATAAATAAAAAACACTAAGTGCTGATAACTCTGTAAAAGTCATGGACTGATGTTTTACTCCTAAATCGATTAAAAAAATCAGTTTTTCTCAATCTGGCAAATGTTCCGACTTGAAGAATATCTTGATAATACTAATTTACAAAATTATTCTTTGGAAAACTTTTTTCTTATTTATTATAAGTGGGCCAGTATATTTACTTAGTGTACACCCTTCTGTATAACAGCATTTCTGTTTTCTCATATCTCTTACTCTAATACCGTCCTGGGTATGATGATAAACTACATCCGGCAGCAAGGCCTCTGATCACAGTGTTTTGAGCAGCGTGGAACCACCTCTTAATTGCTGTTGTCCCTATGTTCTCCCTGGCCCAGGGTGGTAGCACCTGTTAGGGTCCAAGCCATAGTCAAATAGTGACCACTCGAAATGGGATTAAAACATTATGAAAGTATAAAAATACATTTTCATAGGAAAAAATTAGCAGCAATAGATTTTTGAAAAATAAATGAAAACGCTCCCAAGAAAATTAAATTTCGGCATTGAAGTGTTTAAAAAAAGTGTTAATATGTCGTTAAAAAAAAAAAAACTAAAAAAAAACAAACCAAGCCAAGCCAAGCATACTCTAATTCATAATTATGAGGAGGTGGCCACGTGAGGCCAATCTGGATTTCTGAGTGGCGCACAGAATTCCATGAGGAAAATAAGGTTTATTAAAATTTAGTTTATTTCGTTTCACCCCCACTTGTTCACTCACATATTCTCAAACGTAACCACTCACAGTGGGCCCAGATGGGCCCAGAAGGGCCCAGATGGACCCAGATGGGCTAACTTTGGAAACAGAGATATGATGATGTGTAACTTGGCCCAATCTGTTTCTTATAAGTGATTAAGGTCTTTTTGGAAGTGTATAGACAAGCTGAGTTCATAAAAGGTGAAATATTTCAAAAATTGCAGTTTTGGGGTGTCATTTCCTAATCTTGGCATTGCCGTCCAAGATACAATAATCGAATTATTGTCTTGAAAGAGAAAGATTTGGAACATTTTGAAAGGGTCTAAGCCATACAACTTTGATATTGGTAAATATGGTGTATGGATCGTAGCCATTTTTAGTGCAGCCGATTAATTACAAGCAAACTGATGCAATTTGAGCAAAATCAGATCAATTTTTGCCCAGTTTTGAGTGAAAATCAGCAAAGATTTTCATCTATTTTGATGGAATTCTGAGGTAATTCATAGCTAATATGCTGTCTGTAACCCAAAATAGTAATTTTTCAACCATTTTCATTCATTTGAAGCCTACATTTTGATTCTAAATTTTGATTCACACAAAATTTACCAATTAGATAAATTCACGGTCTCTGATATAAACTTTGGTCTTGCATTAAAGAAGAAACGGTTAAGAGTTATATGACAAACTGAAAAGATTTTAAATGGATTTAGCCTGAATTTTTCAAAAAGTATATATTTGATATGTGAAACTTGGCTGTTTTTTGATATATTTGATGTTTTTGACCAAAAAATAGTGCAATTTCCGGGAAAATGGGAAATAATCGCGACAAATTTTATAGCAATTCTGACTTTACTTTGTCAAAATCTTAATGTCTTCATCATGAAACAATGATTCTTCTAATCAGAATTCAATTATATGAAATTTAAAGTTATAAAGATTATACTAGCTGTATTTCCTTAACTAACCATAACAGATTTATTTATCAGGGTGATGTATTTATTTTTTATTTTTTTAAGCGTTTCACCCCAAGCAAGGCGGGAAGCCACGAGGACGCAAGGGGTTACAGAAAATTTAGAGCAAGATCAGATAGGAGTGATAGAAAAAAGGATGAGAAGGATAGTGGATAGATCAAGGCAACTGGAGATGTCGATTGACATTATATTTGAATAGTTGGAGATTATAGCTCTCAGGGAAACTGGAGTAGGGAAGGGAGTTCCACAGGTGAGAGGTGCGAGACATGAAGCGATTAAAGTAGAAGAGACGACTACATTTAGAAGTTTCAACAGTGAAGGAGTGAGAGCGGGATGCCAACCACGTAGGGCGCTTGAATTCATGAAGTCTGGGAACCAGCGAATGCAGCTCCTCTGAGCAATTGCCATTAAAGTATTTGTAAAAAAGACAGAGAGAGGCGACAGCACATCTGTGAGAAAGTGACTGTAGACGAGATGCCAGAGCAGGGCCAATTATATTACATATCCGCCTCTGGAGCTTATCAAGAACCCCGGGGCAAACAGAAGGGGCACCAGACCATATATGGCAGCAATACTCCATGCAAGGGCGAATTGTTGATTTGTAAATCTGGAGGATCGATTCCGGGGAGAAAAATTTCTTGGCGCGGCACAGGGAGCCAACTTTCCTTGCGGTGGACGAAGCAATTTGACTCAATGTATTTGTTCCTTCTCAGGTCAGCAGTCAACGTGAGATCGAGCAGCCGCAGAAGAGTTGCTCTCGAGATGTTGAGCGTCAGACATTATTTTAAAATATGTGGTCAGGATATGGCCAAGAAATAGCTGAGATTTTATTCAGATTTCCGTAACTTTAAAATAACATAAAATCAGTTCTAGATTTGTTAGAGACTTTTTTTTTTTTTTTTTTCAGAAATTTGATGTAGATTCATTTTATAAACAAAGGTTTAATTAAAAGATAACATGCTTTTTGCCAAATTCCACCTCGAACCCAGTTTGCCACATACATATAAATTTGAACTCTGGGCCTAAATATCTCAAAGGCGTTCGACAATGTTTGGCATGTTGTCCTTCTCCATAAGCTCAAGGACTAAAGTGTCACGGTACGAATACTTGGATCAGTCTGAATGGCACACCGATTTCTGTGAGGAAAATAAGTTTTATTAAATTTTTGTTTATTTCGTTTCATCCTCACTTGTTCACTCACATATTCTCATACATCACCAATGATTAAGTTCTTGAATTTTGTAACTTTTCTTTGAATGTCATGTTTTCATCGTTTAAAGACGATAGGTGATTTTAAGGAAGATCATGCGTGTAAATATCATTTTCATTATAAATAGAACGTTTATAATTTTTCACTGAGAGAAGAAATATATATATATATATATATATATATATATATATATATATATATATATATAATAAATTAATTGATTTAAAATATGGTTTTTAAGCTACACAGTTCTAACCATGTTTCTAAAATGGAAGGTCCAAATTTAATTGTGTAATTAAATTAAAGACATTAGTTCCATTTCATCCTCAAGCGAATTTTGGAGTAACTTTTAAAATTACTGGGTTTTAAAGACACAGCTAAAATCATAATTCACGTTTTCAAGGTTACAGATAAATTCACTTCCACTAGACAGGGGTGTTTGCGTGTTCTTTATGTCTGTATTTTGATGTATCAGTTATTAGCTACGTTTTGATAGGGGTAAGGATGCATTCTTCAATGAAATCTGACATCCGTTAAATGCATGTCGTCTGGATTTTTTTAAATTTTATTGTTAACGGCAAAAATTCTTACGGCATTTTTTCTATTTGTATATTTAAAGATTTTTTTTTTGGGGTGGGGTGTTTAGGTTAGAATACGTTTTATTTAACTACAATTTGAAAAATGTTTTCACTTTTAATTTTTAATATACTATATTTCTTTTAAGAACAAGTAAATGTATTATAGTCCCTTACAATATGTAGAATTATTTTCACATCAACTATAAGTATGTATATTATTAGGTAACAATTTTTTTTAAGTAAACTTTATGACGATGACGCCAAAAATAGCTAATTGATTTCACTGATTTAGTAAACTTTTATTTTTTATAAAAACTTACATGTGAAACAAGATATTACTAAGTTTATATAAAATATAAAAAATAAAAAATATTAAAAGTAAAAAATAAAAATCTGTCATTGTTGAATATTACACAAGATTTTTTTTTTTAATTCTTGATTTAATCTTTTCTGCGAAAAACAATCAATGTTTCCCCCATTTCTAAGGCAGATGCTTATGTGTATCGCCTGTCTGTAATGAAAATACCAGAGGCATCTTCAGTTAAAAAATTAACCCGAATCTTTTTAGTATTCCGGTCCGCCTTATGATGAGCCATATCTGATGCGGCCCACTAGTCGGAAAGTGTTGCCCATGCCTGCTCAAATAAGAAATACTAGAAGAATACCCGTGAAATTCCATGGTTTTCCTATTCTGATAAAACTTATCTCTACAGTTAATGAATGAATAAGTTCATGGCGAGTTCTATGCCAATAAAATACCCATAGAAATTCCCCTATCGCTTCGTTAAATATTTGAGCTTAAAAAAATATTGCAATAACTATCATGTCTGCACAATTATATATTATATATGTACATATATATGAAAAAATAAAAAGAGCTCAAATACAGGTATATAATTGATGGGTGTATAAGTAGCTAATCGTATGTAAGAGGGTATGTATGTATGTATGTATGTACAGTTGATCCCAGTGTGTGGCACCTTTGGAAGGTGCCTGAAAAACATCCGACTGATTGACCCAAGCCTTGTGAGTGAAATTGGGTACATGGAACTCATGAGGGCCGTCGACAGCTCTACTAGCACAAAGACACAAATCATAGTGGCCGAGGACTTGAGAGTGTTGGCCTTGTTCAAATTGTTGTTAACACACTCTCTCCCAGAAACTGTAACTAAGGTCTACTCAGTATAGTTGCAGTATAAACCACAGGTGGGCTATGTGAGTGTTAAGCAAACACAAATGTGCCTGAGCGAGCGTCTGCAATTGGGATTGGGTAACCGCCGTATTAGACGGACATTCTCGAACAGAAGTGACTAGCTATTATGTGTGCGTGTATGTATGTATTTGTGCATATATATATATATATATATATATATATATATATATATATATATATATATATATATATATATATATATATATAAAGTGTACCTATTATAAAAAGGAATTAGACAATAGTTAAAGATCGGAAAAACATAAGAAAAATTAATTCCTTTAAATAATATGAGGAAATAACTACTATTCGCCTGATGAAGCTCACAAAACCTGAAATGCGTGTCGCAAAAATATGGAAAATAAACTATAATGTATACTTTAAAAATACAAAGTATAATCAAAAACGTTTATACGTATATATATATATATATATATATATATATATATATATGAACAGAGGGAGACAGAATTAATGTAAGTAAAAGGTTTATCACTTAGCTGATTGATGTTAATTTAGCATCCCGACTCCAGAGTCTCGTAGACACACCCGTCCAGTCACTTGTCAGATAGTATCACTAATTGACTGTTTTACTCCTCGATTTTACTTATATATATATATATATATATATATATATATATATATATATATATATATATATATATATATAGTAGGGGAGTGTATACATGGATACAAAAAATATTGAAATGACAAGCTAGATTAATTTGATTTACGACACCCACTCATCCTCAGAGTCCCCAAGACATTTACCTAACACGTAGTTGTGTCTTTTATTTTATTTAGATAAACTGATGATGCCAAACAGAACACGAGTTTTCTCCGACGAAACGCGTTTATCATATAAAGAAGTTTCCACTTCGTCCCATCTTCATTAACAACCATAAACGTGAATGCTGGCCAATATTTGAAGAAGTAAGAGGGTACAAATGAAAAGATTTGGAATTAACAACTTTTCCATTTCACTGAATCAAACGTTAAACGCTTCTATATTCCCTTTTTCTTTCTTTCTCTCCTTCTTTCTTCGGTTTTCTTCCATTTTCTCATTGAAACCGAGTAGCTTCTTTCCCGTCTTTTCACGCAATCAAAACGGTATAGTCCTTTATTTATGAGGTATTGTCATGGCATAACCATCGTGCTAACTCATGGAGGCACAACGAGAATTAAATAGATACATATAGAGAAGAAAAAATACCACGAAAAAAAAAGTGATGCCTGTAAAAACAGGAACCCCACTCTGAAAATCAACTTTAGAAGCGGCATGTCTTTGAGAAAATATCCATGAATATTCTCCTATTTCCGTTTTTACAGGTTGACGACTGAACGCATAAAAACTTCCCAAAATACAAACGAGTTGAAGAAAAAAAAAAACCCAGATCAAATTATAATTCTTTGCGCAGATATTGCCTGTCAACAATCTGTACTTTTTTTTTTTTTGTCTTTATTTTACTAAGAAGCGCTCGATTTTCACTGGTTAAGTCGGAGTTAAGTGGACAGGAATTAGGAAAAAAAACACTTTCTGGATAACTTTGCACTTAAAATGGACGGTGTTGAGAGAAACCGTTACATACGTTTAATTTATAGGACAAAGCGCTCTCATGTGCGCAAAATCGGGCACACTTAAAAAAAAAAAAGAAGAATAAAGTCAATTTTAAAATTTAATCCCTCAGACGAACTGCTTTAACCTAAGCCTATACAATGGTTGGAATGATTAAATATTTCCTATTGCTGTTAGATAGGCTTCATAAAATCTAAATCTTCGAGCACTGATTCTCTAAGGAAGCGGATGTCCTCAATTGAAAGAGTATCATGATATGCCATTTCCTTTGATTCAGTATTATCATACATTATTTACATTATTCGAACTATTGTCCTCGTCTTTGTCGCTATATTTATTACAACGTTTCGGCTGTTGTACGCTCCGGCCTTCTTCGGGTGGTTGGAATGTCGAACTGAAACCTTCATTTCGCTCACTGGGGTAGACTGTTCTAGTTCCACGTGTCATGTTTAATGGATGTCAGTTATCTCCTGTTAATTCACCTCTGAAAGTTCTCCACTAGCTTAACCGGGTATTGAACTCCTCAAGGACACATGGCACAGTGGATAAAGGCGTTAGTTAGATCCAGTGACAGGACCCAAAGTGTATGAGTTCAATACGCGTTACAGCAGTAATAATAATAATAATAATAATAATACAGGGATTTGCTGACTTACGACGGAATTCCTTACCTTCAATACGTCGTAACACGATTTTCTGTATAAGTTGCACTTACGTCGTTCACCTATGATAACGCAATAGTCAAGTAATAATCTAGGACATAGCAACATATTTCTATGACATATCTTAACATAATTAAAACTAAAAGAACACCTGGATGTCAGAAACATAATACATCTGAAAAATGGTTCTTTTATTCCAGCTATCGCTTCTCCGCTTTTTGACTGAGATAAAAGTGTAGTATCTGTTCTCTTCACCCCCGCTGTTCAGATCACACCCCACTTGCATGTTAGTATTTATAGTATAAATTATGATCTGCAGGTAGCATAGACTGTTAAGTGGCGGATGAAAATAAAGCAAGAGATCACAATAAGAAGAATATACAGTGTAACCCGTATATAAGAGACGCGGATATAAGAGAGATTTTCTCTGGTCCCAAATTAGAGCCATACTTACCTAAACAAAATAGAACAAACCTGGATATAAGATAAACCCGGATTTAAGAGACTTCTTCTCCGGTCCCGACAACTCTCTTATATCCGGGTTACACTGCAATACATTCTTTTTTCGACAGATGTTACGTTTCCCATAGTAGTGTTACCATTAACAGTATTTCCTTTCAATCATAAAAATAATGCATATAATGAAATGAAATTATTTTAAGATGCTTATATATTTATTGCCAGTGATGTCATAGGCTCTCAGTAAATGATAGGACGAAACATAAGATCCGTACTAAGAAGTTGCAGCAAATCTGGGAAAGAAACAAAACAAAACAAACATGAATTTGTTTTTCGTTTTTATCATAAATTCACCAAATTATAGTTTAACAGAAAAATGTCATCATCACTTACAGGTAAACGCAGTATGTATACACATATGTATATTTTTAAATGACAATCGCATGACTTCAGCCAGACAATTGGCCAATCTTTCTTTGATGTTTCTCTCTTTTTAGAGCATTTAACAACGTTTAATTTCACTTCTAAGGCGGTGGCTTACCTTTTCTTCGAAGCACCGACACCAGAAGAGGTTAGCCTGAGTTTGGGGGCCATAATGAAGGGATGTAAGTTCACACAAACACAACACAAACGAAAGAGAGTGAAATCACGACAATTCAATATGGCGGTCAACCAGGAACTGACACACGCCGACTTATGTATGAGGAAAGCATCACAAGTGAAAAGAATATTAAAGGGGATTACGTTCTAACCACGGATCGTAGTAGGTCGAGACTGTCGTACGCCCGGGACTTTCTATAATAATAATAATAATAATAATAATAATAATAACTTTAAAAAAATTATCTTTTTATGACGTCATGCTAGATAGAAATGAACGTTCGGGTTAGAAAAAATATTCCTAGACTTCGGTAGTGAACGTGAGGGATAAAATTACCCCTTCCTGGGAGGCCCCAGATTCGCTAAAATGAAAAAGTGGCCGAGATTAAGGAGAATAAGATAATGACAGTAATGACTAAAAAGAGGGTTGCAGACATTTTGTTAAGTGAAAAAAAATTAGAGGATATATGTCTGGGATACCAAAGGGAGTTTTTGAAGTGATCAAAAGTGCCATTTGCCTATTTTTGTATGTTCTTATCGAAGTGATTGTTCATTTCCGAGCGAGCTTCATCAGTTTCATTAATTCACAAATAATGGACTATTCCGTTTTGATCGGGTGGGAAAAGTAGAGAAGACACTACTTGGTCTCAGAAAATTAAACAAAGAAGTGGAGAGAGAGAATCAGATTAAGCTGATAAGAACAGATACTTCATTTTGATCTTAGTGAAAAGGCCTAGAAGATGAAAGAAAGAAGGAAAGATAGAAGTGAAGAGAATCAGATCAAGCTGATAAGAACAGATACTACACTTTGATCTTAGCTATAGGGCTGAGAAGTGATTGCATTTTTTTGTCGTTCAACGCTGGCAGGATGTGACACATAGTCGGTTTAATGTTGGGAGCCCGTGTCCATGCCTGGTCCCAAAATATCCCAGCCCCCATAAAGTCGGCTGCGCTGGCATCCGTATTACTCAATGAGGAGAGGTACGCTGTGGAATAGACTCCCGAGATGTTGCTTCTCCGATTACTACAATGTTAACTTCGTAAAGTCTATGGTCAATCATTATCTACACTACATATCCACATAACATGCAATTCCTCCTCTCTTTCTGTAACTCTCTACACTGAGTGGCTCTCGTGCCTTATATTGGGCATATTGTATAATAGTATAACATAACATTTCTGCGTGGGCTTTAGACGATGATTACGTTACTGTTTGTTGTTTCAAAACCTGGGAGCAAAACTTTTTTTTTTTTAATCGAACTACTCCCAGTAGATTTCTAAACGAGATTTACAGTACTTAATATCCCAGAAGTCATAAGAAACTTGGGGTTATATATGTCCCAGCAATCTCGAAAAGAGTAATATGTTCTCCGCTCCCAGCAGCCATAGCCTCTTAAGTCTGTACACGTTGATGAATATATATTCGAGGATTTCACAACCCATATTCCAGAAACCTACAGAAAGAAGACGATGTAAACAAATTTAATAAATTAAATTAATCCTTAATAGCAGTTTCTTTAGCTTTGGTGGGCGGGAAAAAAATGCCTCAGAAACGTGTTTTCCTAACGAAAAAGAGAATCCTATACGAAAAGCAAGTAAAGTAACTGATAACTTGTGGAAAAATTCGAACTCAGCTAGTTGTGTACTCATTGACTTCTGATTTTACAACAATACATTCTTTTTTTCTTACACTTTAACGGACTTTGACTTTTAATAATGGATACTTATCGGGACATTATATAGACCCAATTTGTTTTATGTCTTGAAAACATATTTAGTCATCAAAAATTTAATTAAATTTCCAAAGTAATTAAGATTTTTAGTCTATCTTTAATTTTGTAAATTTTTTCTCTTTTTTTTTTCAATTCGAAATTAGAATAGGCGGCAAATTTTACGCGGGCTTATAAAAACAATTACTTGTTTTATTTTTAAATTTGCGCATGAATTTAATTTTGATTTCAAACTGTAAACTTGCATGGAACCAAGGCAGTTATCAGAAGAAAAAGAAGAAAAAAATGCCTCTGTGGAAGATTACTGAATATTTAGAACTACCACTGCTGCTACCAAAACTGCTATTACCACAGCAAATACTACTACTACTACTACTAAGAAGGAGGAAGAGAATTTTTTACTCTCAAATTATTACTTGTGTATGTTCTAATTTTTTATATTTTGATTTGAAATTAGATATTTGCATGTAACTGACGAAAAGATGGCACTGCACAAGTATATGTAAAAGAAAATAAAGTAACAACTCGAAAGATTCAAATGTGTTAAAAAAAGGATAACAAATATCTTTATATCTGGTTGCAGAATACAGGACTGCGTCTTTCTCCCGAACCGCTTCTATGGATACGTGACACTTTGCGTTTGTTAGGCGAGTCTTAATATCTTAAGTTGTTTTTCAAGAAACTGGTTTTTGGTATCTTCAGGCGATATTCGTAAGGCTTGTTTTGGTGGTGTGAGTCTAAGTCGTTCTTCAAAAATAATTGTTTTTAGTTAGAAGTCTAAGTCGGAATGCGTGGATCTTTCAGTCTGACAGATCCGAGATCTTACGAATTTCCTATCTTCTGCGAAAAAAAAAAATACTTTACTTCGCAAATGAAAATAAAATCTTTACCACTTTTCTTTTGTTAAAAAAAATAACATCGCTCAGTATGTCTTTCGTGATAGCTTCTTCTCGCCTTAAGTATTTCTCGCTTTTAATTTTCACGCTTAATTAGTTAGCCAAACGCTAAATAGTGTCACATGTAGAATCGAATCTGGGTTGCTGCCAGTTTCTTCTTCATCTGTGAGGAAATTGCCCAGCGTTCACTACCGTATAGGGGAAATTATATTACATTTTCTGTGTCCACTTGATTTTCACATCACCAATTCGTTGATTGATTGACTGATTCGTGTTTTACGTTTTAACAACCCTTTGCAGGTTAATTCAAGTCAGAAAATATGTTTAGATTTTAATAATGGTTTAGCGATTCAAGATTTACTAATTAACCCATAACTGGGGTCGAGAAGAGATGGATTCGCAACTTTTCCCGGTGGTATTTGAAAATAAGGGAAAACATCGGACACAACTAGAATCGGAACTCATTTCTCTGATTAACAATTCCGTGCCATTATCCAAATTACCACCAACATATGCAATCTTACATCACCTTGTATTTTTCAGCAGTCATTCATCTAATTACTGACCAAGTTCGACGTTGCTTAACTTTGGTGAGAGTACAGAAACCGGAGTTTAAACGTGACACCAATTCGTAGCTCACATCTTGTGATGCCCATCTTGCCATACGTTTTGCCTTCCTATAATTGATAGTTAGTCCTTTCTTCCTACTTTCATTTACTGCATTTTCAGGTGTTTATGCATCTATGTTTGCCATCAACAAGGTGTCGTCTGTGTATATTATACTGTTAAGTTTTTCTCACATATAATTAATCAATTCGAATTCCAGTTATATCCATTACATTCACTTACGTGCTAATACCCTTGGGAAAGGTACGAATCCTCTTCTTCTCCCTCCAGCTATGGGTAAATAGCAGAACAAACCGGGATCTATAACCTTGGATGGTAACCGGCCTACCGCAGAAAGAAATCGCAATCTACTCCGGGAAAAAAAACCTGCCTTATCAGTCATGTATCAAAAGATACATGATCGCTTAAGCGTGTATCACGCATGGCACATAACTGAACCGGAGAGCCGAGTTCGAATTCCAGTCGATTCCGTTACATTCACTTACGTTCAAATACCCTTGGGAAAGGTATGAATCCTTTTCTTCTCCCTCCAGCTATGGGTAAATAGCAGAACAAACTGGGTTCTATAACCGTGGATGGTAACCAGCCTATCGCAGAAAGAAATCGCAATCTACTGCGGGAAAAAAACTGCCTTATCAGTCATGTATCAAAAGATAAATGATCGCTTAAGCGTGTATCACTCATGGCATATAGCTGATTGTCTGGATTATTTATGTAAATATTACTAACAATAAATTTTTGATTTGGTTTAGATAATATTGATACACTAGTCCTTTCTTCCCGCTTTCCTTTACAGCATTTTCTAGGGGTTTATGCTATTATGTTTTCCATCAAACGGTGACGTCTCCGTATCTTATACTGCTAAGATTTTGCCCACCTATAATTAATCACTTCTGGTGTCTTATCAAGTTATGGTGTTGAATGCATATATATATATATATATATATATATATATATATATATATATAAATTCCAGTCGGATCCATTACATTCACTCACGGGCTAATGCCCTTGGGAAAGGTGTGAATCCTCTTCTTCTCCCTCCAGCTATGGGTAAATAGCAGAACAGACTGGGTTCTATAGCCTTGGATGGTCTAGAAGGACAACTCTGTATTCGAAACCTGCGGAGGGTCGTTTAGGGACCTTATGGCACGTTGTGCACCAGGTCTCTGTAATCGACTCTTAAAAAAGTTTGGTTGATCATGCACGAAACCTTCACCGCTATAATCATGTGCCGTTGTCGGGCTGTCAGTTTCCTGGGAACTGATCTGCTTGACCCTCATACGTCGATATATATATATATATATATATATATATATATACATCATTATTATTATTATTATTAATAATAATAATAATAATAATAAAAATCTTATAAGTATAAGAAATCATACTCTCTTGGAAAACCTTCGGTGTATTGATTTGCAAATAAACAAGCCAATACCAAAGGGAAAAAAGGGATAAAAAAAGGAAGAACCAAGAACATGTACGTTAGCCGAAAATAATCGTCTAGCATGCAAGTCCAGGCCCACAGAAAAAAAACCCTGATGCGAGTACCCAAAACAACTAAATAAAGTGCTCAATACAATGAGTAGAGCAGACCTAGTTAAATCTAGAGAGCCAGACACACCTACCAAGGTTTCACCTAAGCGGATCGATCCGCTTAGGTCTTAGGTGAAACCTTAGTAGGTTTGTCTGGCTCTCTAGGTTTAGCTATATATATATATATATATATATATATATATATATATATATATATATATATATTTAAGAAACAGCAGATATTTTATATACAGGGTGTTTCAAAAAGAATACGCCAAAATCATCACGTGATGTGCCAGAAACGAAAAAAATTACAAACCTCTAGCATGAAAACATGTGTTGTATATACATTCAAGTTTCATTTCATATTTTATAAGTGCTCAATGTAGCCACCACTGGCAGCGCGGACAACATCAAGGCGATACGATAATTCCCCCCAAATGCGCCTCAGCATGTCACTGTCCACCGTGTTGATTGCAGCTGTTATTCGATCTTTCAAGTCATCGATACTTGCTGGAAGTGCTGGAACATAAACTTGATCTTTAACATACCCCCACAAGAAAAAGTCACACACAGTGAGGTCCGGGGATCTGGCAGGCCAAGCACAGAGAGCAAGGTCTTTAGCACCTCTCCTCCCAATCCATCGCTGAGGCACGTTTTCATTCAGATGAGCTCTAACCCCGAGATGCCAATGGAGTGGTGCTCCATCTTGCTGAAAAATGAAGTCATTCGAATCTGCTTGCAATAAAGTGAATAGCCAGTTTTGGAGCATTTCGAGATAGGTTTGTCCTGTAACGGTGTTTCCTTCAAAGAAAAAGAGACCATAGAACTTGTCTTGAGACACAGCACAGAAGACGTTCACTTTAGGGGAATCTCTTTCATGTTCAACAGTTTCATGTGGGTGTTCTGTTCCCCAAATGCGCACATTGTGACGATTGACTGTGCCTCTCAAATGGAAATTCCATTCGTCACTAAAAACTAAACGTGAAAAGAGTTTCATCACCTTACCCCATCTCCAGCATTGACTCACAGAATGTCCTCCGCATCACCTTGTCATCATTAGTAAGTGCTTGGACGAGGCTTAGTTTGTATGGTTTCATGTGTAATCGTCTCTTTAACATACGCCAGAGAGTGGTATGAGGGATGGCAAGCTGAAGACTTGCTCGACGTACGGACGTAGGCTGCTCGCAAATGCATCATGAATCCTCTCCACTTGCTCCTCTGTAACACGTGGTCTTCCAGGACTCTTTCCTTTGCACAGGCACCCACTCTCTTTAAACTGTCTAACCCACCATCGAATGCTCTCACGATGGGGCGGATCAATGCCAAATTCTGTTCTGAAAGCACGCTGCACCGTGACAATGGCTTTTGTTTTCACGAACTCAAGCACGCAAAACGCCTTCTGCTGATGAGTCGCCATTTTGACTGATCTTCCCACAATTCAGTTGCACCGGAAGTTATACTAACGACACCCAAACAAACTTTGATAACTACTCTATCAAATAACCACTGATTCAGTCCACTACAATGCTATAGACCTGAAAAAACAGCGTAATGATTTTGGCGTATTCTTTTTGAAACACCCTGTATAATGCTCAATATTAAACATATTAAAATAATATTAAAAGTAGACTATTATATTATATAAAAGTAGACTATTATATTATATAAAAAAATTATTTAACTTTAATATCAATATTTAATATATTAATATTAATATTTAATATTTATTTAATATCAGAAAAGAAAAAATCATTGATATTAATATCATGCCTAATTTCAATTTTAAAACCATTTGTTTATTTTATTCCGTATTTCAAACTAAATTAAAATATAATTTTCCAGCGTGAAAAACTTTCAAAATAACTCCTTACTTTCACATGTGAACTAAAAAGAAGCAGAAGACATGGTGGAATAATGGATAGCGGCTTGATTTGAGGAGTTGGAGAACTGAAATGGCAACCTACTGCGGGATAAAAATCTACCTCGTCAGTCATGTATAATAAATCCTGGTAGAAATTCTAGTTCTGTTTCGAATCGCTTCGATGTAAAAGTTGGTTGAATATGGTAAAAACGGGGCTCCCTTTTCCCACCCCGCTTTGTAATTTTGTGTCAATGATTGGGGAGAAGTCAGACAGTTTCTATAATGTCGTGGTTTGGGCAGATAATAGAAATACGGCGATACATCCTGTACGTAAACGGATGAGTTTTTGTAGACTATGTGACGACGAGGCCTGGCTATTTCGACATGACGCCTACCTCTTACCGAACCACTGCCAACAAACACGCATCACTGATCGCATCACGCCGACAATACTTTCAATCTAATGAAGCTACCAACGTTCTTGACTGGTTTTAGTTTAAATTTCATATCAAATTTTCATTGTGCACGAGAGCATTGGGACGAGTTTAGGGCTAGCTCGAGTGAACTTGACTTTTGCAATAGGCGGTAGAGTTTTCGTTTTGGGCCGTGTGTATTTTCCTTAAAATAATTCGTAGGCCGAGATATGATGAAATGAAAGAGGAAAGATTCCGAATATTTAAGATGACAAAGAAATAAAATTCTAAAAGAGTTGTTACACAAAGTCAAATATATTATACACTAATTTACACGGACTAATATCCTCATCTTGGTTGTTATAGTCGTAAAGTTTTCGGTTATTTCTGAGATGAGGAATTACCATTACTAAACACTGATTTTACGTGTAACATTTCAATATTTTACAGTTGAAATGCCAAGATGCAACCGTAAGTTCTATGCTAACAGTTTCTTAATCTGATAAGTATGTTCATAGTAATTATTATGATGGGCTATCCTCTTTGGTTCCTAGACTTTATGAATTTAAGAGCAGTACTAGATTGGCAGCTAGGTCTCATCATTTTACAGTTGAAATGGCTAGATGTAACCATAAGTTCTATGCTGACAGTTTCTTAATCTGATAAGTATGTTCATGGTAATTATTATGATGGGCTATCCACTTTGGTTCATAGACTTTATGAATTTAAGAGCTTTACTAGATTGGCAGCTAGGTCTCATCATTTTACAGTTGAAATGCCAAGATACAACCGTAAGTTCCATGCTAACAGTTTCTTAATCTGATAAGTATGTTCATAGTAATTGTTCTGATGAGCTATCCTCTTTGGTACCTAAAATTTATGAATTTAAGTGCAGTACTAGATTGGCAGCTAGGTCTCATCATTTTACAGTTGAAATGGTTAGATGTAACCATAAATTCTATGCTAACAGTTTCTTAATCTGATAAGTAGGTTCATGGTAATTATTCTGATGAGCTTTCCTCTTTGGTACCTAGACTTTATGAATTTAAGTTCAGTACTAGATTGGCTGATAGGTTTCATCATTTTACAGTTGAAATGACTAGATGTTACCGTAAGTTCTATGCTAAAAGTTTTTTCCCTCGCACTTCTCGCTTGTGGAAATCTCGTCCTGATTTTGCCTCCAGTTAACTTTGATCTTTAAAAATTTCAATGTCAATCGTTATCCTCTGTCTTCTTAATTCCTCTTCTTTTATTGTTCCCTCTCCTTAATAGTGTTTTTCTTTTTCTCATATTCTTTCACACTCAGTAACTCATTGCGTCTTAGATTTATTGCCTTCCTTGGGATGAAATGATTAAATGCAATATCAATCGTTATCTTCTGTCTTCTTAATTCCTCTTATTTTATTGTTCTCTCTCCTTAATAGTGTTTTCTTTTTCTCATATTCTTTCACACTCACTAACTCCTTGTGTCTTAGTAGATTTATTGCCTTCCTTGGGATGAAATGATTAAATGCAAGGTCAATCGTTATCTTCTGTCTTCTTAATTCCTCTTCTTTTATTGTTCTCTCTCCTTAATAGTATTTTTCTTTTTCTCATATTCTTTCACACTCAGTAACTCCTTGCGTCTTAGTAGATTTATTGCCTTCCTTGGGATGAAATGATTAAATGCAAGGTCAATCGTTATCTTCTGTCTTCTTAATTCCTCTTCTTTTATTGTTCTCTCTCCTTAATAGTGTTTTTCTTTTTCTCATATTCTTTCACACTCAGTAACTCCTTGCGTCTTAGTAGATTTATTGCCTTCCTTGGGATGAAATGATTTAATGCAATGTCAATCGTTATCTTCTGTCTTCTTAATTCCTCTTATTTTATTGTTCTCTCTCCTTAATAGTGTTTTCTTTTTCTCATATTCTTTCACACTCACTAACTCCTTGTGTCTTAGTAGATTTATTGCCTTCCTTGGGATGAAATGATTAAATGCAAGGTCAATCGTTATCTTCTGTCTTCTTAATTCCTCTTCTTTTATTGTTCTCTCTCCTTAATAGTATTTTTCTTTTTCTCATATTCTTTCACACTCAGTAACTCCTTGCGTCTTAGTAGATTTATTGCCTTCCTTGGGATGAAATGATTAAATGCAATGTCAATCGTTATCTTCTGTCTTCTTGATTCCTCTTCTTTTATTCTTCTCTCTCCTTAATGTTTTATTTTCTAACATTCTCTCACTATGCAGTAATAACGTGCGTATTAGTGGCTTTATTGCTTTGCTTGCTGTGAAATGATTAAAATCAGATTGACTGTGACGAGTATCATTATCTTGATTATTATCCTCCCAATATTTCAGCTACTTACATGATGTGACATTAGTAATTTGATACACTGGTTGATTCTGACGAGCAACATCATCTTGTTTGTTATAGCCACAATGTTTCGTCTATTTCTGAGATGAAGTATTATCATTATTATACACTGATTAAGTTTGATTAGTGTTCTCATCTTAGTTGATATAGTCACGACGTTTCGGCCATTTCTGAGATGAGCAATTATCATTTTTATACAATGATTCATTCTGACTAGTATCCTTATCTTGGTTACTATAGTCACGACGTTTCGGCCATTTCTGAGATGAGGAATTATTATTTTTATACACTGATTCATTCTGACTAGTATCCTCATCTTGGTTGTTAAAATTACAACGTTTCGGCCATTTATGAGATGAGGAATTATCATTTTTATACAATGATTCATTCTGACTAGTATCCTTATCTTGGTTACTATAGTCACGTCGTTTCGGCCACTTCTGAGATGAGGAATTATTATTTTTATACACTGATTCATTCTGACTAGTATCCTCATCTTGGTTGTTAAAATTACAACGTTTCGGCCATTTATGAGATGAGGAATTATCATTTTTATACACTGATTCATTCTGACTAGTATCTTCATCTTGGTGTTATAGTCACAACATTTTGGCCATTTCTGAGATGGGGAATGATCATTTTTATACACTGATTCATTCTGACTAGTATCTTCATCTTGGTTGTTATAGTCACATCGCTTCAGCTATTTCTGTGATGATAAATTATCATTTTTATCCACTGATTGATACTGACGAGTGCCTAATAAAAAATATAACCCAAACTATGGAGTCTTACTTACTCAGTTTTGGAAAAGCACTAACAAAGTGACTCGTGAATTTAAGGAGGATTAAAATAAGAATAGACATATGTCTAGATTATTCTACCAAACATGCTTGAATTAAAATATACTATATATATATATATATATATATATATATATATATATATATATATATATATATATATATATATATATATATATATATATATATATATATATATATATCCGGGGGTTGTATTTGAAAACGTCAGTTCTTCATTTAGATAATTTTCTAACACGTGTCACTCGCATGTATAAATTAGGCACACGAATCTACTGTTGTTTTTATTCGACAATAAAATACGGGCCTCATCCGTCTATATTCTCCAGCGTTTAAGTCGGTGCCGAGAGTAGCGACGCCAAGTGGCGGACACTAACGACGAATTCATTCGATGTCTTTACAGTTGCGTCGCCTCCGGGCGACTTGGCTGGCAGGAGATGAGCATTAAGTTACAATTAGAGTCCTAAAGACAACAGATAGGAGGGAAATAGCTCCTGCGCTTTCTCTCTCTCCACCCTCTCTCTCTCCTCTTTCTTACTCTCCACCTCTCTCTCTCTCTCTCCCTCTCTCTCTCTCTCTCTCGTTGAAAGGAAAGAGTGACGGAATGCTTGCCAGCGTGACAAACAGAATTCGCGAGTTCAATTTTGGCGGAAATAGTTCTCTCTATGTTTCTCTGTATCTATTTCTCTCTCTCTCTCTCTCACTCTCTCTATCTATCTATCTATCGATCGATCTATCGATCTATCTCATTCTATTCATACCTATCTATCTATCTATCTCGTTCTATTCACATCTATCGATCTATCTATCTATCTATCTATCTATCTATCTATCTATCTATCTCAGTCTCTTCGTATCTATCTATCTATCTATCTCATTCTGTTCATAACTATCTATTTATCTATCTATTTCAGTATCCTCATTATCTATCTATTTCATTCTATTCATATGTATCTATCTATCTATCTATCTCATTCTGTTCATATCTATCTATCTATCTATCTATCTATCTATCTATCTATCTATCTATCTGTCTGTCTGTCTGTCCATCTATCTGTCTGTCTATCTCATTCTATTCATATCTATCTATCTATCTATCTCAGTATCCTCATTATATCTCTATCTCTATCTCTCTCTCTCTATCTCTCTCTCTCTATCTATCTATCTATCTATCTATCTATCTCCCGTGTTGGATAGGATAGATGTTGGAAAGGTTACCAGCGTTGAAAAAGAGAATTCTTGAGACAAGTTCAAATTTAGGCCGCTTCTTTTTCGTAAATAACTGACAGAAACATGTAACTGACCACATCGACAAACCACTGACCGAAAACTACCTTATCTTTTCTGTAATTACTTATTGTTAACCCAAGAACTAATATCCAATCAAGGTAGACAGTTACTGAATGAAGTTGTATTAAAAGTGAGAAGACGTTGTATCATGTGTTGATTATAAAGGTATGAAAGCCATCAATGCCTCTAAAACCAAACTAGTTACATACCATCACCGCCAGTCACACTCCTAACTACCGCCAGTCACGATGAACGGATGCCCTCCCCACCCCCGAGGAGGCTGCATACCTCGAGAGCATATTAGGCCTCGAACTCACATCCGACCTCAAGTGGAATACTTATATACGATCCATCGCCAAAGACGCAGGTAAAATCATCGGCTCTCTCTACCGCTCCAATAAGTACCTGGCCCCTCATGCTATCCCCTACCTTTATAAGTGACAGATCAGTGCGAAAATGGAGTACTGTTGACATATTTGGGAGGGAGTTGCCCAGTCCACACTTTCCAGTCTTGATAGACTTCAAAAGCGAATCCCAATCTTTATTAGAAAAGAATTATTTTTCACCCTCCAACCACTCTCTCTCTCTCTCTCTCTCTCACTCACACACACACTCACACACACAGAGAGGCGGGGGGGTGGCCAGCCTCTCACCACCCTATCGCTACTATCAGAGAAAGTGCTCGGATGAACTGCATCTCCTGGTTCCGCCAGGTCTAAACTTCATTTTAGTTTGGTTTTTTTTTCATTTGTACCAACTTAATTATTAAAATAATGACCAGAATTCTTTATTGTTATTGAAATATTTCAATAAATTTGTTAAACTCAGATATTTAGCGATGCTTTTGGGGAATTTCTATAGATATTTTATAATCGGAGAACTCTGCATCAGCATATTCAATCGCTTTAAAGTAACTGGGGGTGGTTAAATACGCGCCATTGCAAGGAGGAAGTTCCGTTGAGACAGCTTTTCCCCTTAGAAATGCTATTTTTTGAAACAAACTCCCGTATGGATACTTTCCTGAATACTACAAATTCGGTAACTTTCTAACGTGGGTAGCTCTCAATCTTTCTATTGGGTAAAAAAAAATTGTCTCCAACTTAACTTCTTTCCATCGTCGCAAAGACGTTATGTACAGTTTATTTATATCTTGATGAGAGGGGATTGAACTCCATCCTATGCGCACTCAAAGCAGATGAAAAGGCGAAGATGGCCAGCATTAAGGTCATGCTGCTGAATTCCCAGTTGGGCTCGGCTGGACAGATTTCTAGCATGGAGAATCATTGCCTGCCTAAAATTTTACGGTGCAGCGAGCTCTCGACTGGCTAATGCAGCAGTGGAGCACCAAACAAGCGATTCAAAGATTGCCTGAAAATGGTCAACCCTAGAACGGTGACGTCTGGTGTTTCATCACCAACCATGCTGTCCCCTCATTTGAAAATAACTGCAGGGCCTCTCTCTCAGGGACAAGAGTCAAAGAAAGAAGTACTGCAATGCTATGCCATCGAGCCCAGGCCAGACATTTAGTTGCAACTACTGCGGCCGTGTATGCCTATCCCACATAGGACATCAGTCCCAAATGTTCCTGCAAGCGACGTGTACAGACACCTACTTGATCTTTGTTTTGCGAAGCCATGCCATGATGTGCTCTCTCATAGTAACAAAGGTTCGGCTAGCATAGTTGCAGTATAAACTACTCGCTGGTTCTGAACATGTTTCCAAGATGAAGATTCATCGCCTGCCTAAAATTTTATTTAACGGCAAGCTCTCCACTGGCTATCGTGGCAAAGGGACAGCAAAGAAAGAGTAAGGAACAAATGAAAGAGTAAGAAAGAAATGATAGGATAAAAAACAAATGAAAAGACAAGGAACAAAATTTATCAGGTCATCCCATAAGTTCTGCCCGAATTTTACCTGTTTTTTAAAATGAACGAAATTTAAAGAGTATTTTATAATGTCTAATGGAGCTGAACATTATTTTTATGTTTAGATGCATTTAAACTGATCAAATTTTATTTCAGAGAACAATCAAATTAAATTTTGTTTGATTAAAACCCTGCTAACATGGAAGTACCCAAGAATCATTTGAAGCACGTAATGCTTTATGAGTTCAAGAAAGTAATCTCAGCAGCCGAAGCGGCTAGAAACATTCACTCAGTTTATGGAGAGGAATGTGTGAATGAAAGAACTTGCAGAAGATGGTTTGCAAAATTCAGAGGTGAAGATCGAACCGGACGTTCAGTTGAGTTTGATGAAAAGCTTCTTGAATCAGCCCTTGAAGAAAATCCTGCTTTATCAGTTGAGGAATTGGCAGCGTTTCTCAGTTCAAACCATACAACTGTTCATTGTCATCTTCAACAACTTGGAAAAGTTCCTAAACATGGAAAATGGGTGCTTCATGAATTGTCTGAAAACAACCTCAAATCCCGGGTTGACATCTGCTCTTCTCTCCATTCTCGCCAACTTGTTTCACCTTTTTTGGATATACTTGTGACTGGCGACGAAAAATAGATCTTTTATCGAAATGTTAAGCGTCGTAGACAGTGGCTTGGTAAAGGGGAAGGATCCCAGCCACAGCCGAGTAGGGAACTTCATGGGAAAAAGGTTCTTCTTTCAATCTGGTGGGATCGCCAAGGGATAATCCACTTTGAATTCTTACCACGTAATGCAACAATTAATGCTCAAATATACTGTCAGCAATTAGAGCGTTTGAACTAAGCTTTGAGGAAAAAAAACCTGCTCTAGTGGATCGAAAAGAGGTGATGTTTCATCAGGACAATGGGCGACCCCACGCAGCAAGAATCCCGTCACAAAAGATCGAAGAATTTGGTTGGGAGAAAATTCCTCATCCACCTTATTCTTCTAATCTTGTTCTTTCAGACTACCATTTGTTTCGTAGCTTACAGAATCATTTGGAAGAAACAGCTTTTGTAACACAGGAAGAGGTTAAAACTGACATTTGTGAATTCTTTGAATCAAAGCCAAAAGAATTTTACAGTAATGGAATTAGTAAGCTTGTTAATAGATGGAAGGAAGTCATAGATAATCAGGGAAAATACATTGTTGATTGAATCTGTAATTAAATGTAACATTTGGTCACTTGTTTTCTTTATTCAAAATTCGGTCAGAACTTATGAGATGACCTGATAGATGGAAGGAAGTCATAGATAATCCGGGAAAATACATTGTTGATTGAATCTGTAATTAAATGTAACATTTGGTCACTTTTTTCTTTATTCAAAATTCGGACAGAACTTATGGGATGACCTGATAGATGGAAGTAAGTCATAGATAATCAGGGAAAATACATTGTTGATTGAATCTGTAATTAAATGTAACATTTGGTCACTTGTTTTCTTTATTCAAAATTCGGACAGAACTTATGGGATGACCTGATAGATGGAAGGAAGTCATAGATAATCCGGGAAAATACATTGTTGATTGAATCTGTAATTAAATGTAACATTTGGTCACTTGTTTTATTTATTCAAAATTCGGTCAGAACTTATGGGATGACCTGATACAATAATGAAGAAATCATAGAATATATAAGAAATGAAAGAATAAAGAACAAATGAACAGAGAGGGACACGAAAGAAGCGATTGCCTGAAAAATCATCTGTTGCCTGTCACATTAACCATTGCCAATGGTCAACTCTAGCTGAGAACCGTGGCGCCTTGCGTCTCACCACAAACCATGCTGTCTCCTTCTTTGGAAATACCTGCAGGGCCGCTCTCAGTGACAAGAGGCAGAGGAAGAAATACCGCAATGCTATGCCATCGAGCTCCGACCAAACTTTTAGCTGCAACTGCTGCGGCCGTGTATGCCTGCCCCGCATTGGACTTATCAGTCACAAACGTGCCTGCAAGAAGCGTGTACAGACTCCTTCGTGATCTTCGTTTTGCAAAGCCAAGCCATGATGATGCGCTCATAGATGCATGTACTGCGGGAAATTGTCCAATAACGCAGCGGTTTCGGTAGATTCCCTTTTGGAACGCCTAGGGATGAACTTCGACATCCTTGGCAGGTAGTGACAGCGGAGTGGACCGCATGAGAACACGATCACGGTTAATTTGGCTTCGTAACCCCAAAAGGGATGTTTTGTAATTGGTTAACCTTCTATTGATAGACTATAAAGGAAGTTAAGTCATTTGGATTGTCCCACTAGTACTATATATACCCAAAAAACCGTAACAGTCATCTGTGCGGACAGGGCAACACGAGAGCCGAGTTCAAATTCCGCATTAGTCTGCTGTATTCACTTTTGCACAAATACCTCAGGAAAAGGCGTTATTCGACTCATCTTCTCTCCATTACCCAACTATGGATTAAATATCAAACAGTATAAGACAGGTACAAACACTGAATTCGCACCTGTCGTGAAGGCAAAATATGAAACCACTCACTTTTTCCCCCAAGCGATATGGCATTAAAAATAAAAAAATAAACAAGGTACTTGCAAAGAAGTATGTTGCAAGTAGGATACAAGTTTGTCAGGGGATAAATAAAGAGTATGTTTACTTATTGATCATTTGACTGCTGCCATATATAAGCAGGAGCTGCATAGTCTTCATTTTCCAATCTCGATAGGGTCCAAAAGTATCTCCGCGGACTTGTGGGTGATGAATTACTTTCCGCCCTACAACCCCTTTTCTACAAACGAAACGTTACAAGCCTGTCACTACTCTATTGCTATTTCCATAGATTTTCCATACGAACTCCATTCTTTAGTGCCACCAGCTCTACCTTCACAGCTAAGACATTTCATATTTCATTGGTGCGATTTAAGTCCCACTCGTGCAACTCCTTTCCCCCGAACTGTAACTCACAAGAGGATGCTTTCTTGATCACTATGATTTTGCCCAGTCCAATTCCATAGTCAACAGCTACCTTCCCCACATATCACACATAAACTCTACCTCTTACTGTGTAAGCTCGAGTGGCTCTTGGGACTGTAACAGCACCAAAATATCACTAAGAACTGCTACCGTGAGGAGCAGAACAAATTCCTCATAGGATGCTTCTCAGATCACTACAATCTTAACATGTTCAAATCTGGGATCAACTGTCATGTACTTTCAACAACATCATTCAGTAGCAATCTACCTTGAGGGACACTTGAGCCTTGTAATGAGTGAAGAACGGTAAAAAAAATGATTAGAATTTCATGTTCCAGATCATTCTCATAGATTGCGCCTCTCCTTTGCAGTGAAAATGTTTTTTTGTTTTTTTGTTTTGGTTTTTTTTGTTTTTTTTGTTTTTGTTTTTTTTGTTTTGTTTTTTACCTCTTTCTCATGTCTGCGTCGATTCCCATGCTCAAAAAAAGCCATATATAGCACGGTGTCAGCGTTGGATGGAGCTATAATATTGTCACAGGACGCGAAAAGAAGAAAATAAGCAGTGTGTTTGACTAACGAGTTTATTTGTACATTTAATACGCCTTCATTTCTTGCACTAACAAGACGCAGAGTCGATAAAAAAAAGGATTCCCAGTGTAGAGAATGAATATTGCCCACTCCTTTCCGTTGGTCGTTTCGAGGTTCTGAGAGAAAAAGGGGCCAGAATCGGTCAACCAGAAACTAATAAAGCTCGTCTTCTGTTTATACGCACTCAATGTTTCAGCTTTGCGTTTATGTAAATAAGGAATTACATTGATTCTCGCCTTTCTTAGTTTTCGTAATGGATTTGCTGATGATGTTTTGATAACTGAGGTGTGATTTTTCTAGGTTTTGTCCAAAGCTTTTGTCCATTTTAATAAGAAAACATGAAAATGAATTTTCAACCTTAGATTTAGGGAAGATCAGATTTAGTTCACCCATAAGTCTGTTTATATAATAAATTTTTAAAATATATAAATATTTTTTTAATATCCATTATTTAATTAGGCCCCAGACTTAATGAAATCAAAGTTTTTTCGTGAAAAAAGTTTATGTATTAATAAGAAAAAAGACCAAAGTATTTTTAACTATTTTTTAATTTTTTTTTATTCGTTTGAAATTTTGGTTGAAATTGTTTTTTGTTTAATTTTTTTTTTTTTTTAGATCAGAGGTCGTGTAATATTTAACACTAGCAGTAGAGCCCGGCGTTGCCCGGGGATGTAACAGTAAGAGATAGATCAAGTATCGACCATCATAAAGACTGAAAAATAAAATTGACAAAGATTATTGTTTAAGGTTGACGGACACGCATGTCTTAATTAGTTTTTTGTTTTGTTTTGTTTTTTTTACGAATTGGTCAAACCCAAACTCAAACAAAAACATTGTTTTCAATCGTTATGAGTCTACCGATTGAATAGAATTTTATTATAAACAATTGTCTTGTAAATGGAATTTTTAAAGCGTTCTGAATGTAAAAACAAAGAAAAAAAGTGTGCAAGACAATAAGAAACACTACCTGCACCCCCCCGAAAAGTGAAGTTTTGTTGAAATCGGTTGAAAAATGTAGGAAATCCTATCCCCTATATAAACGAACACACACACACACAAACAACCTAGGTTTTTATAATAAGTATAACTCGATATGAGTTGTCCCCCTTTCATTCTCGCGACAGCGATCTCTTAATCGTGCTTTCAAATTGATTTCGTACAAAAACAATTGTGTTTTTCCAATTTTTGGCGCTGTCAGAACCACCACAAGGTAATTTTACGTAGTCCTGTGAAGTTTTGTTGAAATCGGTTGAAAAATGTAGGAAATCCGATCCAATATATAAACGAACAGACACACACACACATACACACAACCTGGGATTTCTAATGCATGATTTTTTTTTTGGCGCTTTTTTCGGTTGAAAAACATTAATTTGGAAATTCGTGCAAAAATTAAATAATTTTAATGAAACTTTCAGAAGTTATTTAAAAAATGTATGAAATTATTTCAGAAATATTTGCTTTTTAGAAACTCATGATAATATTTTTACATCGGTTACACCTACCTCCTACTTGAAAATCCCAAATCTGTAACTCGCTGTAACTTTTATTAAATGCAGATACTTTGAAGAATATAAATCGTCGAATTCTTTTTATAAATCAATGACTGGTTCTACAAAAACTTTAGCTCTGAATTCTAAAATACAAAACCCAATAAAACTAAAACATTATTTAATTGAAAAAGGGTTTTAATGGATTTTCTGAATAATGCATATTAAGGACATTTTTATCTGAAGCCAAAATATTTTTTCGATAAAGAATGAATTTTTACAAGAATTGTTTTCATTTTTAATTTTAAATGCCAAATGTAATAAACTTGTTAAATATTTTAAAATTAAATATGAAGCCGTAACACTCCGGAAATATTCTTAAAAAAACATCTACGGTTGTTAAATTTAAAAGATTATTACAGTCTTTGGAACGGTGTATTTTTACAATATTTTTTTTAATATGCCAAAATATATACTGAAATCATCACTGAAAAAAATACGGAAGCACAATTCTGAAATAATAATGTCACGTGTGCTTGAATTGTTTCTACTGAAGGCGTAACAAATTCACTGACTGACGGACCATTATCGTCGTATTTTCAATTTTTAAAAATTTTTCCTTTATATGCTTCACGTAATATTTTCTTTTCATTTTTTAAATATATATTTTTTTTCTTTCACCACCATAGTCAAACAATTTTTACAGAAAATATGCGTTCTCCAACAGGAATCGAACCTATATCCTACACGTAACCCCCATAGAGCCTGATGTGCTATACCAGTTTAGCTACAGAGGAACGTCTGGTTAGCAAGATCGATTTACTGTTTTTAAAATACAATTTTCCATTGTTTCCCTGAACGTCCATATCTGCTAGAGGCTTATAGAAACGTAGACAAATGACGTCGCACACTACGGAATGGATAAAATCTGACAATTATTTTAATATATCTTATTGTTATACGTTACTTATATAGGCACAAATATTTAAGTACAGGCAGCAACATATAATCGTTTAATTCCTGTTGGAGAACGCATATTTTCCACGACATTTCTTGAACATTCTGGCTGCTAAATGCAATTACTGTTTAATTAGAATAGAGCATATACTTAAATAAATTTTATCTATTAAAATATTGTAAAAACAGAAAATATATTAAAAGATAGTCGGACTTAATCCATTACAGATATACGTGCGTGTGTGTTCAGTTGTATGGATATGTGCAAAATTGAGTTTCACCCTTTTGCGATCCTCAGAGTTTGCCAGAGGATCGCAAACTCGTGAAACCCAGGGTTATAGACTCACATCACACTCAGATATCTATCATATATATATATATATATGAAGAAAAATATACGGAAAAAACAAACAAAAATCCTTATATGCAATTATGCTGTTTGAATGTTAATATAATGTCAACGTCAGACGTTTCTGTCTAATAAACCATCTTCAGGACATATTCATAAAATATAATTAACATTATCAATTCAACATGACAAAGACGATGGACATAAGAACAAGACTTATCCAAACAGATAACTGAAAGTTTTATATGATCAGCGTTCCGTTTAAACATGGTCACGTTGTCGTCACGTGGGCGACGCTGTCAAAACGTATTCCTAAAATTTGAGTATTTTGAATGAAAAATTAAAAAAATTCTATTTTGATCTAAAATTTATATGTACGCTTGTCGAGCATTAATCTCGCTAGAAAAGGGGAAATACTAAAGAAGCCAGGTCGAGTATTCACCGTGCGTGAGATGGATATTATGCCTGCTTCATAAATCCTCCTAAAAAACGTCCGACGTTGACATTATATTAACATTAAAACAGCATAATTGCATATAAGGATTTTTGTTTGTTTTTTCCGGATATTTTTCTTCATACTGTCGGATCTATATCCATATATTTGCTTACACACACACACACACACACACACACACACACATATATATATATATATATATATATATATATATATATATATATATATATATATATATATATATATATGCATGTATATAGATATAGATATATATATTTATACATAGATAGTTTGTCGAGGATATGTCTAAAATGAAGTAATAGATGGAGATAGGCAGACAGACGAAGAAAAAAAATAGAAAGTGCACGTTGACTTCTACAAAGATATATATATATATATATATATATATATATATATATATATATATATATATATATATATATATAATATTAAATGATTTACAATATGGTTACTTCGCTACACAGAAATTACCATGTTTCAAAAACAGAAGCTCGCTTGAAGATGAAACAGAACTAATGCTTTTAATTTAATTATATAATTACATTTGAAGTTTTTACCCTACGGTTTTTGAAACATGGTAATTCCTGTGTAGCGAAGGAACCATATTTTAAATCAGTTAATTTATAATATTTATGCTCTGCAAATTTACATTGAGCAACGTTTTGTAAAAATAAAAATATCAATAAGAACAGCGGATTATATATCTTACTGTTCTTTCTATTTATTGTAATATATATATATATATATATATATATATATATATATATATATATATATATATATATATATAGAGAGAGAGAGAGAGAGAGAGAGAGATTGGGTTTGTCAAAAAGTGAGTAATCCTGTTCAATATTAATATTTAGATAATATATTTAAACAGGATTTTTTTTTTTTAATTTTCAATGTTATTAAACTATTATGTTGGTGCAAAAATAATTTCGTTTTATCACATAGTAACATATGTTAGAAAACGAAATTATTTTTGCACCAACCTAATAAAAAATTTATATTTATTTTCTCATTAAATTTATTGAACAAAACATTGGGTTGGTCAAAATGTTCGACCTGATTAAGTAAAATTAAAAGACAACACTTCTTATTTTTTTAAATTAAATTTACTGAGCCAATTATCGGGTGGGCAAAAAAACAAATTAATTTTCCTTACTGCCATATCATGTTGAAACAGCGAAGTTAAGCAACGTCGAGACAGCTCCTTACCTAGATAGGTGACCGCTTAGAAATACCAGGGGCACTAACCTTGGATGTGCGATTGGTGCAATGGTTAATTCCTATCAATAAGAAATCGGAGGACCGAGTTCGAATTCCAGCCGCGTTCGTCATATTCACAAACATGTCTTCCCCCCCCCAGTTATGGGTTCAATAGTAGGACTTGTATCAAAAATCAAAATCTCCAAAAAATAGTTAAATCCTAAAATATGTTCTGGTTTTTAATAGCCTACAAAAGGTTTATAACCTATGAAAGTTCAGTTGGTCATGGCTTACGGCCATATCACGTTGAAACACCGGTTCTCGTTCAGTAACCGAAGTTAAGCAACATCAAGGCACGTCAGTGCCTAGATGGGTACCGCTTGGGAATACCAGGTGCTGTAAGATATGGATGTGCATGTGTTCTTGGTTTACGGCCATATCACGTTGAAACATCGGTTCTCATTCGGTCACCGAAGATAAGCAACATCAAGACAAGTCAGTACCTAGATGGGTGACCGCTTGGGCATACCAAGTGTTGTAAGGTATAAATGTGCAAGTGTTCTTGGCTTACAGACATATCACGTTGAAACACCAGTTCTCGTCCGGTCACCGAAGTTAAGGAACATCAAGGCACGTCAGTACCTAGATGGGTGACCGCTTGAGAATACCAGGTACTGTAAACGTGGATATCCGAGAGGTGTAATGGATAATGGCTCAGAATTGTTAACGAGAGAGACGAGTTACAATTCTCCTTAGGTTCGTTACATTCACGTGCGCGCAAATAACTTCTACATTGAGTGGCCTTCGGGCCTTTTACTGTAAAAAACAAAAACAGATTGGTGAGCGTGTGGAAATACCAGTTGCAGTATGGGGTCATGGATAATGGCTCAGAATTGATAAACAGAGAGCCGAGTTCTAATTACTGTTTGCTTCGTCATTCACTTACGCGCCAATAGCATTGGGAAAGTTATGTATCCACTTCTTCACCCCCTAGCTAGGGATTAACTAGTAAAACTTCTATCACTAAATAATTATTACGTCCCGTCCCTTACAAAAAAAAAATTACAATCTAAAAATATTTTCTTTCTTTCAATAACCTGCCATAAGCCGTAAAAACGACTCAATAAAATAAAAACGTTCATTCGGTTTATTGAGCAAATTTAAGAAAGTTTATTTTTTAATTTTGCTGTTAAATTTATTGAAAAAGTATTGTGCTGACTAAAAATTTTATGTGATAAATTAGTTAAAAAATTGACAATTTTTTCAGATGTAAAATAAAAGTAAATAACAATTTGTCAGGCCTAAAATAAAAGTAAGATTACTTTTGCAGGCTTCAGTTAAAAGTAAAGACAATTTTTCAGGACTAGAATAAAGGTAAAAGACAATTTTTCATGCCTAAATTAAAAAAAAAAATTTAAGGATAAAATAAAAGTGAAAGACATTTAAAACGTTCATCGTAAATTTTCTGGAAAAACATATTTACATATTTCAAAATCAAATTCAATTAAAACAAAAATGAAAGACGTTTTCATTTTCCGGTAAGCTATATTTAATAACTTCAAAACCGGCTGCGCAGCCTTGATGCAACGTGGCAAACCATATTTACATTATTTCATGTAAACTGCTGCTTTTATTTTTGTTGTTGTTATTACGTCAGTGGCGTTCGCTTTTTTTTTTCTATGAACACATGGCATCATCGTGGCAACAACAAAGATAATGTCAATGATCTACATGTAAATAATGAGAGTAATGATAATTTCGCAACTCAGAAATTCGGACAGAATTTAGTAACCATTATCTAAAAACCGGAACAAATGTTCATCCGAGGGTAGTATATCTACTGAATCCGGTGGATGTGTGAAAACCTGAAGGAAAGTTTAAGCATATTTGTCCACTCACCAACTTAGTTGTAATATAGTAATAAATTTTCGCTGATGACACTTGAGATTGAACATAGATTGCCAGTGAACAAACACAGTCGATCCCATTATTGAATTAAGTATACCACATGACCATAGAGGAAACGCATAAGTATGAAATCGCGTGACATCTCATTGATCGCCATTTCTATTCTATCCTCTATTATTAAACGGATTTTCCATTTCTAGTCTATCCTCTATTACTATACGGACCTCTATTCTCTACTCTGTTCACTATACTATTTCTCTATACGGTGGTTACTTTTCGAGAGAGTATTGTCGAGCAAGTAGTATTAGTGCGAGTGTTATTCGAAGGCGTCTGACACCAGTATTGTTCAGCGGCGTTACTATAGTTGTATCTGCGATTACAAAGTCTCTACTACAGCGAGCATTACGAAAGTGACAACGGGTGTTCTTTGACATTACAAAAGTGGCAACGAGTGTTCGTTGACATCACAAAAGTAGTATATCAGGATTTAGCCACTTACAACTTTATGTTGTTTTTCAATCCAGTCTAATTTAGGGAATTGGTGGAAACTACTTCAAGCAAAGCCCTATTTTTATATTCAATTTCCTTAGCTCTATACTAAATTTACTATGACTGATCCATATATCGAGGTACTCGAAGTGTTTAGCATTTACTAAATCCCTATCCTGTTTTTTTTAATAATGTATTTAGAGTATGTGCTATCACTGCTTACATTCCAACTCCAAATCATAGCTTCTGTTCTACAAAAGTTTATCTTGGACTTTATTCCAAGCCTTCATAAGCTTTCGATCCTTAGCTATAATTAATTAATGATAAACATGTCATATTTGTTTATGAGCCATAGCATTACGATTATTCTGTTAAGCTTAGAGAGTAATTATATATTCTTATTGCTCAAAGTAGAATCCAACAGCGTTATAAAAACCTCGGAGAATTCCGGTAAGATATCTTTAATCATTTCTAAGATACAACGGTTCAAAGCTTAATCTAACAATTGGACAATTTTGTTGTTACAAGATTTATTTATTTTTATTTTTTATTTTCATTAAGCGTTTCACCCCAAGCAAAGCGGGAAGCCACTAGGACGCCAGGGGTTACAGAAGATTTGGAGCAAGATCAGATAGGAGTGATAGAGGAAAGGACGAGGAGAAGGGTAGTGGATAGATCAAGGCAACTGGAGATGTCGATTGACATTACATTTGAATAGCTGGAGATTATAGCTCTCAGGGAAACTGGAAAAGCGAAGCGAGTTC
>OZ010603.1:65331934-65339434 GCA_963932145.1 Acanthosepion lycidas | reverse complement strand
TTTATGTTTAACGTTATAGATACAAGTATTTAAGTAAATGCTCTGTTTATAATAAACAGTATTAAATAACAGAGCATTTACTTAAATACTTGTATCTATAAAAAGAACGTAAACATAAAAATGTCTTTAATAAATAAATTGTCGGACCTTGTCCATTTCGTAATATATATATATATATATATATATATATATATATATATATATATATATATATATATATATGGTGGAGTATATATAAACTTATAAAGAACTAATCATACAACAATTAATAAAGTTATGTATTAAATTTGTTAGCGAAGTGAATTCGCCATTAATTACATTAACTTACTAATTAATTCTTTGTATGATTACCTCTTCATAAGATTATATAAAGTGTAACCCGGATATAAGAGACCCTGATATAAGAGAGATCTAGATATAAGAGAGATTTTCTCTGGTCCCAAATTAGAGCCATACTTACCTAAACAAAATAGACCAAACTCGGATATAAGAGACTTCTCCGTTCCCGACAATTCTCTTATATCTGGGTTACACTGTATATTGTAAGAAGTGATCCACTAAATTTACTAAGACTCTAATGATTGGTATGTTTTGTTCATTTCATGTTAACTGGAAAACACTTACAACAAAATCTTCGTGGATTTGACACATTACTATATCGAAAAAATGTTCTCACTTGAAATATTTAAAATAGAGCTCTAGCGTTGGGACACAACGAGTTCCAAAATCGTATCTTTAATAATTAGCACACTCTTAATAAAACATCTTTCAGCCTGCAATAAATTTATTTTCCTCTTGGAAATTTACCTGAAATGAAAAAAAACTAATACCTGACGCGGAAAACTAGAATGTTTTCGAAAGTACTAGCAACGGAACATCTGATCCGTCTTCCAATTTTAAACATATGGATCGCGTCATTCAACGAGTTTTTAGTAAGTTAATGCTTTATTAAATCTGTTAGCGAAGTGATTTCACTATTAATTACGTTAACTTTACTGATCAATTCTTTGTATGATTACTAATATATAATTATTTATTCGAAAATTATAACATAAATATGTTATAAAATCACTACAAAAATAGCCATTTTGTTTGAGCACTATTTAAGAATAGTATTTTTGGTTATTGGAATTTATTCCGTATACACCAATCCTATACTTTTGCACCGGGGGATGTTGAAGTTGCCCCGTCCCTCCCCTCAGATGTTCCTCTGCCCACTAATAAAGCCGTTGGCCTCTGAGGTGCAGCTTCTACGCCAGGCTGGCGACTGGCCGCTTGTTATAGGTGGGTTGGGGTGAGGCGGTCTCCTCACCGGTCGATACGGAAAACACTTTTTAGACAGCAGATCGATGCCGTTGACAGAGATGTGGCTGATTCAGTTCTCATGCGACTTCTTGCCGTCAAATATGAGAGTTACACATCGGCTGTGAACCAGTACAATTCCAGACCCCAATTCACATGACTAATGCTGAAAACGTACTACACCTATCGATACATCCCATACACCTGAATTTCACTTAAATATAGAAATTATATTTTAACGAATCTTAATTGGTTTACTTTATATTTACTGTTTTCAAACTTGTATCTCGTATTATTTCAAATTTAATTTGGTATGAACAGAGGTACTGCTGCCTCATAAAGCCAGTGGATGTCCAGTTTTCACAACCCAGTCTCGATAGTCAACAACTACAAAAGACTTGACTAAGCAAAAAAGTCATAAACTTAAACTTCAAGCACTAATTCACGTTATCACCTGTAATAACTGCCACAAGGAATACATAAGAGAAACCTCGATAAATTTAAATAAAACTTTATATGAACCTGTTGAGGGGTTCTCCCCTTTTTACACAAATGGATTCAACCAGTGTATACTACTGCCAGTGAATACCTGGAGAGCAAGACCGAAGAGTCGAGTCGAGTCCAGAGTGACAGAGTAAAAGGTTGTAGGTAACCGGAAGAGTGAGGGTATGGTAACAGCGTTGTAGGAGTCACAGTGAGCAAGTACGTAGACACAGAAAGAAGTCATACAGCGATACTTCAATACCAAAGACTGTATATATATATATTGCTACTAACCTGTATTCCTGGAACTACTAACCTGCTTTACCAGTTCGTATTATTACGTTAATACATTATTTTCATATATGCATTCCTGGCGTTTGTTATTTATTGGTACAGGATTTCAACCCGGAATCCACAACAGAACTCAAAAGGGGTCTTTTATAAAACAACACATTCAGTGCATTAGTTGCTTACCGTAATGAGTCTGACCAAAATTTTGATTAAATTATGCTGCTATAATAAAAGAGAAAGCAAGTTACGAAGACGAAAATGTATAAGAATGCTTTAATCGCTATATCCTCTGCAGTGAATTTACTTCCAGATACAGTAGAATCCTTGACAACCAGACTAAGACGGCCTTCCGGATATGAGGAATTGGTTACAAAGTCCGGATATGAGGAGCTATCACCTGTCCGAAATTATTCACGTCACAACAATTCTAACAAGTAACACAAATTAATTTTCCGAATACATACATATATTATAGCAAGGAATAAGCGGAATGGAAAGGACATAATTATGAAAACTAAGAACTAAAACAAACAACCGGTTTCGTCCCAGTACTCCTCAGGTTTGATACACTGGGATTATTTATTCATAAACTTAAAACCAAAAAACTATTCAATGATGGGGGAGGGCAAAAAAAAAAAATTAAAAAAAAATTATATGATAGAAAGAACTTGAGCCCAACCACATTCAAACCCAACAAGCAATCTCTCTGCTTACAGAGAGACGGCCTGCGGGATTTGATGTAAATGGACTCAAGAACCTTCAAATGATATGCGGAGTGTGACTTCGCAAGAATGGAAAAACAGTCAACACTCAAACCAGCAACACATTCCCTGCTAGTTATAGCGTGTTCCGCTATAGATGACCCGGATGTATTCACTAGTTGGCTTTTGTTAGCGGCCGGATTTAAAATTCTGGGGGGTAAATGTTGTTTAATTCTAAAATCCAAGCGCTGAGACGTTCTGTCTATGTAGTCACATCCGCAACCACACATCCGCAACCATACATATATATATATATATATATATATATATATATATATATATGTATGTATATATATATATATATATATATATATATATATATATATATATATATATATATATACTTCGATATAGTTCAATGATTAGTAAAATTGTTTCGCTCTATCAGACACGACTGAGTAGTGCGTACTATCCTCACTGGGTGCTCATTTACATTGGTCTTGTGCCACATCAACACGCACTATATGCGTGTGTGTGTATTTTGTCATGGGTAGTTTTGTGTGTTTGTGTCTATGTGTGTGTGTGTGTGTATGTGTGGGGTCAGGGCAGTTATTGTCTGGCTACTCGTTACCACGTCTGTGCGTTTTTCAAGGTAGCTAATCCCTGTTGTAGACGCTTGCTCAAACGCATTTTTGTTTCTTCAACAGCCACAGTACCAAACTGTGGTTTTGCCTACGATTAGTAGCTGAACAAGGCCAATACGCACGAACCATTGGTCACGATGACTTGTGATTTTGAGCTAACTCAACTATTGACGATTTGCATACAGTATGGTCTGCCCATTTGCATTCACAAGGCTTGGGTTAACAAATGCGATGTTTTTGTTCAGGCCAATATTATTAACAGGCCCAATATGGATACATATTGGAAAATCCCAGACAGACTGTGTATACCATTCTGCCACTGTGACGATGGAGAAGAATGTATAGATAAATCAAATAGCTTCTGACAAGCAAGCAGGAGAATGAAAGAAGGCAGACAAGTGACGCCCCATAACCGGCTGTTTCAAGTAGACTGAGCTCGAAAGAGAAAGAAAAGCCTTATTTTAAACTTCCTCTGCCTTGTGATCATAGACAGAAAACCTGGAATGAGACCCCGAAGACGGTTACCTGTCAACACTGACAATTTTACGGCAACTCCTGCAGCAGTCCCTAAATGTGATACCCTGTATCCATTTGGTACTTGTTAGTACGACCGACAGGGGAAGGAGAGCACGGACTCCATATAACATCAGTCAGGCCTTCACCCTAGAGAGGTCTGTTCAGTCCAGTCTCACCACAATAGGATTGAATTTTAACCAAACAGTAATCAACCTTTATCTCGCAAGATAAACAAGTGCATATATATATATATATATTAGGTTGGTGCAAAAATAATGACGTAATAATGTCGGACGTCAAAAAACGACATTATTACGTCATTATTTTTGCACCAACCTAATATATATATATATATATATATATATAGATAGATAGATAGATAGATAGATAGATAGATAGATAGATATATATAGAGAGAGAGCGAGAAAGAGAGAGAGATCGATACATAGATAGATCTAGATATTATTGAATACGACAAACGAGGGGGTTCGAATTAGTTTTTATATAATTTATCATTTGATCTAATAATTGTTTTCTTTTCAGATGATAAATTATATGAAAACTGTCCGAATATACATTTCTTCGATGGCTTTCGGCTATACATTGTCTGTCGTATTCAATGGAATGTGCATGAAAGAAGGATTGCTGCCTAAATAGAAAAATTTTAAATATATATATATATATATATATATATATATATATATATATATAGAGAGAGAGAGAGAGAAGGAGGGACAGAAATATAGTTTTAAAATGTCCTGTATTTATATATATATATATATATATATATATATATATATATATATATATATATATATATAAATACAGGACATTTTAAAACTATATATATATATATATATATATATATATATATATATACATATATACATATATATATATATATATATATATATATATATATATATATATATATATATATGTATGTTTGGTCGGTGTATGAACGCACCGTGCATATAATTTTTTCCATCTTAATCTTGCCTGGCGGAATAAACACACACACACATACATATATATATATATATATATATATATATATATATATATATATATATGTATATATATATTATTATTATTATTATTATTATTTTATTATTATTATTATTATTATTATTATTATTATTATTATTATTCTATATCATGTAAATCATCATGTATAAAGCGAAATAAAGAGTTATGTTCGACATTCCAACCACTTGAAGAAGGCCGGAGCCTACAACGGCCGAAACGCTGTGATATACATGGCGACAAAGATGAGGACAATAGTCCGAATAATGTTAATAGTGAGCAGATAATTTATATATAATGTTCAATATTAAAGGCAGGGCAGAGAAAGGCAGCTTTAACGTATTATATACGTGATATATATAAAAGCCAGACCAGACGCTAGAGCGGTATAATCTGACAAAGAACGATGCTTTAAACAGGAGCAGTAGCTGTTAAAATTTCCCTTTTTCCATAGTAGTCTCTGTATATATATATATATATATATATATATATATATATATATATATATATATATTACCAGGGATAGCGCCGATATATATATATATATATATATATATATATATATATATATATATATATATATATATATATATATACCAGGGATAGCGCCGATATATATATATATATATATATATATATATATATATATATATATATATTTTGAACAATAAAAAAAAAAATTAAAAAATTAAAATCTTCAGACACACTGGGTTGTAGATTAATATTCTTTCGTTTTTTTTATTATTATTATTCCATTTAGATTCCTCGACTAGTTTCGGCCGAAATGGCCATCATCGGGAGGAGAAATATTTCTGCTTGCTGCTAGCACTAAAATACAGAAATGAATGTTTTGATGGAGAAAATGAACTTTTGTCTGTAGTTTTCATTTGTTTTTTTTATTTTTTTTATCTTTTTAACATGAATCTTTTAACATTCCTTGTGTTGCTCAAACAGTCTCTTTTAAGTTGTTATTTGAGATAAGAGCTGGATAGATACATGCTGCTATGAATTCTCTGGTCAGTTTGACAATTTTATTGGACCTGGTGAGGGGATGTGTCTCTGTTTAGTGTTTGTGTGTGTGTTATTTGGTTCTTAGGGAGTGAGTGAGTATGATATGTGTAAGCGTGTGTATTGTTGTGGGTGTGTGTTATCATTTGGCTCATTAGGGAGTGAGTGAGTATGATGTGTGTAAGTGTGTATATTCGTGTGGGTGGGTGTATAAGTGTGATGCCTGTCTGTCTTGTGTGGGTGAGAAATGTGGGTAGGTTTTGATTTGTTCATTTATATATTCATACTACTATCTATATATTGTTAAATTTGTGATTTAGCCCGGCTGGATATTTTGTTTTTAGACTTTGTATCCACTTATTTTCATGCGACTCTAAAATCTTTCTAATGTTATCTGCCCTGAACTTTTCTATTCTCTCAATTATAGTGAATTTGGCATGGGTTTTGAAATCGTGTTTTTCCAGGCGGAAATGTTGTTCTATATGTAATCATTTATAATATATATATATATATATATATATATATATATATATATATATATATATATATATATATATATATATATCTTACCGGGAATAGCGCCGATAATTACAAAGTCTTTTCTCAAATGTTTATGCGATGTTATCGGCATATGGAAACAATGCTTAATTCATTGTTACCAATTTTATCTCTACAGACTTATCAAGAATGTAGAACTTGATTTAGTTGTAATTTTATTTTTCGTGTTAAGAATTTCTTGGCAGATCTTGGCAGAACGTTGCAAAGAGCACGTTGTTTTAAGCCAGGAAAAAATATCTTTCAAGATAAGACAAAAATCTTTTCGAAACGCCAAGCAAAGAAACGATGAAAGACACAAGCACATTTGCAAGACATAAATGAGCTATAACAATCTTAATTAATTTAGAAAACTCAGCGGATGATTACTGACCGAATATTTTGAGTACTTCTTTTCCCGGTCATTGTTTCTGACGTCATGCATAATTTAAATTTCAAACCCGTTTATTTATTTTATTCGGTGTTTAAAAGTTAAAATATAATTTTCCAGTGTGAAAAAATTTCAAAATAACTCATGCTAACTTCGAGCATGCTGCCACGGACATAAATTCACGGAGATATTTGTACAACATTTTTATCTTAAACTTTGACACCATTCGTATTGTCCGGCTAAGAGAGGTAAGACAAAGGCGAAAAGCGTCGGCAAATATTCCTGTTATGAGGTTGGTGCAAAAATAATGTCGTTTTCTCACATAGTAACATATGTCAGAAAACGACATTATTTTTGCACCAACCTAATACTATGTCTCGAGATCCTCGCTGTTGCACAATATGTGGGCTTGTATGCAGGTCACTAGCGGGAATGTCACAAACGACATAGAAACTGATTGAGGTTTTCAGATCCTCATACGTCGAAATCGCTGTCAGAATCTATCATATATATATATATATATATATATATATATATATATATATATATATATATATATATATATATATATATATGCGTATATATCTATTTTTCTATCCATGTC
>OZ010603.1:65296934-65326934 GCA_963932145.1 Acanthosepion lycidas | reverse complement strand
ATATATGTATATATATATATATATATATATATATATATATATATATATATATATATATATATTGTGTGTGTGAGTGTGTATTTAAATAACTTTTATGTTGTTCACACCACAAACTTTCTTTCACAACGCTTGACTCTACAATTGAATGATAATTCTAAAATTTTAGGCATTTAAAACAACATATACAATTCCGGAAAATCCTTCTTGAAAACCAACTATATGGAAACAATGAACCAAAATTAAAAATTCTTGAAGCTATATATGCAAAATAGTTGAAACCTAACCTGAACAAAATAATCTATGAAAATATACTTAAACGGCTGTAATTGATAACAAGCCATTGGTTTATACCAACGGCTTCTCATACTTAATACTTCTCGTTTTCACTCTCGCGTGGTCATGTGTGACGTCATGAGATGCTGTGCGATTTTCGCTTCCGGTTGCATGTATGCATTGTTGCTATGTCCGTGTATCGTTTAATTTATTGTAATAGGTTTAAAAAACTTGTATCAAGATGGTGATTTTCTTTCAATAAAACCTTAAAAAATATAGATTTACTTCTTTTTAATCCTTTTTACAAATTATTTGTATCTCAAATACAAATAGTTATAAATTTTGTTAAGTGCACACGAACTTTATGGAACTGTATATATTTGAACTGTTGATGTAAATTCTCTCTCTCTCTCTCTCTCTCTCTCTCTCTCTCTCTCTCTGTGTGTGTGTGTGTATACTGCATTGAGCACTTATTAATTTTTTGATAATCAGACCGCAAATGAAGTACTGTTGCCATATTTGGGTGGGAGCAGTCTGGCCCTCATTTTCTAGTCAAAGCGTCTCCGAATCCTTGTTGGTGAATAATTATTTTCCATCCTCCAACCTCTGTCTCACGGGCAGGATGTGGTGAGACTCTCACAGCTCTATCGCTACTTCCATGGAAAGGGCTCGGAAGAACTGCATTCTTTGCTTCCGCCAGGTCTAACATTCGCGCCTAGGAACCGCCATGTCACTTACATATTAGCAAACTACCCACATTCCTCCGTATTTCATCGGTGAGAAATAAATTTCACTCTAACAGCTTCTCCTCGCGAACCAGTTCCCTGTGGAACAAACTCCCAAGAGGATGTTTTCCCTGATCAATACAATCTTTACTTGTTCAAGTTTAGAGTTAACTGTTATTTTTCCCTCCTGTTCATATAAACTATACCATAATATAACCCTCTACCTCGAGTGGCCCCCGAGCCTTGTAGAAGTTGAACCATACTGTAAAAAAGAGATATGATGTCTGGTTCTGTGAGATTTACTGTCGAGATATGTGAGATTAGTGCAATTTCAATACATTATCAAAACTCGGCGAAGGCGTACAACTAGCGCTTCCTAACCAGCTGCGCCGGATAGATTGAGCTCGACGGCCCAGGAAAGCAGTTCATCTAGCAGACGTAAAACCCGTATTTTCAACCCCCACTGTCTTGTGGTCATATACTCACAGTAGAGCCATGAAAGCGGATGGCTGTCAACATGGACAACTTTCCGGTAAGTCTTACAGTCAAGGCGTCCACAAATGTAATGCCATTTATTTACTTTGATCTTAATGTTACGGCCTAAGTGAGGAGGGGTCATGTAATCTGGACAGTGCACGGTTTCCATATCTCATCCCCCTGGCCTGTGCCCAGGAGAGCTTACTCCAATTTAAACACCAATGGACTGAATTTTGACAAAAGAAGGGGCTAGATTTCTCTCGTGAGATAAACGATGCCTACTATATCTCTATCTATAAAAGTCCGGATCAGTGTCTGTGTGTAGCGAATGTTCGGTCGCAATTTTCGACGGATTTGCATCAAAATTTACATGCACATGCTCCAAGTTAGCAAGAAGGCCTAGACCGACTTTGCATTTCCCATCTCCCATCGATAGTGGAAATAATCTATTTTTTCATGCTTCTATGGCACTTTTCCTGTAGTTTGCGACCATTTTCTACTGGCCAGAGTGACGGTCTATAGCTGGCTGCCACGAATGAGCAGGAAGATTCTATTGGCCAGCGTGAGAGCCAACAGCTGACTGACACGAATGTTAACTAGCATGCTAGCATGCAAAAAAAAATTCGATAGCTGCATTCGTGACAAGTGGGAAAAATTTAAATCTGCATGGCACTTTACTCCAATTGGCTCATTCGCTTGCTTAAACTCAACGTTGATTCTGATTCCGCAGAACTGATTTGGGTGTGAAAAAGTATTTGTTGTTAACATTCTTTTTTTATTCGATTTTTCCAGTTACGAGTCCTTTTTTTTTAAAGCTGATCGTTTTGTGTTCATTTTGTTTAGTTCTTTTTTCGTAACAGATTTAATGTTTAGTATAAAGCTTAGAAAAAATTGGCAGTGTGAGATAGGCAAGAAGTAAGGCATGTAGCAACATCAGCACGGCAAAGGAAGGCAAGGAAGGGGAAAAAATATTCTGAGTCAAGTGATAGCGATTGCTGTATGCGTCGTACGATTTTTGAATCAAGTACGGGCAACGCCGGGTCATGCTGCTAGTATATCTATATATAAAACAGAAGAAGTCTGTGTGTCTGTGTGTGTGTGTGCTATTTATGCACATCTACATTTCTCGACCGATTTCGATGAAACTGTAAACACATATTGCAAATTTATCAGAAATTGCTATGACCAACTTTTCAATCACCAGGTACCCTCGAGTTTGGCAGAAAAATTTATATAACTGAAAGAGGGTACGACCTTTTGCAAAGACCAAGGCAAAGTTCCATGCCAACAAAAATTTTATTAATTTTATAATTTTTTTTAATTGTTACGAGGTTTGTGTACAGTGCTTGATAGTTTTTATGTCACATTGACTTTACAGAAAAAATTGCATAAAACTGTGAAAAAAAATCGTCTTTTTTACTTAAAATAAAACTTGAATAACGTCCTCATTTTTTATACAATTTTCTTCAAACATGTCGCAATACATTTTCCATCTGGTAAAAAATGCATATACTGAATTAAACTGAAAAAAATAAAATAATCCTTGATAATGGCTAAAAGTATAGCCGAAAGCGCTTGGAATTATAAAACATTTGGACAGTTTCTACACACTCTTTGTCCAAAAAGAAAACACTTGGTCGAAAACAAGAAAAATAAAATAAAAAGCTTAACCGTAGTAACATGTCAGTCGCTTTTTAATGAAATCTGCATAAATCAAGGATTGCTGCCTAAATACACAATACACACACACACACACACACATATATATATATATATATATATATATATATATATATATATATAGAGAGAGAGAGAGAGAGAGAAGGGGGAGAGAGAGAGAGAGCATCCAATAATTACAAAGTCTTTTCTCAAATGTTTATGCGATGTTATCGGCATATGGAAACAATGCTAAATTCATTGTTACCAATTTTATCTCCACAGAGTTATCAAGAATGTGGAACTTGATTTAGTTGTAATTTTAATTTTCGTGTTAAGAATTTCTTGGCAGATCTTGGCAGAACGCTGGGAAATGCACATTGTTTTAAGCCGTCAAAAATCTCTTTCAAGATAAGACAAAAATCTTATCGAAATGCCAAGCAAAGAAACGCTGAAAGCTACAAGTACATTCACCTAAGCTATAACAATCTTGATTAATTTAGAAAACTCAGCAGTTGATCATTGGAATGGTGACCCAGCACTCTTAGTACTTAGATACCATATCTTCTGACCTAAAAAGAAATTGCTGGTTTCATATTTTATCAAAAACACATTTTTTACTTCTTGTTGTTATTTTCTTCTTTTATGTGTCAATTTCATTTCAGGACGGTGGAGAACAAACCCTCCACAGCTTCTTATTTTTTGTTGATCGAAAGGAATTTTCACCTTTTCCATAACTCTTTTTTCTTGCGTTATCTATATATTTAAACTTGTTACGCAAGTTACTCGCCGTTTCCTTGCCTAGAGTATATCCTCTGTGTGTTGATTTCTCTAAGCCTTCTTTCCGCTGTGTACATGCCATGAAATTACGCCATATCTTTCTCGTTGTTGTTGTTATTTTCCTTATAACTTCTTCGTTGATCACATGTATATAGAAAATGTTTAAAAACGAAAATAGAAAATGTTTAATATATCTAAAAAAAAATACCGCTGTAAAAAAAAACCAAAAAAAAAAAAAACCAAGCGTCGTCCATAAATACTTCCTGTTTGACTGTCGATTTAATGCAGTTAGCAATAGGTGTTGCGGGTGAAAACGCTAGCGGTGAGATGACAGGTAAATAAAGGGACCTACCACGCGATGACGCCCAAAGATAAAAGTAACTAGCGAATATCAATGTTGGTTGTAGTGGGTGGGGGTTCATAAATCATGGAAGATTCAAATTTGATGCAGGTGCCGATGAGTACAAACGGGTATATATATTTGTACGTGCAAGAAGCAATTTGGTAGGAGGAGAATGAAACAAAAATTTCCTAAGCAATATATATATATATAACGTCACACATGAAGAAATGGACAAAGTTCAACAATTATTTTAAAACATTTTTACGTTTATACATTCTTTTTATAAATTCAAATATTTAAGTAAATGCTCTGTTTATAATAAACAGTATTAAACAACATTTACCAGCCTAAATGTCCGAGAAATTTTCACAGAAAATGATCGTCATCTAACAGGATTCGAATCTGTATCCTATACGGAACCGTCATTTACCTTGACGTGTCTTTACCGATTTGACCACGAAGGAGTGTTCGGTTAGCAAGGTCGAATTTACTGTATTTCTTTGAAAATTTCTCGGACATTCAGGCCGGTAAATGTTGTTTAATACTGGTTATTATAAACAGAGCATTTACTTAAATATTTGTATGTATAAAAAGAATGTATAAACATAAAAATGTCTTAAAATAATTGTCGAACTTTGTCCATTTCATAATGTGTGACGTCATTTGCTTACATTTAGATACGCTTTGAGTAGATATGAATGTACGTGAGAGATTCATGAAAGATTTAAGTTTAAAGACAGTAAATTCGACCTTGCTAACCGAACGCTCCTCTGTAGCCAAATTGGTTAAGGCACGTCAAGCTAAATGACGTTTCCGTATAGGATAGAGGTTCGAATCCTGCGGGAGAACGAACATTTTCTATGAAAATTTCTCGGACATTCAGACCGGTAAATGTTGTTTATTATAAACAGATCATTTTCTTAAATATTTGTATCTGTAAAAAGAACGTATAAACATAAAAAAATATCTTAAAATCATTTTCGGACTTTGTTCATTTCATAATGTTAGACTTCTATGTGTCTTTCAATCTTTCTTTCTTTCATTCATTTTCTTACTGAAACCAAGTAGCATTATTTATGAGCTACTGGCAGAGCATAACGGTCGTGCTAATTAAGTGGGAGGGAAAAGCGGAGTTATAATAAGATGTTAACATACTAAAGAATACAACTCTGTCTGTAGTGTAACAAATTTTTTTATAGAAAATGATCTACAATCTTCAAAGATTTAAATTCAACTCTAATCGCAATGTCCTGTCTTACCGACCTGTTTTTTTTTTTTGTTTTTTTTTTCCATTTTTTTTTTTTTTACCTATAACCTCACTAAAGTCTTTATATTCTCTTTTATTTCTATTACCCCCGCACATATTTTGTCAAAAATCCTTTTCGGGTTATATTTTTCCTTGAAAATTGCATTGTTGGTAATTTTTTTTTTTCAAAAATTTTGCCCATGGCTGGGACCCTAACAGGTGCTACCACCCGGGGAAAGGGTGAACCTGGGAACACCAGCAATTAAGAAGTGGTTCCACGCTCCTCAAAAACCTCCTGATTCGAGGCCTTGCTGTTGGACGTAGTTTATCGTCTTACCCAGGACGCATATAAATAATGGAAAAATTCAAAAAATAATGATATATTTAAAACCTATTTATTTGTAAGCTTATTAAGATGCTATGCGTTTATTGGTAGTTCTCACTGTTGATTACTCGTAATTTTAGGGTAGATTATTTTGTTTACAAGGTTGTCGCAGTTCTAGATAGATGCAATGAATAATTTCGTGTACACACGCATTCATACTCACGCGCGTGCGCACCTGCACACGGATACGTAATACACAGACACGCTCGAGCGCGCACACAAATACACACATAGACGCACTCACGCGTGCATGAATGCACGCACACACACACACTCACTCACAGACACATACACACATACATCCGCGCGCACAGACGTACACACAAGCGCGCTCACGCGCACACACGCTCATACATGCTCACCCACAATCATAGCTTGTCCGATATTGATTTTTTGAAAAACAAAATTCTAGCGTCGTCAGTTTATTTGCTTGAATGAGTATGGCACAAGGCCGCGGATTTGGTGCACCCAGTGATAAATGAACTCAGTACTTATTAATAATGGTCAACAATCAAGTTCGATAATCAGAACTGCACGGCAGGGTACGCAGCTATAGGTAAAGAGAGAGAGATAGAGAGAGAGAGAGAGAGAGAGCGAGCTACTCCAATGATGACTTTTACAACGAAAATCCTATTGACATTGTGGATATATTGATAATAACGTTTAAGTAAACAAACTAATTTACATAACAAAGACAGTAAATGTCTGTGTGTGTGTATGTGTGTGTGTCAAAGAAAGAAAGAAAGAAAGAAAGAAAGAAAGAAAGAAAAAAGCAATAGAGACAGAAAGAGAAGGGTTCTATAATGGAGGGGAGTGGACAGAGACACTTAAGCGTCTACTCATGCTTTCGTCCGGGCATAGGTGATCACCTTGCGTCAGTATGCTGTCAAGTGGCCCTACACGATTTAATTTGTGTCATGAGCAATCATAATATGAATCCCCGCCTCTGTGCCTATAACCCTCCGGATATGGCTGCCAGTTGACTAAAGTCGCTGGTCGTGAGAACAAACCGCCCTTATTATAATTACGTAGGAAGAAAATAAATATGTAAACATAGAAATCAAAATGGCGGTGATTTCCTGCGCATCATTCATTTTTATTTATTTATTTGCAGTAACCGTGAAAATGTCATGGTTCTCTTAGTTTTTGAATTTTCTTATGAATCATTAATTGAATAAGCTCCTGGTGAACAACACGATTATAAATAACTTCGACCGATTTTAAATGTGAATTAATTTTAAGCCTCTAATGATTTTTTCTTTCTTTCAGATTTAACAACTTATGTCTTTGTTAATTTCAACTATAGATATAGTAACAATGAAACAACGTGTTAAAGTTATTGAAGCCTATTACGAAAAATGGACGTTCCGATAGAAATGCATTTCACGCACTTGGCGATTTATTTTTGGTCAACATCATCGAACAAACAAGAAAGTGAAGGAGGAATTTACTCTGTCAAGTGCAGAACTGGCAGAATGAATACATTGGAGAAATGTCAAGGGGTTTATACAAGAGAATATATGAACACAAAAGGGACATTTTAAATAACAATAAGCAAAACGCATTGGTTGTTTACCGTAACAAAACGGACAATAATTATAATATAGTGAATACTACTTTGATAAAAAAAAAAATGATTAAAAGACCCTTCATTAATCTATTTTATATTCAATGCGAAACAAAAGGCACATAAAATATTCCAAAATAGAATAGCTGTCCTTTCTGACAAAACCCAATGGATCAAAAAATATATTATCCTACCCACTAACTCTCTTACAACTACAATTGAAAAGAATTTATCTAAACTTAACATAAAAATTGTCCACAACTACATCTAAAATAATCAAAGACTTAATCAATAAAAAAACAAAAAAAACACAGAGGAATTACCGGAAAAATATATTGATTTTACTCTATCAAATGCAGGAATTGCCAGAGTAAATACTTAGAATTTACTCCATAAAATACAGGAATTGCCAGAATAAATACATTGAATATACTCTATCAAACGCAGGAATTGCCAGAATAAATACATTGAATTTACTCTATCAAACGCAGGAATTGCCAGAATAAATACATTGGATTTACGCTATCAAACGCAGGAATTGCCAAAATAAATACATTGAATTTAGTCTATCATATGGAGGAATTGCCAGATTAAATACATTGTATGTACTCTGTCAAATGCAGGAATCGGCAGCATGAATATATTGAAGAAACTTTAAGAAGTTTAAACAAGAGACTACATAAACATAAAAGTGACATTTTATATACGAATATATTTATTTTTAAAAAAGACCCGTTGTAATACGGTTTTATAGCAAAATGTCTATCAATATAGCACTAAAGTATAAAAAGTAAATTTCTTTGCATCTCCAAACTATATATCTAAAAAAAACATACGTTTAACCTGAAAGTATAAAATTACGTACAAAACATTTAGATTTTGGTATTAAATAACCCACAGAGTTGTTGATATGCCGCTAAAAAACAAAACAAAAGAAAAACAAGACCCACCAACTGTATACAGGTTACAATTTGTATCGATTTGTTTTAATTGTATTTTCCGTCAGTGGACACTCAAAAAAATAACTACTGTTGCTGATTATTATTGTAATGAATATGGTCCACACTTGGTTGTCCCCTGTAAGCTAAGAAGAGTAAATACCTATATATCACTCAGTACGAACATTTTTATTGCAAGATTTTGTGTATTCCGCGTATGAGTTTATGTAAATAATCCTTCGAGAATTTTTGGTCTCTCGATGTCTCTCTCTCGATCTCTCTCTCTCTCTCTCTCTCTCGATCTCTCTCTCTCTCTCGATCTCTCTCGCTCTTTGTTTCGTCACGTGATTGTTTGTCCCTGTTTATATCTCAAAGAAGAGGCTTTCTTTTCTTGCTTTCATAGCTGCCGAAGTCCCACGGGCTTGAAATCGTCCATTTGGTAGAAGGCTTATAATATTTACCGATTGTAAGGTTCTCAGCTCAAAGGAAACAGATGCCCAGTGGAATGTCGCCGGTAGGAACCAACGATAGCGTCATTCTGTAGACAGAAAGTAACACACACACACACACACATAAATATATATATATATATATATATATATGTGTGTGTGTGTGTGTGTGTGTGTGTGTGTGTGTGTGTGTGTGTGTGTGTGTGTGTGTGTGTGTGTGTAAAATTCCGTTTGGGGAACTGCCCATAAAAATGTCAGCAAAGAAAAAGGAGATTTGCTTTTTCCCACTTTGTTTGATTTCTGTATGTATACAATAGAAGAACAGTCGAAAAAATGTTTGCAATATATGTCCTTGACTTTAACATCGGAACTTGAAGATATTCATCTTCGGAACTCAAAAGGAAGCATCTCTAAAAAAAAATAAAATAAAATGTACTACATGTTAATTATTCATTAAAAGTAAAGTTTTGCCTACAAAGAAAATGCCTGCATAATTTAAACAAACTTTATTACAGAATGAAACTTAATTTTAAATTATTTAATGAATTAATTTAAAAATAAACTTACCTTCAAACAAAAAAATATATATCTATATTTCTGAAATGACGTATTGTAACTATTTAAACTACTTACATTGTTCGGCCTATTGTCCTCATCTTTATTGCTATATTCACGAAGTTTCGGCCGTTGTACGCTCCGACCTTCTTCAGAATATGTCTATATTTCTGTGATGAGGTATTGTAAGTATTTATACTACTTACATTGTTCAGACTGTTATCCTTATCTTTCTTGTCATATTCATGACTTTTCAGAAGTTATACGATCCGGCTTTCTTAAAGAACTCTATATTTCTGAGATGATGTATTGTAACAATTTACATTATTTACATTATTTACATTGTTCATAATCTAGCCCTCATCTTCACTGCTATATTCCTAGCCATTCGGCCGTTGTACGTTCCGGCCTTCTTCAGGGTTTGATTAGATTTCTGAAGTGAGGCGCTGTAACTATTTACATTGTTCAGACTATTGTCCTCATCTGTATTGTCATTCTCACGACATTTCAGCCATTGCCCACCCCGGCCTTCTTCAGGATCTGTCTATATTTCTGAGATGAGTTACTGTAATTATTTACACTATTTACATTGTTCGGACTAGTGTCCTCATCTTTATTGTTATATTCACGACGTTTCGGCTTTTGCATGGTCCGGCCTTCTTCCGGATCTGTCTATATTTCTGATCTGCTGTTTTTAACTTCTTACACATTTTTCGGACACTTTATTGACGTATTGTTTGATCTTAAACTGGCATGACCCAAAGAGTTGTGAGTTCAATACGTTGCCACAACAGAGACAACAAAAAATTGCAGGGTTGAGTTATGGCAAAAATGAAATGAAATCGAAATGTAAGATTTTTTTTCCAAATGTCATTTCATACCAATGTTTTTCGACATTTTTTTCTTAAAAAATAATAAGCCAAATTAGGGTTGCGTATTATGCACAACTACGAAAAAATTGCTGTTTCATAGGTCGATTTCAGTTGCGAAATGACTACTCACCAGAAACATACGACAATTTAACACAAACATTCAGTGATTGCCACCCCATAAAGATGTCAAATACAATCATATGTACCTAACCATACTTACAACTGTTACATAAAATAATAATTATCATAAAACTAAATTTGAATAACATTATTCTATGTTTAAAAACATTTTTGTGAAAAACTACATACATATCCGGTAGATTGAACAATTTATCGAACAAAAACAGGTTAATGAGTCTGCGCAGTAGGTGCAATATAGGTATTTCCGTTTCCTTTTAGAATCGTGATGATCGGAAATTTTGATAAATATCTTCAATTACAACTTGAATAAGAGTAGGAAACGCAGGCCGTAATGAAATTAGAGAAGTACGATTTATAGGGTTTGATGACCAAACAAGGGTTGCGAATTATGCGTGAGTAAAAGCATTTCCCCACATATTCAGCACAGTTTTAGGTGTGCGTGTTATGGCTGAAGGCGTATTATACATGGGGAATTATGGTTATTGGGGTTGATATTCCCCAAAAGAAAATCAACCGCTATCCAATCAAACATTTTAACCTATCGAAGTGCTTTAGTGATTTTTCTCATACCATTTTATGACCGACATTCATCTTTCAATTAAAATAAGCAGTGTGTAGGGTAAGCTGGGAAGAGAGAAAGACACTTGATTATCGCAGCGAGTATTTTGAATGCGCCAATGTACTTGTATATATGAATGCGTTGCAAGTGTGGAAAGATGTTTAATGAATGAAATCGTACTGAAAATACTTGACCGCAAATTCACTGCCGCCTTAACTGGAATGGCATTTTCTAACTTGACAGTTAATGTTCGTATAAACGGTCAGAAAAAGAAGAAGTTGAAGGCGGAAAATGAGAAAGAAAATAATCCAGGAGAAAAAAAAAAGAAGAAAAGAAATAGAGTATGATAAAAAAAAAGTGAAAAAGAAGAAAACGAAAATATTTAACGATGAGAAAGACATGGAAGAAAAAGGTCGAAAAATAAGAGAATGAACGCAAAGGGAAGAAGAAGAAGAAGAAGAAGAAGAAGAAGAAGAAGAAGAAGAAGAAGAAGAAGAAGAAGGGCAGGAGTAACGAAACAAGTAGAAGGTCGGAAAATAAGAGAATTTGAAGATGGAGAAGAGGGGGGAGGCAAACGAAAGACGCGCAAGACGCAAAAGACAAAGGAAGAAAGAGAAGAAGAAGAAGAAGAAGAAGAAGATGGTAGCATAAAAAGAAAGAGGAGAAGAAAGAAAGAATAAGAAATCAAAAGAATGAAGAAGAAATGGCGAAGAAGAAAAAACAAAGGAGGAGGGATAAAACGAAAGACGAGAAACGGAAGAAGAAGAAGAAGAAGAAGAAGAAGAAGAAGAAGAAGAAGAAGAAGAACGAAGTGATAGAAAATAGAAGAAGTAAGTAAAAAAAAAGAAGAATGGGAAAGAAAGAAAAAGTTAAAAGAAAGAAAGAAAAAAGAAAGAAAAAAGAAAGAAAGGAAGAAAGATGACGGCAACAGTGAAAGAAAGAGGAGATGCAGAAAAAAGAAAAATGTATACTGAAGAAGAAGGTGAAAGAAAGAAGAAGAAAAAAAGAAAGATAAAAGAGAAAGAAGAAGAGAAAAAAGAAAGATAAAAATATCAAGTAAGAAGAAGTAGAAAGTAAAAAAAGAAAAGAAATGTGATGCCGAAAAGAAGAAGAAGAAAATAAGAAGAAAAAGAAACGGTAATTGGTAGAATTTTAAAATATTAAAGAAAGAAGAAAAGAAGTAAAAAGAGAAACAGGTGAGTGGAAGAAGAACTTAATAGAAAGAAAGAAAGAAAGAAGAAGAAGAAGAAGAAGAAGAAGAAGAAGAAGAAGAAGAAGAGGAAAGAAACGGTAATTGGTAGAATTTAAAAATATGAAAGCAAGAAAAGAACTAGAATGAAAAACAGGTGAGTGGAAGAAGAATTTAAAAGAAAGAAAGAAAGAAAGAAGAAGAAGAAGAAGAAGAAGAAGAAGAAGAAGAAAACGGTAATTGGTAGAATTTAAAAGAAATTCGATGAAGTGGAAGAATTTGAAAGAAGAAGAAGAAGAAAAGCAGAAGGAAGAAGAAAAAAGAAATATAGAAGGAAAAAGAAAGAAAGAAAATGTACATTGAAGAAGAAAGAATAAGAAGAGGGAGAAGAAAACAAAAAAAAAGATAAAATATCAAAGAAGAAGAACGTGATAAAATGGTAATGCAATAAAAAAAAGGAAGAAATGGCCATTTGCTTTAAGAAGGGTGGGGCCGACCTTTAGCTGCGGCTTGGGAAAGAATGAAGAAAACACTATATTGCAGACTGCAACCAAGGATACAAAGCAGGGGTTAATGGTGCCTGCCCTTGCTCTATTCTTAACATCTTATGGTCAGAACGAACGCTGACTCATTCCTCGTTAAAGAGAAATACTGTGTGAATGTATCAACGTCGCGAATAATCTGTTTCTGATGATGTACAGAGATAGACATTAAGAAAGGTTGTAAAAGCAAAGGGCTAGAGGATACATATTCGGAGAGGGTTGTAAAGATGAGCAAGAAATCGGTAATCGGGTGTTTTACTTTTTATTCCTCAGCTGTTGGGATCTCTCTAACTTGCACTCTAGTGCCTTTTGCATAAGAGGATATTAGCTAGTAAATCTGGAGCTGCACAATCTTCACCATGACAAATATTCGTATGAGCTCCTCTTTCTTTCTGCGACGTCGAGGGGCACCCCACGCTACTGCATAAAATGTATTAACGAAAATAATGATTTATTTTACTTATTCGTTTTTACGCGAAGAAAGGGACGGAAAAGAACAGCTATTTTTCTAAGAGGTAGTGGGATGAATGACGTCTCGAGAAAGCATGTCGCACGTTGGCTTAGCGTCTTCTAAATGTGGTCTTAGACGGCGTGTGCGAAACGTATCGACGCTTCAAACCCGTTAAATTCGCAATGTTTAGGACTTAAACCCAAAACCCAAAAGGGCAATCATTCACACCCACGAAGCACTCTGGCCAGTCGCTGACAATTCTGACACTATCCTTTGCATTCTGTAACACGCCATTCTTTAGTCCCACCAGTTCAGACCTGTCCTGGGCATGACGATAAACCACATCCGGCAGCAAAGCCTCTGATCTGGAGGATTTCACGAGTGCGGAACCACCTCTTAATTACTGTTTCCCCAGGTCCACCTTTCCCTAGTGTTGTAGTACCTGTTAAGGTCCCAGATATGGGAAAATAGTTAATCCTCAAACTAGGGGCAAAACACTATAAAAGTATAAAAATAAAGTTTTATAGTAAAAATACCAGTAATACATTTTTCAAAAACATTACCAATATGTTTCACTTTCATCAAAAAGCCACTTTACAAAAATATGTCAATGAAACCTGATCTACAAACTGACTTCTTACAAAGAATATATGTTCTATTCATACCAACCTATCCTAAAAATCTTGTGGGTATTAAATAACCCATAGAGGTGTCGATATACCGCAAAACAAAATAAACCCAACCAAATCTCCTATCAAATGATTTCTTACAAAGAATATATAATCTATTCATACGAACCTATCCTAAAAATCTTGTCGGTATTAAATAACCCATAGAGGTGTTGATATGTCGTAAAACAAAATAAACCAAACTTTCTCTCTTAACCCTCTCTCGCCACACACACACACATATATATATATATATATATGTTTACCAGTAACACATCTCTCTCTTTATGTAATGAGAAATATTAAAAAAGAAGCCATGAATATAAGGGGGGGTGACAGGTTTTCTTCCTTATGTATGGAGGAAAAATAAAGAACCTAAAAATTTATTAAATCTAAGATCGAAGATTCTTAATAAGTTTAGTCGTATTAGGTTGGTGCAAAAATAATATCGTTTTCTCGCATAAGTTACTATGTGAAAAAACGACATTATTTTTGCACCAACCTAATAGAAAAGCCTGGTTATTAGAATAGAGGCTTTTTTTTCTGTCATGTGGTTTTAATGTTTATTAGTTTTTAATGGTTTTATCAATAAATACTCTTCCGTCATTTCCTTTATTAGACAGTTTAACCTGAAGAGCCGTTTCTGTGAAACCTAGGTAGGTTTGCCTAGCTCCTTAGGATTTATATATATATATATATATACGTGTTTGTGTGTGCATGTGTAAATATTTCCAGATTGAGTGCATCTGTAGAAGAAACAAAAGCAAAAATTTATTACCAGCAATACATTTTTCTGAAAAAAAAAACAAAAAAACATCGGCAATACATTTGACTCTCAACAAAACCCCTCTTTCTTTACATTATTCGGACTATTGTCCTCATGTTTGTCGCCATATTTATTACAACGTTTCGGTCGCTGTGCGCTCCGGCCTTCTTCAGGTGGTTGGAATGTCGAACTGTAGAAGGCCGAAGCATACGACCGCCGAAATTTTGTAATAAATATGGTGACCATCATGAGGACAATAGTCCGAATACTGTAAATAATATTTATTATACCTTAGCTCAGAAATATAGACAGATACTGAAAATCCTCTTTATCAAAATACGCTAATGAAACCTGATCTACAAATTAATTTCTTACAAAGGCCTACATATTCTATTCATACGAACCTACTGTAAAAATATTGTCGACGTTAAATAACCCTATGAGGTTGATAAGCCGTAGTACAAAATAAACCCAAACCCTAATTCTAGTTCAGACCTTTACAGTGAAGACATGATTGAATCACCCGCTCCCTTCATCTTTCATCCGCTACTTTGTGAGAAAGACTCCCGCGTGGATATTTCCCTGTACAGAACAATGTTAATCTCTTCAAGACTTTGGTCAACCATTATCTATCATTATAATTTTAATTTTCTCTTTCCTCTTCTGACGGTTATAGCCCACACATCATTCAGCATCGCTCTACCTTGAGTGGTTCTCGAGCCTTGCATTGAATTTGATAATCGCCGTAAGGTTGCCTCTCTGTGTCGTTTTTTAGTTCAATTCAGCTCTTCGCAGCAGTTTAATAGTTAGCAAGCTTGTCTAGCTAGAACATTTACGACTGAGTAGTGAGTTCGATTCTCACTGGGTGCCCCATATTTTTGGCCTTGTGCCACATCTAAGCTACGCTTGGAAAATCACACTGCCACACTTAGGGATTATGGGGGTTTATTACGAATACTATTTTGTTTATTTTCTTTGCATATAGTTTTGTTCATTGGCGTTTAGATTTTTTAATTGTGATTTTAACCCCCCCCCCACTACCACAGACAATGAAGTGTACATAAGAAGACTAGTTAGGACTTTCATAGAGACAATGAGGTATTATGGTGAATGTTGCAAGAAAGACCAGAATGCGTTGTTGTAGTGTAAGGAATATTGTTGTTGTTGCAGGTTTGTTTTTTGTTTTTTTTTCGTATATGGTACTAGTGAGCTAGCCCAAATGACTTGACTATATAGTATAGTCCACCAAGAGAAGGGTTAACCAATCAGAAGACGTAGAATATTCAATCCGTCGTGTATAAAGGCGGCCATTTTGTTAACTCTATCCGAATGTTCAGTGCCAGCTTGTCAGGTGAAGAGGAACAGAAGGAAGAACTACTGAACTACGTTCTGCTACTTTTACCGGGATATCCACTGCTAACCTGGACTACGCTTCCCTACTGTCTTCGAAATATTCACTGCTAACCTCTGGATTCTATACTCAAAGACGACCGCCATCATGAACAACAGTTGTATGTTTGGATCAGTGTTTGTGGCGAGCTAAGTTTAACGTTGAGACAGAAGGCCGTACATTTCCCCAATCCTCATTTTACTCTTGTGCCACATTTTGTAAATAAATTACAAATAAATATCGCTCTTCACCATGGAAACCTAGACTATGAATTTAAGAGCAGTGCTAGACTGGCGTCGAGATCTCATCGATTTGAGTTTTTTTTTTTTTATCTTGCACTTCACGCTTGTGGAACTCCCTTCCGGCTCCATGCTTCCCAGCCAACTTTCAATTGCAAAAAGTTAACTGCAATGTCAATCGCTATCCACTGTCATTCTGAACACTCATCTCTTTCCACTCATTATTAATTCTTCTGTTCATAATTCTTCCACACTTTGTAAGCCCTTGTATTTTAGCTGCTAAACTTCCTTGCTTCAGGTGACATCGATTAAAAAAAAAAAAGACTCTTTGAATTTAAGCTCAACACTAGACCGGCGTCGGGGTCTGATCAATTTATCTTTGTGCTAGCTAGATGCAACCGTAAATTCTATGCCATCAGTTTCTTTTCTCGCTCTTCTCGACTGTGGAACTCCCTTCCGGCTCCATGCTTTCCAGACAACTTTAATCTGCCAAAATCTTAATGCAATGTCGATCGCTATCTACTGTCCTCCTGAACACACTTTTCACTTTCCACTCATTATTAATGTTTCTGTTCCTCTCCTACCACTAGAACTTCGTTCTACTGTCAACGAGCTGACTGGGACGCGTTCCGTGACTTCCTCCGCGATGTCCCCTCTAAGCTCCCCGTCCAAGAATGTGCTTCTGAAGTCTCTTCCTGGGTTAAAGCTGGAATCGACGCTTTCATCCCATCAAGGAAATATAGGGTCATGTCGCGCTCCTCCCCCTGGTTCCCGGCTGCTTGCTCAGCCGCCATCGCCCATAGGAACCACTACTTCCACCTATTCCGTAGTGACATGTCTGACTGCAATAGACGTCTCTTTGCCTCTTTGCCTCCGCCCGTAACGAATGTAAGCGTGTCCTCAACGATGCCAAGTCACTATTTGCGGCTCGGATGAAGGAACGTATTGCATCTCGCAAATTTGGCTCCAAAGATTATTGGCGTCTCTACAAGAGCGTATTGAACAATTGCAAACCCTCTATACCTCCTTTATTCAACCAGTTCGAAGTCCTGACTTCCTCTACCGACAAGGCTGAATGCTTTGCTCGGAAATGTTCATTCAACTCGACGCTCGACTCTTCCGGTGTACCCATACCCGACTTCCCTCTTAGAACTGAGGCCATATTGAGTGGGTTAAACATAACCCCACCTTTGGTACTGGGCGTTATCTCCAATTTAGACCCCAACAAGGCTAGTGGTGGAGACGGGATACCAGCCATTGTCTTGAAGAAATGCGCGCCTGAACTGGCGCCCGCCCTTTCTAATCTATACAACTACTGGCTCAAGGCTTGTTTTCCTGACGGCTGGAAGTCCTCTTCGATCGTTCCTGTCTTCAAGAACTCCGGCGACTCCTCTGACCCTTCCAACTACCGTCCTATCAGTCTCCTTCCCCTCTTCGGCAAAGTCTTCGAAGCCCTAATCAATAGCGGGGTGGTTAACCACCTCACATCCCATAATCTGCTCTCAGACAAGAAATATGGTTTCCGCTTTGCCCGATCTACAGCCGATGTGCTTACGGCCATCACTGAAACAGTCTACAGAGCTCTTCAAAATAACGGGGAAGCCCGAGCCGTCGCACTAGACATCTCCAAAGCATTTGATAAGCACGCAAATATAGTTTTTAATTAAAATGCTGGTGGCAGAAATACCTCCCAAGTAATAGTAAGACATTAGTGGCAATATGCCTTCATCCCTTTCAGAAGTTCTCAACCGGGATCCATATGGACTCTGGTGATCCATGTGACATAACTGGGAGTTCACACACACACACACACACACATAGAAAATTAGCGGTCAACGGTAATATATTAGTCGCCCCTTGAGCAATTATACTTCGGGATGGTTGTTACAACTGGGAATTGGAATTTCTACAGGAATGGAACAATGGATAGCAGCTCGTATTTAAGAAATCGGAGAGCTGAGTTCGAACTCCAGTTGAATCCATTACATTCACTTACGTACTAATAGCCTTGGGATAGGTATGAATCCTCTTCTTCTCTCCCACCTCACAACAGCTATTGGTAAAAAACGGCACAGACTGGGTACTATAGCATTGGATGGCAACTGGTCTAACGTAGAAAGAAATGGCAACCTACTGAGGGAAAAATCTGCCTAGTCAGTCATGTATCGAAAGATACATGATCGCCTAAGCATGTATCACGCATGGCACATAAGAGAATCGGAGAGCCGAGTTCGAATCCCAGTCGAATCCATTACATTCACTTACGTGCTAATATCCTTGGGGAAGGTATGAATCCTCTTCTTCTCCCTCTAGCTATGGATAAATAACTATAGCCTTGGTAAAGGAATGAATCATCTTCCTCGCCCCCCAGCTATATGTAAATAGGAGGACAGACTGTGTTCTATAGCCTTGAATTGCAACTTGTCTACCGCAGAAAGAAATGGCAATCTACATCGGGAAAAATCTGCCTCGTCAGTCATGTATCGAAAGATCCATTATCGCCTAATCGTGTATTACGCCTGCCACATAACAGAATCCATAAGCTGAGTTCGAATTCCAGTCGAATCCATTACATTCACTTACGTGCTAATACACTTGGGCAACGTATGAATGCTCCTTTTCTGTGGGTAAATAGCAGGACAGATCGGGTTCTATAGACTTGGATGGCAACTGGTCTACCGCAGAAAGAAATGGCAACCTACTGCGGGGAAAAATCTGTCTCGTCACTCATGTATCAAAAGATACATGATCGCCTAAGCGTGTATCACGCATGGCACATAACTAACAGTAATCTACGCCATATCAAATTACTAAAAAGAAATCTAACGCAAAACCAGATCAAGCAATGTCAGCCAGCGTCTTTTTTTACTCTACCGACAGGATTCGAACCTGTACCATTTATACGGACCCGTTATTTAGCTTGACGTGCCTTTAACCGATTTGGCCAGAGGGGAGCGTTCGGTTAGCAAGTCGAATTTACTGTATTTAAACTTCAATCTTCCATGAATCTCTCACGTACATTTATATCTACATCTACATCTATATCAAATGTACACAAATGACGTCACACATAAAAAAGGACAAAAAAATGCTGACAATTATTTTAAGACATGGTTATGTTTATACATTCTTTTTATGGATACAAATTTTAAGTAACATTTACCGGCCTGAATGTCAGAAATTTTCAGAGAAAATATTCGTCCTCCGACAGGATTCGAACCTGTGTCCTATACGGAACCGTCATTTAGCTTGACGTACCTTTAACTGATTTGGCCAGAAAGGAGCGCTCGGTTAGCAAGGTTAAATTTACTGTATTTAAACTTCAATCTTCCATGAATCTGCTCAAAGCGTATCCAAATGTAAACAAATGACGTCACACATTATGAAATGGACAAATTCCGACAATTATTTTTAAGACATTTTTATGTTTATACATTCTTTTCATAGATACAAATATTCAAGTAAATGCTCTGTTTAAAATAAACACTATTAAACAAAATTTACCGGCCTGAATGTGTGAGAAATCTTCATAGAAAATCTTCGGCCTCCGAGAACGGATATTTTCTGTGAAAATTTCTTGCGAAAGTTTCGACCTTGCCAACTGAACGATCCTTTGTGGCCGAGCGGTAAGGCACGTCAGGCTATATGACGGTTCCGTGTATGATACAGGTTTATTATAAACAGAGCAGTTACTTAAATATTTGTATCTATAAAAAGAATGTATTAACACACACACACATATATATATATATATATATATATATATATATATATATATATATATATATATATATATATATATATATATATATATATATATATATATATATATATATTTAGGGTCATTGTTAGGATTGTTAGTTTCATAGTTTTGCTCTACTTAGCAATTTGCTTAGTTATTTTTATTTTACTCGTGTCGGAAGTTTTTTTTTCTTTGGACTCTCGTCGATTGTTTTCGCCTGAATTACATGTTCTTAGTTGGTTTTATTTAATTCCTTTTTTATTCCTTGGGTACTTGTTTGTTCATTTATAAGCCAATACACCTAAGGTTTTTCCAGACTAGTATACTTACTTATATTTATAAGATTATTATTATTATTATTATTATTATTATTATTATTATTATTATTTTATATATATACAGTGTAACTCGGATATAAGAGACCCGGATATAAGAGAAACCCGGATATAAGCGAGATTTTATCTGGTCCCAAATTAGAGCCATACTTACCTAAACAAAATAGACCAAACCCGGATATAAGAGAAACACTGATATAAGAGACTTATTCCCCGGTCCCGACAACTCTCTTTTATCCGGGTTACACTATATATATATATATATATATATATATATATATATATAGATATATCACTCTATGAGGCTAACAAACAGCTAAAATTTATCATCTACTACAATAAGTTCAAAACATCTAACTTAATTATTACCAAAAACACCGGCCGTTATGAATTGCCTTTTTGTGAAAATTATATTGTCTAAGAATTCTCATGCTAACAGTCATAATCAAAAAACAACATTAAATTCTTACATTGGCTTTATATTCACCACTCTTTCCCGCAGAATGACCTGTTACCTGTCAAAACCTAATGGAATCCAAGCACTCATCTATCAACATGTTATTAACGACCAATGTACAAGTATCAATGTAAGAGAAATATTAGTAGATAACATCAACATACTCTACAGCAGCCAATGGAAGGAAAGACTGAAAATTCTAAAAGTTATTATTATTATATAAAATAAGCAGCCTACATTATATAAAATACCATTCACTACATCAGGTATCATGAAGGGCATATGATAGAATTAATGTTTTCATTATATTAGTATGAAAAATTGAAATAAAATAAATAAAATTTATAAATAAAGCAAAATGAATAAATCACTTTCTTTTTCTACGGCCTCCTCCATTCGTCCATTCTTTGAATTTGGCTGCTACATATGGTCGTGTACTTCTGCTCTCCATTTAGAGATTCTTGCTAAAATCCAAAGAAGAATCTGCAACTTTATTAAACTTGGCCTGGCATCTTGGCTTCAGTCATTTTCCCACCGCCGTAACGCAGCTTCTTTTGCGCCTTTTCTATAAATATTTTCATAGTAATTGTTCTACTTTGACCATAAATAACGATGAAAAAACAAATGTAAACTATAGATATTCATTTTTTTCAGAAAATTCTAACAAGCAGGATTTTTTGTTCTCCTGATGATGGCCATACTGGTGGAAACTAGTCTCGGAACTTAAGTGAAATAATAAAGCAAAAAATATTAATATACAATCCAGTGTCAGAAAATTTTAATTTTTTTAATATTTTTTTATTGTTCAAAGATATGTATTGCAATAATATATATACTTATATATATGTATATATGTATATATATATATATGTGTGTGTCGGTGTGTATTTCCAAAAGTTTTGATCCTGAATTTGATCAGAAATTATTGACTTATTTTATTGCCTTATAATATAATGCCAGCCTTTTTTTTTCAATATTTTGCTGTTATAGAGAAATTTTGGCGGGGTATATATATATATATATATATATATATATATATATATATATATATATATATATTAGGTTGGTGCAAAAATAATGACGTAATAATGTCGTTTTTTGACGTTAAAAAATACGTCAAAAACGACATTATTACGTCGTTGTTTTTGCACCAACCTAATATATATATATATATATATATATATATATATATATATGAAAACTTAGATAGACAGACAGGCAGATAGATAAAGATAAACAGACTAATAAACACTGGTTGGTAGTGTAATAAAAAATGCAGCAGGATAGATAGATAGATAGATAGATAGATAGATAGATAGATAGATAGATAGATAGATAGATTTGAACTGGCTGAGATACATAATTAGATATATATAGACAGGCAGAAAGAAAGAATTGTACGCGTTTATGATCCTATTAAATTAAGCGATTGCGAAGTCCCATAAACCACTTACTTTTAAAACAATTGATATTTGGCGACAGGCTGAATTCGCTAATGTTTTTTGTCCCTCTTGCTTGCATTTCCTTCCTTTGCTCTTAAGCGGGCAACAATTGTCATCAAGATTAGACGAGTGCTGTTCTCTCTCACTTGAGCCATTAGCTGGTTATTTGCGTCAAACTCTATAAGCCTGAACACTTTAAGGAACGGAGAAGTTAATATCCGCTAAGTCTGGAGTCATTACATATACTAGCATGCTAGATAAGAAAAGACAATGAATGGCAATATTAAAATAGTGGCAATTATAACCGAAGGACATGATGTTGTGGAGAGCCATGATCAACAATGTCCTGGCTAATAATAATAATAATAATAATAATAATAATAATAATAATAATTTTATGTGACTACAATACAGACAGAACAATCAAAGCTAATGGCTTAGACATCTTGATTAAAGACCACAAAAACAGAATGTGTTTTCTTATTGACATGGAAGACCCTTTAGATTGTAATATATCTTTGAAGATCATTAAAAAGTAAAACTATCCAAATACAAAGATCTTGAAGTGGAAATCTAAAAAAAATGTGGTACACGAGAAAATCAATAATTCCACTTGTAGTTGGAGCACTCGGATTGATTTTAGGATTTCTTCTTAGTCCATGTTTTTTTTTAAACATATACAAAAAAAAAACTGTACTAACAAGTACAGCTCACACATTACGAAAGACTTTATTTATGTAAATTGTGTACGATCATTTTTTTATTTTTCCAAAGAAATGCTCAGTGAAAAATGTCATGAAGCCATTTCTGGCGTTAGGTCTCTGGTTGGGACCCGAAAGGAAATGTTTGTACAATAGCAATGAAAGGAAATAATAATAATAATAATAATAATAATAATAATAATAATAATAATAATAATATTAGATTAGATTGGTGCAAAAATAATGACGTAATAATGTCGTTTTTGACGTATTTTTTAACGTCAAAAAACGACATTATTACGTCATTATTTTTGCCTCAACCTAATAATAATAATAATAAAATGGTGCCTCCTTATTGATATGGCAGTCCCTGGTGACTGCAATGTATCTTTGAAGATATTCAAAAAGCTGTCAAAATACAAGGACCTTGAAATAGAAATCTTGAAAATGTGGCATATGGGAACATCAACGATCCCTGTTGTAGTGGGAGCCCTAGGACTGGTTGGAAAAGATTACAGTAGACTAATTGAAGGGATTCCTGGAAGTCCATGCCTCAAGGAGATACAAAAAATTGTTCTGACAAGTACAGCCCACACTTTACGAAGGGCTTTATCTATGTATTTTTTTTTTTTTTTTTTTTTTGTCAGTGGAAAGTGTCATGCTGCCATTTCTAACCTTAGGTCCGTGGGCGGGACCCGCAAAAAATGTGTAAACGCCAGAAATCAAAGAAAAATAAAAAATAATAATAATAATAATAATAATAATAATAATAATAATAATAATAATAATAATAATAACAATTTTGTGGGACTTTACAATACAGACAGAACAAACAAAGCTAATTGCTTAGACATCTTGATCAAAGACGACAAAAACAGAATCTGATTTTTTATTAACATAACAGTCTCTTCAGATTGTAATGTATTTGTCAAGACCTTCAAAAGAAAAATATCAAAATACAAGCATCTTGAATTGGAAATCTAAAAAATATGGCACATGAGGTCATCAATAATTCCAGTTTTAGTTGGAGCATTTGGATTGATTGGAAAGGGTTTTGATAGACTCAATGAAGAGATTTCTGGTGGTTCATGCCTTAAAGAAATACAAAAAATTGTTCTCACAAGTACAGCTCATACGTTACCAAGAGCTTTAGCGATGTAAAATACGTATGATCTTAGTTTTTTTTTTTTGGGGGGGGGGGGGCAGGGTCATTAAAAAAAACTATTCAAATACAAATGTCTTGAAGTAGAATGTTAAAAAAAAGGTGATACATGGGGAAATCTATAATTCCGTTTGTTATTGGAGCCCTCGGGTTGGTTGAAGGGATTCTTGGTAGCCCATGCTTTAAATACAAAAACAGTGTACTCACAAGTACAGCTCACACATTACGAAAGGTTTTATCTATGTAAAATTATTATGATCTTTCTATTTTTTTTTCAAAAAATGCCCAGTGAAAAATGTCATGAAGGCATTTCTGACGTTAGATCTCTTGTTGGGACCCGGAAGGAAATGTCTGTACAACAGCAACGAAAGTAAATAATAATAATAATAATAATAATAATAATAATAATAACAACAACAACAATCTTAGGAGACTTTACAGTACTGACAGAACAATCAAAGCTAATCACCCAGATATCGTGATCAAAGACCACAAAAACAGAATATGCTTTCTTATTGACATGGCAGTAGCTTTAGATTGTAATGTGTCTTAGAATACAAATATCTTGAAGTGGAAACTAAAAAATATGGCACATGAGGAAATTAATAATTCCAATTGTAGTTGGAGCACTCGGATTGATTGAAGGGATTCTTCTTAGTCCATGTTTTTAAAAAATACAAAAAAAAAACTATACTGACAAGTACAGCTCAAACATTAGGAAATACTTTATCTATGTAAATTGTGTACCATCTTTTTTTTTTCAAAATTGCTCATGCAAAATTTCATGAAACTATTTATGATGTTAGGTCGCTGGTTGGGACCCGGAAGGAAATGATTATACAACATAAATTCAAGGAAATAAAATAATAGTAAGATTGTATTTCGAAATATTCAAAAAATAGTCGATTTTTGTATTGCTGAAGGTTAACGGTCTTAAAGCAAGCAGTGTTCACTGTTAAGAAATAAACATTTACCAAGCACATATACTGAAAAATTGTGCTGACCCCAAATGTAGATTCTGTGAAAAATATCCAGAAAAAAAACTGATCATCTTGTATCAGGATGCAGTGTTAGCAACCAGTGAATAAATCCCGGTTGATAGAGTGGTCCAATATCTGCACTGGAAAATAGGGAACTTTTATGGAAAGGAAACTCTATGAAACTGATATAAGCATCACCCAGACCTGGTAACCAGTAACAATTTTATGGGTCTTTACAATACACAAAGACAGAACAATCAGAGTTAATCGTCCAGATATCGTGATCAAAGACCAGAAAAACAGAATGTACTTTCTTATTAACATGGCAGACCGTACAGATTGTAATGTGTCTTTGAAGATATTCAATAAACTATCAAAATACAAGGATCTTGAAATGGAAATCTAAAAAATGTGGCACATGACGCTATGAATAATTCCAAATGTGTTTGGAGCCCTCGCAGTTTAGGTCTGATAGTGTTTTACTACCTATTCTATGGTAATGGACTCTCCCATAGACAATGAGTAGCAGTAGCAGTCGCCAGTTTAGCTCAGTGGCGTCTCGCGGTCTTTGACTGCGGATGCCTTCTGTCCAACTCTCTGCGTTAGCAGAGAGGAACCCGGACGAGGCCTTGCCGAAGGGCAAGGTTTCGTCCGGGGGAGGTAGACAGGGCCTGAACCCATCTAGGCGGGTTCAAAGGCTATATTTTTGGCCGAGTCTACAGGCTCGGAGAAACCCACATTAAACCCGGCCTTGTGCCACATTCAATCCTCGTGGGTGGATCGATAAATACTCAGTGGCGTCTCGGGTCTCTGACAGTGCGCGCCTTCTGTCGAACTCTCTGCGTTAGCAGAGAGGAACCCGGACGAGGCTTTGCCGAATGGCGGGGTTTCATCCGTGAGGTAGACAGGGGCTGAACCCGTCTAGGCGGGTTCAATGGCTATATTTTTGGCCGAGCCTACGGGCTTGGAGAGGCCCACATTAAACCCGGCTTTGTGCCACATTCGGTCCTCGTGGGTGGAACGATAAATACACAGTGGCGTTGAGCGAGTCAGTCGTTATCGGACATTGAAGTACCAACCATCACAACTAGATTGCTGCGTCATTAACTCTTATTTCCAAGTTCCAAATGCTTTGTACGTCGAACCTAATTTAGGACGACTTATTGAAATACAAGCCTCCACTGTGAAAACTACTCTACAACAGATAGACTCGCTGAAATGATTTCTGGTGGTTCATGCCTTAAAGAAATACAAAAAATTGTCCTCCAAAGTACAGCTCACACCTTACGAAGAGCTTTATCTATGTAAAATGTGTGTAATGTTATGGGGATTTTTGTTAGGTTTTTATAAAAATGATCATTGGAAAATGGCATGAAGGCATTTCTGACCTTATGTCTCTGGTTGGGACGCGGAAGGAAATGTATATCCAACATACATCCAGGGAAATAATAATAATAATTATTATTATTATTATTATTATCATTATTATTATTATTATTATTATTATTATAACAAAGTCCTGATGCCGTTCAACCGATATTTTTTTTAAGTTTTTCACCCTAAGCAAGACGAGAGAAGAAGAAGAAGAAGAAGAAGAAGAAGAAGAAGAAGAAGAAGAAGAAGAACAACAACAACAACAACAACAACAACAACAATGATGGTGATATTCGCCTTTTATTTTTGAGGAAAGAACGTAATTATAAAATATTTAAAAAATATTCTAAAAAAATTTGTCCAGGAAATCAAACTTCTGAAATATATCAATATTTGAGTTTCAACCCAAACTTCTGCCTATATTCAAGGTCAGATAATGAGCTTTTGGGGCCCCTAAGCTAAGGAAATTATGTCCCCACCTCAGACGGAGCCACTTTTAAACTTGCTTTCACTCGTCTTGAAAATTTTCTGACTATGATCTATTTTATCGACTTTTACGTAGGTTGAAGTAAACTTCTTGCAAATTCTTTAAATATATTAGAATCTTTTTTGTCAATAAAAAATAGTCTTTGAGAAATATCGAGGTTTTATTGCAAACCGAATTAATACATATTTCAACAAAGCCGCGGTAAATATTAGGTTGATGCAAAAATAATGACGTTATAATGTCGTTATTTGACGCCTTTTTTTACGTCAAAAAACGACATTATTACGTCATTATTTTTGCACCAACCTAATAAAATCAGATTTTTATGGCCAGCATTATAACAATAACACAATCAAAATAAATATGAGTTTCTCATATTGATATCATTTTAGTTCATGAAGCTCTTAAGAAGCTATAAAATCAATAAAATGTTTAAAATAAAAGCTTGCGGGGCCTTAGACTTTGACCTATAATAACCTAAAGAATAATCGGGCCCTGTCTATGGTAGGGTGGAAATTTGACTTTCGAATTTGAATTTTGGTTTGGTATATTATTTTCTCTTCAAGTAACATGTGCTATTCATTTTGATTGTCGATACTGATCGAAGTGTGCAGGTGACGTGGATTTTGTTTTTGGTAAAGTTCTTTGTGATCATTTAGCGCAGTCTATAGGGTCTGATGAAGAATTGTATTGTTTAAGATCTAACGTTTTCAGTTTCTTGATACCACTTGTAGGAATCGATTAGGGAAACAATTATACATCTCTGTATAGATTACAGATTACTGGCAGAGATCGATGCCATGGATGGCATCCATATGAGAGACTAGAACTGGCAAGACTATTTAAACAATGACTCGAGCTTTCTGTCTAGACTTCTGGGACAATAATCATCGAATATTTCCTGCATCAAAACGGTTGTACTCACAATTACCATGTGGAGGGAGTATGGGATAACCGGTTCGAATCGAGCAATCGGAGAGCCAAGTTCGAATTCCAGTCGAGTTCATTACATGCACTTTCGTGCTAATACACTTGGGAAAGTTACGAATCCATCTCGTCCTCACCCTCCATCTAAGTGTAAATAGCTGGACAGACTTGGTCCTATAGACATGGGTGGCAACTGGTCTGGGAGAACGACAAATCTGAATTCAAGACCTCCAACTTTGGGTTAAATAGCCTCACCAACCCGACCCAAAATTGGTCAAACGTTGCGACTAACGGCTATACTCATGGTCAGTCAGGAAGGAGTTCCTCCAACAGGAGTGGGGAGGCCCTGAAACAGGGTCAGGATCTATTCTAATGAGATTCTCCCGAGATAGTTTACACCATTACCACAAATAAAAACACAAATTTATATATATATATATATATATATATATATATATATATATATATATATATATGTTTCATTAAAAACGGCAGACAAGGTACTACGGTTAAGCTTTTAATTTAATTTTTCTTGTGTTCGAACAAGAGCTTTCTTTTCTGGACAAAGGGTGTGTAAGAACTGTCCAAATGTTTTATATTTTCGAGCGCTTTCGGCTATACCTTTAGCCATTATCAAGGATGATTCGATTTTTCAGCTTAATTGACTGTGTGCGTTCTGTGAATGTCTTAGTGTGTGGTAGGGATGTTTTTAATTTCCGAATACGGTTAGCACATTGTGGCTTTGTTCGTAGTTAATATTGTTAAGAGTTGACTTTTTCTTTTTTATTATTAAAGCTTCCATTATTTTTAGTATTTTTTTGGCAGGTGGATGCAGTTAATATATTTGTGTTTTCCACTAGTATGTTCCTAATGGAGTCTGATAAATTTGTGTGTGTGTTTAAACGGGTTCTAATGGAGCTGTGATCAGATAGGTGTAAAGTAAGACGTCTGGATAAGCATGTGGCTGTGTAACCGATGTATTTATTTATGAGTCCGGTTTGATCAGGAACACAGTTCCTTAAGGGGCATTTGAACTCATAGATAATGTTCGTTCGTTGTAATTTTGATTTAGCTGGTGTGTTGTTATATTTGAGGATAAGGTTAGCTGTCTTAATTTTTTTTATAATAGATAATTAATTTGATTTTTTTATTTGGGTCAATTGGAGTAGTATATTTCTTTATAATATGTTTTAGCGAAGAATCGTCTTGTTTGTAATCAAATTAACTAAACTTAGCTAATATTTTTCAAATAAAGTTTCATAAATGTATATTTTATTTTGATAGATTTGTCTTAATAAAGTGAATAACATTATACTGACTGATGAACAAAGTCAGCGATTTTTAGCGATGTAAAAAAAAATCTTCTTCCTGTTAGTTTCGGAAATAGAATAATGCATTAACATATTGAATATATTAAATACATTAGCTTGAAATTAAAACTAAAATAAAACGTTGAAGAAAAATCTTTCATTATTAAAAATTCATTTTAAACATTAAGTTTCGCATTTCTTTCGAGGTAACTATGTATATATATATATATATATATATATATATATATATATATATATATATATATATATATATATATTGAAGCTATTTAATGTCTAGACATACTGATGAGCTTTGATACAGCGAAAAAGTCCGTCTGTGGATAACGATATTAGGTCACGAAAAAAATATTTCCGTCGAGCACTGTGGAGAGAATGCTACTATTGCTGATAATGCAAGACTCTCCCAACGGGCTGAACTCTCGAGATTACTGGCGTGTTTATTTAAAAACTAAATACGCGAAAATTTGACTTTCTCTTTACTGGGCGCCGATAGACTAGGAGTTAGAGTCTCCGGCTGCTCCCAAATTGCTGGGGTTTCGATTCCGGCTTGAAGCGATCGGATGCCTATCCACACTGATGAACTATGATACAGTGAAACAGTCTATCTGTGAATGACTCTTTCTCTCGATATATAAATTAGGCATGTATATATATATATTAGGCATGTTTGAATACTGAAAATTTTTTTTTTTTTTTTTAACGTGAATGCTGCATGGGTGTGGATGTATATGTATAAATGTTTTTATGTTTGTTTTGTATGTATATGTATATTATATGTGTATGTATGAGTATATGTGTGTGTACATGTACTTAAATATGTGTGTTTTTATGGATTTAACTACTTCTAATCT
>OZ010603.1:65271934-65291934 GCA_963932145.1 Acanthosepion lycidas | reverse complement strand
AAATTTGTAAGATATATAAAAAAAATTCTGAAACTTCCCAGCATCCCTGGTTTGTGCACATGTGCAGTCGCACCAACATAACAAATTTTGTCTCACGAAGTCCTGAAGGACGAAACGCTTTACAAGTAAACTTTTTTCACTTTATCACTTTTCCCCAATAATGTTTTTAATATATACAAATATGTATCGTTATTTCATATATATATATATATATATATATATATATATATATATATATATATATAATTATTTATATATAGAAAAAATTATAACATCAATATGTTATAAAATCCCTACAAAAATAGCCATTTTGTTTCAACACCCTCGGTGTCTTATCAAGTGATGATGTTGAATGTAAAATATTTTACATTCAACATCATCACTTGATAAGACACCGAGGGTGTTGGAACAAAATGGCTATTTTTGTAGGGATTTTATAACATATTGATGCTTTAATTTTTTTTTTATATATATATATAAATAATTATATCTCCTCTACTTTGTATTGAGCACTCTTTTAAGAATAGTAATTGTTGGTTATTGGAATTCATTCCATATATACCAATCATATACTTGTATATATATATATATATATATATATATATATATATATATATATATATATATATATATATATATAACAATAAAAAAATTATAAAATTAAAATCTTTAGACACACTGGGTTGTAGATTAATATTCTTTCGTTTTTTTTTATTATTATTCCATTTAGATTCCTCGACTAGTTTCGACCAAAATGGCCATCATCGGGAGGAGAAATATTTCTGCTTGCTGGTAGCACTAAACTACAGAAATGAGTCTTATATATATATATATATATATATATATATATATATATATATATATATACGTGTGTGTGTGTATTTGTGTGTGCGCGCGCGTGCGCGTGTATTCACGCGCGTGTTAGATATTTGCGAGGATATACGATATAAGTAAGCTTGCATTTGAATAATTCGTCGGAGGACATTAATATGAATATGTATATGTCTATTTAAACGATTTGTGACCATATGTTTTATCCGGGATTCACATCAGATTTAGGCGGCGATAAAATTTCTCACTCAACAAACGCTGTAATTAAGAGAATCATTCATAAATATTTAATGACAAGGGTTCCTTCCTTCCTTCTTTCCTTCCTCCCTCCATTCCTCCCTCCCTTCCTTCCTTCCTTCCTTCCTTCCTTCTTTCCTTCCTTCCTTCTTTTTTTCCTCCCTCTATTCCTTCCTTCCTTTATTCCTTCCTTCATTCCTTCTTTCTTTCTTTCCTGCTTTCCTTCCTTCCTTCCTCCCTTCCTTCGTCCCTTCCTTCCTTCGTTCCCTCCTCCTTCCTTCCTTCCTTCCTTCCTTCCTTCCTTCCTTCATTTCTTCTTTCTTTCTTTCTTTCTTTCTTTCCTTCTTTTTTCCTTCCTTTTTTCCTTCCTTCTTTCCTTCTTTGCTTCTTTCCTTCTTTTCTTCCTTCCTTCTTTCCCTCTTTCCTTCCTTCCTTCTTTCCTTCTTTTCTCCCTCCCTTCCTTCCTTTTTTCCTTCCTTTTTTCCCACCCCCTCCTTCCTTCCTTCCTTCCTTCCTTCATTTCTTCTTTCTTTCTTTCTTTCCTTCTTTTTCCTTCCTTTTTTCCTTCCTTCGTTCCCTCCTCCTTCATTCCTTCCTTCATTTCTTCTCTCTTTCTTTCTTTCCTTCTTTTTTCCTTCTTTTTTTCCTTCCTTCTTTCATTCCTTACTTCTTTCCTTCTATTCTTCCTTCCTTCTTTCCCTCTTTCCTTCCTTCCTTCTTTCCTTTTTTCTCCCTCCCTTCCTTCCTTCCTTCCATCCTTCCACCCTTCTTTCCATCCTTCCCTCCTTCCCTCCTTTTTTTCTTCTTTCCTTCTTTCCCTCCTTCATTTCTTCTTTCCCTCCTTCCTTCCTTCTTTCTTTCCTTTCCTTCCTTCCTTCATTCCATCTTTCGTTTCATCCCTTCTTCCGTCCTTCCCCCTTCTTTCCTTCCTTCTTTCCATCCTTCCTTCCTTCCTTCCTTCCCTCTTTTTTTCTTCCTTCCTTCTTTCCTTCAAAGACAAACTCATTGGGAATAAACATTGTTCTTTTGCAAACCTATGTAAAAACTGAACCTGATAATGTAAACATTTCTTGAGATACTATTCGAGAGGAGGTGCTGAAAAATTCTAATGTTTAGGAAGAATCTAGAAAGTGAGGTTGAATGAAAGATGAACGAAAGCATTTGCCACTTTTAAAGAATTTGCCCGAATGAACAACAGGCAGATATTAGAAAGGCTTCTTCATCGAAGTCAGAAATTTTCTGCACCTCCGCTTATAGAGTCCAATTGGTACATTGACGCCATTTCATATTTTAAATTTCACACATGCGCGCTGTTTGTCTATATTTTGTCGTCAGCACAGTATAGTAGAGACAGTTGAGCATTGTCTTTGAGAAAATTCACGCAATTCACACCGCCAGAAGCTTGCAAACGGCACTGCTTGGATTCGGAAAGAGTTGGATGAGTTTAACGGTGATTACGAAGGTAGGGTGGCTCGGAAAATTCACTCTCGTCGTTCTGATATGAAAAGAAGTCGCGTTGTTTGTGAGGTCCTCAAACTCAACACGGAGGCCTAAATCAAATGCTTTGAGGAGATAGTTCTGCCCTGGATCAAGAAGGTGGCTGCTGGAAGACCGGATTCTGCACTGTGCCACGCAGGCACTATCAGACAATTTCTGCGACCACATCTCTCCTTATATCTGGCCGCCAAATCACCCAGGCTGGAACCCCCTTGATTATTATGTGTGGAGCGCAGTTCAGCGAGTGAGCAACAAAACTACTTGCAACATTAAAGATGAACGGAAGGCAAGACTTACGGAAACATTCACCAACTTAAAGAAGGTGACTGTCACGGGAAGTTGCAGAAACTTCCATAGTCGTCTGAAGGCTATGGCTGAAAGGAAAGGCAATTTTATTGAATATATATAATTATTATTTCAAGATATTTTTTGTGTTATGTTGGTAAATATATCTGTCAAAATGAGATGTCAGTTTTATTTTCATTTTGCGTAATATGTATATATATATATATATATATATATATATATATATATATAGATAGATAGATAGATAGATAGATAGATAGATAGATATATTATATATTTATATATGTATATTTTATATATATTTACACACACGCACTCTCTCACACAAATATATAATCATGTATATATATATATATATATATATATATATATATTTATACATACATACATACATATATATATATATATATATATATATATATATATATATATATATATATATATATATATATATGTCGTATAACTCAAATACGAGTATACACCGAAGATAAAGTTTTAAATATAAATTCATCAAATTGTAAATAAAATCATTTACTTCTTTAGAAATACACACATACACACACATACATATATATATATATCCTTATTATATAATATAATATATATATATATATATATATATATATATATATATATATATATATATATAAAATTGAATACTGAAGTCAATCCTCAGAGGCAAGAGGCTGTTCCATGTTGGACGGAATGATCAGGCCGACCTGACTATTGCGTCCAGCATGAAACAGCACACACCTCAGAGTGTTGACTTCAATGTTCACTTTAATAAAGCACACCTTGAAACTATATTTCTTCATATATATATATAGTAGTAATCGTTTGTAAACCTCGGATAGTTCAACTTACAGTTATGTCAGGACAAATCGATACCCGAAGAAGAAAATGGAAATAAAAAAGAAAGATCTAAAAAGATCAAAACATTACTACAACCACCTAATTAGCTTTACTCACGAAACCAATAAAGATAGTACCAGCCTGCCCACATATATATGGAATATAAAACAAGAAGATAAAGTGACCCCTTTTTGAAATGGGAAATATTGAAAAAGATGCCATGAATATGAAGGAAGCGTGGCAGGTTTTGTTCCTTATGTATGGAGGAAAAATAAGGAACCTAAAAAATTTATTAAATCTAAGATCGAAGATTCTTAATAAGTTTAGTCATATTAGGTTGGTGCAAAAATGATATCGTTTTCTCGCATAAGTTACTATGTGAAAAAACGACATTATTTTTTGCACCAACCTAATAGAAAAGCCTGGTTATTAGAATAGAGGCTTTTTTTTCTGTCATGTGGTTTTAATGTTTATTAGTTTTTAATGGTTTTATCAATAAATACTCTTCCGTCATTTCCTTTATTAGACAGTTTAACCTGAAGATCCGTTTCTGTGAAACCTAGGTAGGTTTGCCTAGCTCCTTAGGATTTATTCTAGTATATATATATATATATATATATATATATATATATATATATATATAACACCATTGGAAAATTCGTAAACTTAAGGAATCAGTACATATGCTCTCCTGAGCCAACCAAGCATAGAAATAAATACAATATGGGAACCAGTAATAAGGAGTGCCAGAGAAAAGCAATGATAACAAAGTTGCAATATGAGTTCTGGTAAAAACATGGAATGATAACAGCAAAATTGCAATATGAGCACTGGTAAAAATCGTTGGTGAAGTCATTAGGTTTATAATATCCAGAAATTCATACCTCAAGGACACATGGCACAGTGGATAAAGGCGTTGGTTAGATCCAGTGACTGACCCAAAGAGTGTGAGTTCAATACCCGGTTAAGGCAGTGGAGAACTTTCAGAGAGAAAATTCGCAGGAGACTGTTAACTGACATCCATCAAACATGGAACAGGGATCGAAATAAAGGGTTCAGTTCGAAATTCCAACCACCTGAAGAAGGCCGGAGCGTACAACGGCCGAAACGTTGTGACAAATATGGCGACAAAGATGAGGACAATAGTCAGCATGATGTATATACTATATATATTAAGACATTTTTTTTTATAGATACAAATATTTGAGTAAATGCTCTGTTTATAATAAACAGTATTAATCAACATTTACCGGCCTGAATGTCCGAGAAATTTTCACAGAAAATATTCGTCCTCCGTCAGGATTCGAACATGTATCCTATACGGAACCGTCATTTAGCTTGACGTGTCTTTACCGATTTGCCTACAGAGGAGCGTTCGGTTCGTATCAGTGATCTCATCTGTATAACAGCGGGAAATCATTGTTTTTTTTTTTTGTTATTTTCGAAAAAATAAAATATTTTAATCTTCCTTGAAAATAAGGCAATCAACATGTTTAACAGAGTTTTTCTAAAAATATTCACTAACTTAAAACCGGCCCTATTTGACGGCATTTAAGCTAATACTAGCGGAGGGCTCATGATTGGCCCTTCGGATTGTTCAGGATTTTGAGAGTCCCTAAGTGTTTGCATATTCTCAGCATTGGAAGCTCTCCTGACTGCCGTTTGATCTGTATTTTCATTTCCACGGAACTTTCTTTTCCTCGCTGCAACCTTGGCACTTTTGATTGCAATCTGGTCCTCTGTTGGCGGAGATTTCTATTTGCAAGGCATACTGCTGCCGTATGCGATAGGCAACAATAAATTAGAGAAGAACTCAAAATTTATCGTTTCATTTAAGTATTGCATTAATATTTAAGCTTACCTCTTAAAAGTTCAACGATAATTCTTCTGTCGCGACTAAATTTAAAGACTATTTGATGCACGTAGGTCCTTACTTTCCGTACAAGCAATTATTTTTATTTCATGGGTGACTTTCTCTGGAATTCGCAATTAATTTCAGTTATGCGCAGATTCATTTCCAAGTTATAAAAATTATCGTACCAAAAAATTGTCGGCAAAAATCGCTGAAAACGACCGCAGTAATGAAAACTTTCGAATCCAAAATATCAGAATTGCGAGTTCGGATCCGGACAGGAATGTTTTTAATTTGCTCACGGAGTCGTCGTGATTACAAAATGGTATGAAATGTTGGGCTACAGCCTCTTCGAGTAATGTCGAAAGGGTGTGATACACTGACACACTGAAATTCAAATTTATTTCTATACAATACACTGGTCACCAACAACATTTTTTAAATGGCGTCGAGACACTAAACATCTTTTTCAGCTAATTTGAGGGCGATGAATCTTAAAATGACCTTACTTTTTCTTGGGTAGTTACCGTTTTTACTGTACAGAAATGCCACTTTTTTGGAAAAAAACTCATTTCATTATTTGTTGTCTGTATATATGTTATTGACGAATGGCAATATTTCTCAAAATAAAATCATAAAAACTTCTCAGTTCGTATTTAAACCAACAAATATTTGTCTGCTTATTGAGAAATACAATTTTTGCAATAACAATCAGACCCTAAGTCTTTAAAAATAACACGATTGTATATAAAAAGACCAACAAGTATTTTCATCAAATCATTTAATAAATAAACAGCAGAAATGTTCATGAAAATTCGGCTCGGTTGCTAGGATCAGAGTGTAGTATCTGCGCTTTGTGAGCTTCTGAGTCGGGTTTCTGTCGAACTCTCTGCTAATGCAGAGAGGAACTCGGCGGAAGCTTTGCCGAAGGGCAAGGTTTCCTTCAGGCGGGTTCAAAGGTCATATTTTTGGCCGAGCCTCCGGGCTACCCACATTAAACGGGCCTTGTGCCACATTCGATCCTCGTGGGTGGATTGATAAATAGCAACATAAGAACTATGGTAAAAAATTTCTTTTGCTTGTTTGCCATATTGAATGTTCAAAAGTCCCTTTTGATTCTCCAGCAGTATCATGTACAATAGAATAGGTGCATTCAATTGGGATGTCTTTAGTTTGAGTTTCTTTCCAACTGTGAAAACAAAATGCTCTCAATGTGCTTGGTTTCTTACAGGAGAGAAGGGATAAAAGAAATGAAATAAATTTATGAATATCAAGCAGAATATTTTAGGGTTTCATTTTTTTATGTTACCTTAATTTTCAAGTTTCTTAAAGCGTTACTGATAAATTTTCTCGATTTGAATTTTAGCGATAAATTGGAAAACTTCTGTACTCCTATTTTAAAATTTTTAACTCAAAAACACTTTTTTCTTCTAAAACATAGTTTATTTCAGGCGGCCGACATAAATTGCTCGGCCTACCTGAAAATCGATGGGACGTGTTTGCATTATTTACATTATTCGGACTGTTATCCTCATCTTCATTGCCATATTCACAACGTTTCGGCCGTTGTACGCTCCGGCCTTTATGTCTATGTCTCTCTATATATCTGTTTCTACGACCTTTATTAACTAAATTTTGCGGTCAGCGAAGGTCATATATTGATCTTTTTTTCCAAAAATGAGCAATTTTAGTAGAGCAAAAACGGTAGCTAACCATGAAAAACTAAGATCATTTTCGGAATCAGCACCATATGAGCTAAAAAAAAATGTATTCTGTTTCTTGCCACCAAAAATTGACCAGCGTATTATTATCCTCATCTTTGTTGTTATTGTCATAACGTTTCCGTCGTTATAGAGTCTTTCATCAAGTGCTTGTCAATTTAGATAATCCACAAAGCTAGATTATTATTGTTCCCATGTTCGTAATATGCTGTAGACTTCTTCTTCTTTGTGTCCCTTCATCCTAGAGCACTAACCATCAATTAAAGTTACACCCCTACTAACCATGGGTATATCATACCCGATTTTGAAAATATCAACAAAAAAAAATTAAATATAAATCTTTATTTGGAATATTTTACAAGCAGGCACTTCAAACTCTGTACTTTGTGTTAACATTAATACGAACTGAAAAACATATTATTTTGGTCAGAAAATCAGGTACTGAAAATTGTAATTAAAAATAGGAAAATTTGCGCTGGGTACTATATACCCATGGTTAGTGTTCTCGGGTTCAGCACGTGGTTGATCATGACTCTGTACAATTCCCTGTCCTTAATAGATCTTAGCAAATTTTTGTCTAATCCCTATTCTGACTGTTTTTATGATGATGATGATGATGATGATTTTAACTACTTCCGGTCCCACTAGGGAATGCCGGGAGCAAAGAAACCAGGCGGCAGTTTTTTTTTAGATAAAATAGTTGCTGTGTTAAACAGGTCTCACGTCGTTTTTTTTTTTTTTTTCTTGTTTTATCTTTCCAGCGACCAGTCTAATATAATTTATCTTTCGGCCCTAAGCTCAGCTGACCATGGTGTAAAGAGCGGAATAGATATACATTCTTGTTAGGTAGTCTTTACGCTGCTTTCCTTTGTCTCTCTGACCTTTAATATGCCCTATGAGTGTCAAATTTCCCAAGCCTAGTTTCCTTATTATGTAGCTTAGAATTTCCACCTGTCTGTTTCTGAGGATAAGTTTAAATGTCCTTTTCTCGCACTTCTTGCCTGTGGTAGTTTCTTCCGATTTCTTGCTCCCCTGCCAACTGCGAACATCAAGAATTTAAATATAACCTCGGTCGCCATCTTGTGTCTTCTTGAATCCTATACTTTCATTGTCCTTTTTTCTCACTGAAATCTTTTCATTATCTTTCACTCCGAGTAATCACTTGCGTCTTAGTAGTATTTATCGATTTATTTGTTATTCATCTGCGGCAACACCATACAGGAATCAATAAACAGAACAATCATATCCACACTTTTTTTTCCGACTAGTGACGCAGCATGGGATAGGTTTCTTCATAAGGCAGACAAATAAATGAAAAAAATATTTGTGGCAATATTCTGTTGAAGGCATCTCAGCCATTTCCACTACAGAAGACCATACCCATAAGATTTTTTACCCGGACAAAATATAAAAAATGAAATCATCGTATTATATTATCGCTGGTAACACTGTACTACTGACATTTCTGTCTATATCTCTGAGATGAGGTACTATGATTACTTGCATTATTTACATTATTCGGACTGTTATCCTCATCTTCATTGCCATATTCACAACATTTCGGCCGTTGTACGCTTCGGCCTTTATGTCTATGTCTCTCTATATATCTGTCTATATCTCTGAGATGAGGTCTTATGATTACTTAGATTATTTACATTATTCGGACTGTTATCCTCATCTTCATTGTCATATTCACAACGTTTCGGCCGTTGTACGCTCCGGCCTTTATGTCTATGTCTCTCTATATATCTTTCTATATCTCTGAGATGAGGTCTTATGATTACCTGCATTATTTACATTATTCGGACTGTTATCCTCATCTTCATTGCCATATTCACAACGTTTCGGCCGTTGTACGCTCCGGCCTTTATGTCTATGTCTCTCTATATATCTGTCTATATCTCTGAGATGAGGTACTATGATTACTTACATTATTTACATTATTCGGACTGTTATCCTCATCTTCAATGCCATATTCACAACGTTTCGGCCGTTGTACGCTCCGGCCTTTATGCCTATGTCTCTCTATATATCTGTCTATATCTCTGAGATGAGGTCTTATAATTACTTGCATTATTTACATTATTCGGACTGTTATCCTCATCTTCATTGTCATATTCACAACGTTTCGGCCGTTGTACGCTCCGGCCTTTATGTCTATGTCTCTCTATATATCTGTCTATATCTCTGAGATGAGGTATTATGACTACTTGCATTATTTACATTATTCGGACTGTTATCCTCATCCTCATTGCCATATTCACAACGTTTCGGCCGTTATACGCTCCGGCCTTTATGTCTATGTCTCTCTCTATATCTGTCTATATCTCTGAGATGAGGTATTATGACTACTTGCATTATTTACATTATTCGGACTGTTATCCTCATCTTCATTGACATATACAGTTTCGGCTATTGTACACTGCAGCCTTTATGTCTAAGTCTCTCTTTATATGTGTCTATATCTCTGAGATGAGGTATTATAATTAGTCACAATTTCTTCTGTCGCACTCCTTACTTGAGGAACCCTCTTCTGGCAACTTACTTCACAGTTAACTCTGATATTCAAAAATTTAAATGCAATGTCAATCGTTATCTTTTGTCTTCTTCATTCTTGTTCTTTCATTGTCCTCTCTCTGTAATAATAGTTTTCGCCTATTCTCTAACATTCAGTAACACCCTTATATCCTAGTGGCTTTATTTCCTTGCAGGGGGGAAAACTTAAATGCAATGCCAATCGTTATCTTATATATTCTTCTTGTTCTTTTATTGTCTTCTCTCCGTAATAATAGTTTTTCTCTTATTCTCTAACACTCGGTAACTGTTTGCGTCCTAGTGGCTTTATTGCCTTGCTGGGGGTGGATTTAAATATATTGTCAATCGTTATCTTCTGTTTTCTTAATTTCCCTTTTTATTGTTCAGTCTCCTTAACAGTGTTTTTTTCTTTTTCTCATATTCTTTCACACTCAGTAATCCCTAGTGTCTTAGTGGCTTTATCACCTTGCTTGGGATGAAATGATTAAATGCAAAGTCTATCAAATCTTTTGATTATTTCGAATATTTACTTTAATTAAAGAAAAGATTTAATGGCCACAGGTATGATAGCAACAGATTTTTACTATTTTGATACTGTATAAAAAAATTTGTTATACTGTATGCAATTTTTAAATATTTATGTTGAAGAAGACTGATATACTGTCGAAATATTGTCAAACACTGTCTTTATCTTTTCTTAAATCGCGCTCTTCCTGTATGCGGAAGAATATTGGAAGACTTAAGTTAATCATTTTTAATATTATTATTATTATTATTATTATTGTTAGTAGTAGTAGTAGTAGTAGTAGTAGTAGTAGTAGTAGTAGTAGTAGTAGTGAGAAAACTGAACATCAGCAAAGTGACACAGGGAAAAAATTATATTAAAATCCGACGATACCCAATCTAATGAGATTATACTAATCATCATAAACATTATAATTATTATTATTTTACTTATTATTATTATTATTATTATTATTATTATTATTATTATTATTGTTGTTGTTGTTGTTGTTTGTGTGTTGTGTTTCCTGTTTTGTATTCTCTAGAGCTAAGTCGAACCTATGGTCCTTAGGCCCTATAGAAGAATTGTCATTTAATTGAAAGCACGTTTCTTAGTGTATATTATGTTGCTAGTAGGGCAATCTTCTGGACAACTTTTATTTTGATGCTACCTGATACACTGTTAGTAAAATTGTCCATTCCTTTTCTAACGAGGCCCAGTGCTCCTATTATTATTGGTACAGTCTCAGTCTTCATTTCGCACGTCCTGTTAATCTCGACTCCCAGGTATTTGTGTTTGGACAATTTCTCGATAATTTTCATTGACAGTTTATTTATTTATTTTTATTTATTTTTTATCTCCCTCAGATGGTACTGCAATTTTAATAAGCATACACTTCCTGAATTTCTTGTCTTTTATGATAATATCAAGTCTGTTGGCTTTTATTTCCCTGTCAGTTTGAATTGGCATGTCCCAGAGGATAGTTACATTGTTATTTTGTTTAAATGTGTTTGGTTGGTGGTCATGTTTCGATTTTGTGCTTCTTGGATATCTCCCAGTGTACATATGTCGCTACCTTGATATGTCTGTGAGTATATCCATTTTTTGCCTGTTCCGGACATCCTGACATAATATTGTCGAGAGTTTCGTCATATTTTCCACAGATCCTGCATTTCGGATTAGTTCCATCCTTGATTATGTGACAGTGATATAATCTAGTTGCGAGGCTTTGGTCCTGATCTGCAATAATTAGGTCCTGTATCAGTTTTCAGCCCGGTGCTCCTCAGAGATTGATGTGTTTTCTGTTGGGCCACACCTGCTTCTTTCGTGTTTTTTTTTATGCCTGCCATGCAAAGCCTTGTCCTCCTGTTTTGTTGCAATTTCATTTGCCTAAGTTGTTTTGCTTTCTGTTTTACTCGTTTGGCATAAATATTACTCGCTTTGTTTTTTTGTTGGTAGGATTTCATCCATATTAAGCTGTTTCTTGAAGACTGCATCTTCTTTATTGATGAAGGGGATTTTGTGTTTTACTATTTGCAGGGGAGGGTCATTGGTTTTTGTGAGGTAAGCTTCCAATCCGATTGTTGTGGTTTTTAAAGTTAGTTCAAGTTGGATTAGACCTCGACCTCCTAAAGCTCTTGGTACATACAGCCTATCAATATGTGATTTCAGGTGGGGATCCTCATTTGGGTAAGCATTTTTCTGGTGTTAGCGTTCATTCTTTTAATGTCATTCAACTTCTATTTAATAATGTTGAAGCTGTATGTTACTAAAGGGTATAGTTAAAGTGTTAATAGTATTCATTTTTTGGTCCCATTTATTAACTTTCTAGTATTGATGTGGGCCCAAAGTCGGAACCACGGAAGGAAAACACGGAACACGGATTAGAGGTAAGAAAGATATATTAAATAAAAAGGTTACAAAGATAGTGGAAGTGTAAGCGGAGCTTACTATGTGCTAGTGTCCAATATTGGTAGTTGTACGCGGCTGATACTACGGTATTAGAATACTCTCTCTCTCTCTCTCTCTTTCCTCCTCTTCCCCTAGAGTTTATATCGCATACTTTATATAGTCCTGGAAGAATCCATGTTGTAGGTATGTTACGGTTTCACAACACCCACCTTCCAAGAGTTTTCTTTTTTTTTCTTTTGAAAAGGAGAAAAAAAAATAAAACTGTTAATACTTTTTTTTCTTGGGATTTACGTCGAGCGGTTGAGTAAATTTCCTTTTCCTTCCTGAGCGTCGCACTTCAGGAGAGATTTGGGGCGTGTCGAGATCGAAGTGATCGAAAATTACGTCGATCGGCTCTTCACAGCTATTTTGTAGGGATTCCTCCGATTCCTTCAAACGGCATTTTCTGAGCTGGTTCCAATGGCGTTTGTGAGTGTTTTTCGATCCTTGGACAATATAGACCAGTTCACCAATTCTTTGTTTTATGGTGCCTACTTCCCAGAATGTTATATTGTTTTTGTAAGCCTTGAAAAAGACTTTATCGCCAGGATTGAAATATTTTTTGCTATACGGGTTTTTTTTTTTTAACTTTGCTTGCCGTGGAATAAGTTTGTCGAAGACAGACTTGATTTTCCTTCCTTTTCTGCAGGCGAGCTTCCCATAGGCGTGTTCGGATTAGGGGTTATCCGATACACCTGCAGAAACTGTTGCAATGCTCTATCTGTCGGTGTGCCTAGTGCCTTTTTTAAAGCCCTTTTCAGAGTGTCCACAAACCTTTCGGCCTGGCCATTCGACCTAGGGTGGTACTGAGGCGTTGTAATGTGGTCCATCTCTTATGACTTGCAGAAGTCTCTAAATTCACTTGATGTGAATTGAGTGCCATTATCTGTAACTACACAATCTACCACGCCAAAACGCGCGAATAGCTCGGGTAGAAATCCGATCGTGCAGTTTGTGGTTGGTCATTTGCATTGTAGGACCTCAGACCATTTTGAGTAGCTATCCACAACAATGAGGTAGTACATGTTGTCTAAAGGCCCTGCAAAATCGACATGAATTCTTTGCCATGGATGATCTGTGTTTGGCCATGGTTTGTACGTCGTGGTTGGAGCTTTTGCTGCAAGCGCGCATCCTTTGCATGATTCTATTATGTCTGCTATGTCCATGTCTATGTTTGGCCAATAAACATAGCAGCGCAGGAGGCTTTTCGTACGGTTCTTCCACGGATGTCTCATGTGAAAATCCCTTTCTTTGTAGGCTGTTTGGAAACACTACGCGGTCATTGTATAGTAGGACATCATTGCAGAGGGAGAAAACTTCAGGCACATTCGGGTCTTTATTGCAAATTTTGCTTTTTATTGATTGAATGAATTCATCCTCTCGAGACTCCCTTTTTATGTCGGCCAAAGCAACTGGGAGCTCTCTTATGGTACTCGCGATCATGTTTTTGATTTCACAATTTGTTCTTAGAGTAGCAATGATGGAGTTTCAAAGACTTTTGTATTTTTTGGAATGAGTCTATCTAACTCTTTGTTGATTTGCTCTAGAGCAGTGAAAGGGACATTCCGTTTCTTTTTGAATACCGGTTGTGCACCGTACTTCACCTTGAACTTAGCTTTCATTTTGGTACATTTCCCAAAGTCGCCAGAAAAAACCTGGGGAAATTGTTGTTTGAGTTCCTTTTTGAGATTTACCAAATTGTACGTTGTACTTTGCATCTTGCGACAAAATGTACTCATTGGGCAATCCCAAAGATTGAATTTTTCTATCCAATCTGTTCCAAATAAGTTATCTGAAGTTTTTAATACGAAGGCTTTGAGCTTTTTGGTAACTCCATTTAGTGTTACTGTAAATATTACCTCGCCTACAATGTTAATCTTTTCGCCACTTACGGATTTTGCTGTTTTATCCGTTTTTAATAAGGTCGGCTTGTTTAATTTTCGCCAAGTACGCCAGTTGATGGTTGAAAGATCGGAACCCGAGTTAAGATGGAATTTAATGGAATTATTGAAAATATCCACAGTTACATATTTCCTTAAATTCCTATCAACAATATTGTCAGATTCAGCTTGCCTAATTTTATTTTTGGGTTTTCTCGTTCTGTTGGCGTACCAGCATTCAGTTCGGCTAGTTTAAAATCATTACAGAGCTTGTTTACCGATGCTGCAAACGTTAGAAAATCTTGCTGGTTGTCTTTGACTGTGTTCAGGCATTTCCAACGTTTGTGGAACAAGGTTGTGTTAGGCCCGAATAGTTCCGATAGGAGCTTAATAGTCTCTGAAAAATCCAAGTCAGTGGTTTTCTTGGGTAGTATGAAGTCTACGAACCTACTATGTTCTGTAGTTCGCAGTTTTCTCAATAGTAGACGTACCTTTTTTTTTACTGGGCCATTGTTCACAGTCTACGTTGAAAATATCTTCGTAGCGCCTGGAAAGGCCTCGAACGTTTTGTCGTTCTCTGGTACATATTCAAAGGTTTCCATTGAATTGTAGATTGTTCTCTGGGAGAATATTTTAGAGTTTGAGCCTTTTAATGCATTTACGAGTAATTCTTTAAGTTGTTTCTGTTGTAGTTCAGCATTCTCAAGCGTAATTTGTTGGAATTCCATTTGTTGTTTATGTAATTCCAAAAATAGTTGTTGTTGTCTGTCTTCTGATTTTTGTTGCTGATCCAAATGTAATTTTAGCATTTGGACGATTACTTTTTGAAAATCTTCCATATTTAGGCAGACAAAATTGACAGCGATTTTTTGTTGCTTTGAAACCCGTGTACCAAGGGGAGGTACACAAAAAAATCTTCATAGATTTGTTTGTTTTTTTTTTTTACAAAAAAAAAAATATGGGCAGACAAATAGTTTAACTAAACTAATTATGTGTTTGGCTTTTTTGAGATTCCGTGGTTCCGTTAATTTTAACGTAATTGTATAAATTTTCACCACACTTTTTATGTATTTTTTTTTAAAGAGGTACAAAAAAGAGAAAACTCGCCTCAGGTAATTTGAGGGGAGAATAATTTTATCAACGAGATTCAAGTCAGTTACATAAAAAAAATTTAGATAGTTTCTTTTTTCGAAAACTTGAGTCGTAAGTAGTACTTCGGCTCTTGTGTTGTGAGTTTGTTTTATGAACAAACTGTTTTTTTTTCTGTGTGTGGGTATGTAAGAAATCGTTCTCGTAATGTTATTTGGACAGACTTTAATATTCCGTAGATGTCGAATCACTAGGTCGTCACTGCTGTTTGGTATCGGAATATTTTTTTTTATATGTAGACGCTGGGTGTTACGTTTAAATCGCCAATGTAGTAATACCAGCTTAATTTCTCGTTCAACACTGCTGTGGGAACGTGTGGAGTTTCTGTGTATTTTTCGAGTACTCTCTCGCTATTGATATGGTGAGAACGAAATTCTCGAATCTTTCTGTCGCCACTGATGTGGGACTGGCAAGGTATTGAGGTTTTCGACGTGAATGCGTTTCTCGAATTCTTCGTCGCCACTGATGTTGGCCCAAAGTCGGGACCACGGGAGGAAAGCACGGAATACGGATTAGAGGTAAGAAAGATATATTAAACAAAAAGGTTACAAAGATAGTGTAAGTGTAAGCAGAGCTTACTATGTGCTAGTGTCCAATATTTGTAGTCGTACGCGGCTGATACTATGGTATTAGAATACTCTCTCTCTCTCTCTCTCTCTCTCTCTCTCTCTCTCTCTCTCTCTCTCTTTCCTCCTCTTCTCCTAGAGTGTTATATCGCATACTTTATATAGTCCTGGAAGAGTCCATGTTGTAGATATGTTACGGTCTCACAACAACTATCAAACACATTCTCCTATAATATTCTTTTCAAATCTTTTTCTTCATAATTGAATATTGTATTCCGTCTCCTCCATTAATTCCAAACTATAAGTATATATCATCTTGGTGTAGTTCCTTAATCCTCCTTTGAATGTGGCTTTGGTACATTTGTCGATTCCGAACTCCAACTTAATGTATTTGCTGAAGGTTTTGTCAACGGGTGAGGGGAGGTCTTCCTGCTGGTTGTCATCCTCTGAAAACGTTTTAAGATCATTAGTATTGAATAGTTAATTTAGTTTGCCATTTTGTGTCTAGTAGGCATCGCTACTGTTGTTCAGTAGGCAGCTGAGTGGCGCTAATGCAAGGCAGAAAAATAATGCTGATAATAAAACTCTTTAGAAGATTCCGCTTTTGATGTCGATTAGTCCCGATGTTAATGACATGTTTTTAGGGCTTAGATTTAGTTTTAAGTCTTCCAGTTTTTCATTCTTTCTTTTATGAATTTGGCTGTTGTGGGGCATGCTCTGTATATTTTAGGTTCTTCTTTATCCATGAGTGTGTAACATCTTAGAACGTCCTAATGTCTTCGCTAAAGATTTTGACAATGGTAAATAGGTTTTTTCTGCTGTTTGTCAAACTTGGCAAACGTTTTAAGATCATCAGTACAAAATATTTGATTTAGTTTGCCATTCTGTGTCTTGTATCCATAGCTACTATTGTTCAGTAGGCAGCTGAGTGGCGCTAATGCAAGGCAGAAAAATAATGCTGATAATAAAACTCTTTGGAAGATTCTGCCTTTGATGTCGATTGGTCTCGATGTTTCTAGAATTTAGTTTTAGTCTTCCAGTTTTTCATGCTTTCCCTCGTGAATTTGACCGTTGTGGGACATACTCTGTATATTTTTAAGCTCTGCTTTATCCATGAGGGGTGGAACTGTCGAACGACTTTCAGTAATTGATCCACACTGTCAATAAGTTTATTATTATTATTATTATTATTATTATTATTTCCTTTGATTTCTGTTGTATACACATTTCCTTCCGGGTCCCAACCAGAGACCTAAGGTTAGAAATGACTTCATGACATTTTCTACTGATCATTTTTACAAAAAATAGAAAAAAAAAATCGCATACATTTTACATAGATGAAGCTCTTTGTAATATTTAGCCCCCCCCACGAGGGTTACATATGGCACAAGGCCGGGTTTAACGTGGGATTTCCGAGCCCGTAGGCTCGGCCAAAAATATTCCCTCTTTGAACCGGCATAAACGGGTTCAGTCAACCACCCTGAACGAGACACTGCCCTTCGGCGGAACCTCGTCTGGTTTCCTCTCCACCCGAAAGCAGAGAGTTAGACTGTTACTTACCCCGGAGGCAAGTTTACTTACCCCGGAGGCAAGTTGATAAAGCTCTTTGTAATGTGCTAACTGTACCTGTGAGTACAACTTTTTTGTACTTCTTTAAGAGATGGTTTACCAGGAATCCATTCAATGAGTCTATCAGAAACTTTATTATTCTCTCAGAATATTATTATTATTATTAGTAGTAGTAGTAGTATTAATATTTCCTTTGATTTCTGGCGTGTACACATTTCTTTCCGGGTCCCGCTCCATCGACCAATTAAAATAAACAACTACACAGATATTTTACACTGGTAAATCCCTTCGTAAGGTGTGGGCTGTTGTTGTAAGAACATATCTTTTTGTATTTCTTTAAGGCGTGGGCTTCCAGGAATCCCTTCAATAAGTCTATTGGAATCTTTTTCAATCAATCCGAGATCTCTAACTACAACAGTGATTGTTGATACTCCCACGGGACACATTTTATTATTATTATTATTATTATTATTATTATTAATAATAATAATAATAATAATAATAATAATAATGTTCTTCTTATTATTATTTGCTTTGATTTCTGTTGTATATAATTCCTTCCAGGTCCCAATCAGAGATATAAGTTCAGAAATGTCATGAGGACATTTTTCACTGATCATTTTCATAAAAAAAAAATCTTTTTAAACAAAACCAGACATATTTTACATAGATAAAGCCCTTCGGAATACGTGAGCTGCAATTGTGAGTACAATTTTTTGTATTTCTTTAAGACATGGGATCCTAGGAATTCCTTCAATGAGTCTATCGGAACCTTTTCCAATCATTCCGAGTGCTCCAAATACAACTGGAATTATTGATGTCCTTATGTGCCACATTTTCTTTTTTCCATTTCCATTTCAAGATCCTTCTATTTTGATAGTTTTTTGAAGATATTTAAAGATACTTTACTATCCACCGGGACTGCCACATCATAAGGAAAGGATTTTCTGTTCGTCACGTCTTTGATATCGGTGTCTGGGCGATAAGTTTTCATTCTTCTGTCTGTGTGTATTATAAAGTCCCATAAAATTGCTACAGGTTCTATGTCTGTAACCGGGTCTCTGTGGTGTTCAGATCAATTTCGTGAAGTTTCGTTTCCGTAAAAGTTGTATATTTTCCAATCCAGATATTGGCCCACACTATCATGACGTACTTTATATTCATTATTATTATTATTATTATTATTATTATTATTATTATTATTATTATAACAAAGTCCTGATGCCGTTCAACCGATATTTTTTTTAAAGCTTTTCACCCTAAGCAAGACGGGAGTGCCACGAGCACCCAAGGGTTTACAGAGAGTGGGAACAAGTTTAAAGAGGGGTGAAAGAGGAAATGATGAAGAGAAGGACAGGGAATAGATCAAGACATCTGGAGATGTCGATTGACATTGCATTTGAATAGTTGGAGATTATAGCTATCAGGGAAACAGTGCCAGATAATGAAAAATTGTAACATTATGCTGTCATTAATCAACATGAAACTACAGAAGATAGGGACGTAATTGAAAGGAAATGCCGATAATGGTAAAACACTACTTTGGGGAAATGTAACATTCGGCGAAAAAGAATGTAGTATATTCTTATTGTCATCTCTTGATTTGTTTTCATCCGTCGCTTAACAGTCTACGCTACCCGCAGATTATAATTTATACTATAAAAACTATTAGGTTGGTGCAAAAATAATGTCGTTTTCTCACATAGTAACATATGTGAGAAAACGACATTATTTTTGCACCAAATGCAGAGCGGGGTAATCTCTAATAACAATGTCTGGGAGGTTAGCTTCGATTGTTCTGTCTGTGTGTATTGTGTAGTGCCATTAAATTAAAACAGGTCCTATCTCTGTAACAGGGTCTGGGTGGTGTTCATACCAATTTCTTTCAGTTTCCTTCCCATACAAGTTATAGATTTTTCAATGTGAATATTGGCCCTCTCTGTCATGTCAGGTTTTATATTCAGTGGGTGCCAATACCGTGCAACCTGATACAGGATGATCAATTGTTTCTGGGTAATTATCACAGAACCTGCATTTTGGGCTAAAACAATATTTTAGTATATGTGCTTGATAATTCCTAGTTAGCAAGCACTGATCCTGTGCAGCAAGGATAAAACCTTCCGTTCCAACATTTAAGGCTGCACTACATAGCCACTGATGGGTACGGGCTTTGTCTACATTAGCATGTTTGATACGGGTAGAGTATTGGCCATGAAGCGGTTTATCTTGCTATTGTTTCTGTATCTGGTCGGTTGCATTTGTTTTTGCTTTTGTTTGTTTGTTTGTTTGTTTGTTTGGGTTTTATGGCGTATCAACCACTGTGGGTTATTTAATGCCAAATCCAGTTTATATGAATTTTAAATGCCTATTTTGTATGGAATAAAAACGTATAGCTGGCAACATTATTGTTTCAAAAACGTATAGCTGGCAACATTATTGTTTCAAAAACGTATAGCTGGCAACATTATGGTTTAATAAAACAAAAAAAAACGTATAGCTGGCAACATTATTGTTTCAAAAACGTACATCTGGCAACATTATTGTTTAAAA